>KK117060.1:905662-987692 GCA_000611955.2 Stegodyphus mimosarum
GTCTCTTTAATGGTTATTTTCTAGAGTGAGCTTTATATAAAAGCTCATAACTCGAAAAATAATCTTGATATTTTGATTCTGTTTTTTGCACAGTATTCAGAATTCTATGAATATTCAAAATATATATTTTTTTAAATTTCGATTTTTTGAAGGTTCAAAGGTCCTTACCCCCCTTAAGTCCATTTTCATTTCTGATGTAGCAATCTGAGCCTGTTTCATAATATTTCCTAGATATAAGTTGTGCTAAATGTGGAGCATTGTTCGAGAGTCTATGATCTTCAAGTAGATGCCATTCTTTGTAAGAGCGAGTATCACAACTCAGTTTTCCTATTTTATTTTATGTTGAATTCAATTGAAATTCACACAACTCTAATTGCAGTTCTTTTGAATGAAGTTTAGTGTCGCATTTCACGGATTAGAAATAGTGAGAAAAATTATTAGCCTATTTTATTACGTTTACGTTTTTTTTCTTAAAATTCTAGTTATTAGATAAATAAAACATTCTTTTACAAGTATGTTCGGTTTCTTCATTTTATAATAATATAATTTTATACAAAATAATTTAAAAGTTATGCATCTATCTTCATTAAGAAGACACAAATGCAGTTTAGCACAAGAAGTACTTTATGAAACTCTTGAAACTTTTATTGATTTTTTTCTTAAATAATTTGACAAATTATATTTTGATAAAAAATTTATTTGTCGGACTTTTTAAGCAGATATAAATTGGGGAAAGAGGTTATTTCAAGAGTTAACGTAGATAAACATGAAATATAGAACGCTGTATTCGCTTCAAGATTTAAAAGTGTGGCATTCAGGTTCCAAGGTTTTATATAAAATACTGAACAAGTTTTTTTAATTAGATTTTCGAAAGACTCGAATGACGAAAAAAGTACGAGGTTTCGAGTTTTTAAACTCGAATGCTTTTTAGGTCCTTGGTATTCGAGGAACTGAACATCCGTCGCTAGAAGATTCATACTCCACAACTTTTAGCGTAATATATGCCGAATAAAATTAAAACAATGATTATAATATTTGATAATCGGTGTTCTATTACCTCGTTTGTGACTTAACTTACTGCCTATTCAAGAGCCTAGTCTGAAATTTCTTGTTTTATCCATATTATTATTATTAGTCCAAAGGGGCTGAAGGACTATTGTTTTCGTTTTGCGATTTTGAGCGGGAAAAATTAAATGTCGGTTCACTTTTCAAACTGTTGCCACCAAATATTGCAGCCCTGTATTATATTTAAAGAAATTAAATAATGAAGAATGTGCATAAATGTATGTATATTTCTCTCATTGTGATGAAACGACGGTATACAGTCATCGAATATTGAATGACGTAATCCTGCTACGAATATGGGCATCTGGAAGCCCAAATTTTAAATTTGGAATTTGTTTTATTATCGATATCATATTTTGTAAAACTTTAACGAATTTTTGATTAACAAACTCAAGGATTTCAAAGCGAGCCATGGCAACGTTGTACGGAGAAAACATTTTTATCTCCAGCGCGTGAGACTGTGTATAGGTAGGTACTCTAAAGATATGCTCATTTTAAAATGATTTTGCGATATTGTTCTTTAACTGAATTTTATGGTTTAAGTGCGAAGAACATGATACTTAATAAATAAAGGTAACGCACAAAATGTTAAAAAAACGCCCCTTTGGACGTAATTTAAAATCTGAAGCTGTTCAGATTTTCTTTTTTTATTATTACGACGTGAAGAATGAAATATTTGTTAACAGCATAGGCGTGCGTGTGATTATCTGCCGTTAGTTACTGTAAATTGGAAAATTTCAATATCGCATTCATCAAGATGGTTAAGAGGACATGGGCATTCTCAGCGTTGCATTAAACAGGGATTTAGTAATGCTGATTATTGTGTATGTGAAGACCTAAAATCTCCAGATCATGTCCTTAACGACCCTCCTTAACCATTCTAGAATTCCTTAACGAAATAATATCGCGTTAATTTTCCTTCAGTAAATATTAATTCTTTAGGAAGGTATTTTATTAAACAAAAATTACTTGTCCTTAAGGTTTGTAAAATTTTGAATTTACCTTTTGCGTTGAGTCACGATATCCGCGAAGCAATAAAATACAAATATAATGGTATCATAATTGCTTACATCTTTTAAAGTTTATTTATGTATACACAGTGCATCAATACAGTAATCAAGACCTCTTGGAGTTTGGAAGATGTACAGGATATGAAATATGAATATTCGGCGAAGCACAGCTTCCATGTTATATGTTTTATTGTGTTGTCTTTTCCTTAGCTTTAATTTTTCTTTTGTTCGTTTTTGTGTTTGTCTGGGCAGCTTGCAACTATCATACTTGTTTTTTTTTTGGGGGGGGGGGTGAGGGGGGGGGGTTGCATTTTTGTTGGTTAGACGGGCTGGTCTCTGTTAAGCCATATGGCCAGCTCTGCTGGCTAGGAGGGCTGGGGCCTCGTCCCTTATTCTCACATTCTCTCACACAGTGTATCAGTACAGCGGTGACAAACTTTCAGGAGAGATAGAATACACCTAGATGATGGGAAATCACGTAGCAATGCATAATCGGAAACACTTTCCTGGCGCGGTAGTGAGCGCACAAACATCAAGAAAAAAAGGACACAAACGAGGTGAGAAAACTTGTTTGTTATTCGGAGTACAGCAAAAACAAGAAACAACATAAAGAGACAACGATCGTCATCAAAGAAGGTGTTCGAAATTACGACCGGACCGTGATGCAGGAACCGTGCGTTATGCATTTTCTATGCGATTTTCCAGTCGTGATGCAGATCTCCCATGCGCCGGAGAAGTGAGGCCTGCATTACGGTCCGGGATCGTAATTTCGAACACCTTCTTTAATGATGATCCTTGTTAGTTTCTGTTCTTATTTGTAGATTTCTGCTGTACTAAACATAATAAAATACATTTTGTCCCACTGTTTGTGCCCCTGCTTTTTTGCGTTTTGTGCACCAGGAAAGCGTTTCCGACCGTGCATTGCTATGTGATTTCGTATCATCTAGGTGTACTCTCTCTCTCCTGAAATTTTGTCACCGCTTTACTGATACACCGTGTATGTGCATATAAGTCCACGCGTAGTAGCTTGCTGGTGGGTATAAAGTGCAAAGACATTTATATTGAACGTTAAGACTTTCATGAAGCGCAGTGTTCGATTTTACGACTTATTTGATAGATTAGGAACTGTTGGCTTTAAGAATTCTGTATTCTTAAAGCTATTTATATTCTTTTTTAGTTTATTTTTCTTTATGTATACATTGCATTTAAATGGCGTATTGGAATTAGTCTAATGTAAAAGTTATGTATTTTAATAAACTCTAATTAATGATGGAATGGGGAATAATATTTATTAATCATTGTTAAAGACTAGATGTACCCGTTCATCGCTAACTCAAATGAAATGATATTATTAGTTATGCTTGCAAGTTTAAATTTGAAATCAGCTAAATTTCACTCTTTCTTGTCACAAAGCTCTAGTATCGTCTCCAATGATCTTCGACTGTGAAAAAAGTCTGTTTTCATTCTTGCTTCCTTTCGCATGGAACTACTCTTCTGTCAGCTTCTTCGCGTCCCTCTATTCTCGACCTTTCTTCGAAGCGGATCTTAAGAAAATTTATTGTCCTCTTCCGTAGGTCATTTGTCCCTTTCCGCTTATTATGAGAACAAAGAACAGGCGGCAATGTGAATAAATTAAAATCCGAATCCGCATGAAATTACAAAACTTAACTTGTTACAGTTTTGTTGCTGTTGTTATCCTTGTTCCTTCCCCCCCCCCGTCGTCTTTTATGTCTGTGGCTTTAAAACAACACCCAACCTTCGGCCCTTATGGTGGGTTTTGTCTGCAGGAGGCATATATAAAAGAGGTAACTGGTCCGACAACAACATTATTGTTATTATTAATTTTTGGTATGGTATTTTTTATTCCATATTCTTCGTGTGTGTTCGTCGTCATGCCCTTTGGCGTTTATTAGCTTCATAATGAGCAGGCGTATATAATTCCAGTTTTATCGACCGTAGCGAAATCGGTGAGATTTTTTGAGCGAAGGGTGAAACCATCGCGAAAACTCTTTAATTAACTCCGTTTTCTGTGGGGTAAATTGGCAATTCAATGTGCGACGTAACAAATTTCCTTACATCTCCTTTTCTACGCTTGATACGCTTGATTATAAAGTCATTATCTTTCTTAAAATACTTTCATATCTCTCTGTGCAGGGGTTTTTGCATTCTCTGTTATCGAGCATGGATGATCTGTGTGCATATTTATAGTTTAAACTGTTTAAAGGACATTTAAATTGTCCAGCGAGACGCTTCTGTTAAATAGTTACACGTTTTAGTGTTTTTTTTTTGTGTGTGTGTGTGTGTGCTTACTTTCAAGCTAGTTATGTTTGGAATGTACGGCTTTTCAAACGGCATTTTATGTATGGTAAAACTAATTGTATTTAATAGGATACCAAAAACTTTTATACAAGGATTATTCAAATATTCGCTTTCTCTGTTATCGTAATATCACGTCCAGGCTGTGGACCGTTTCATGGATGACGACTGGTGGCCAAAGGCTGCACCTGTTATTGGCATAAAAACGCTTTAAATACTACTAGTGATAATATAATTGTGCACACCTTCAGCCAGTTTTTTTTTGCGGCGAGCAAATAGCTGGGGAAATTAAAGCCAAGATTCTTGTACCCTTTCTTTCTTTACTTTTGACCTCTCGAGAGGGCTTTCGGTTCGATGAATTCTAAGTGTTCCTATTTCACAAACGCCAAGACATTGCAGTTACGAATTGGGCCAAAGCTGGCTCTAAATAGTTTGGAGCAATCACTGCTGTTTATAAATTCTGCCGCCCGGCGTCTCCCTAAATTCTATAAATTCTGACGTCCTGGTTACTATGGCGTTGGCCCTGAATTTGATAACCTTTATTAAAACAGAATTTGTTTGTTTTGCATAGGCTTTGCCAAATCACATAATTTTCTATTCTATCCAAAAGATTGCAGAGCTGCTATTGTAACACTTTTGCACAGAATAGAAATTTTCTTTCGCGTCAGAAAATACGAATTAAGCTTTACGGTACTTAACGTTAACTTCACGTATGAAAATTTAAAATTTGGCGCAGTTTATTGTGCATGAAATGGTAAATGCGCGTATAAATGGATTTGGAATTTCGATGGCTCTAGTGAAATTTATTGTCCTTGAATGTTAAATTTAAAAAAAACTAAAACAAAAAAAATCTTTCAGGCATTTTGGAACATCCGTTGGTTTTCCATTTTAAAGTAATTTATCAAACTTTTTAGACTGCTGAGGCTACTGAGCAGTAGAATCCAAGAGAAGCGTGAAACTTTAGAAGTTTAGTACCAACAACAAACACGTAGAACAAATTTGTTTGTCTCTCCAATGGTGTTATATATTCATCACATAAGCAATTAGGGAATATTTAAATGAGTTTCTCTGAATCCTATGAAATAAACTGGAGCAAAAAAAATGCCACTGAGGTGAAAAATGCTAATTTTCGAATAGCTATTTTACACAACAGTGTGTTAACACAAAACAACGGCTGTTGTGATTAAGTATTTCATAACAAATATTATAAGTATTCCTGATGACTTATGCAGTTTTAGACTAAACATATTAGAACGGGTTGTTGATTCTAGTATTAGAGGCTGTAATAACAGTTTGGAACAGGCGAAACAATAGTGTAATTATAACCTTTAATGCAGCATATCAGAAACAAACTCTTTTCCGAAAATAAATGTTTATCGCATAAATTAAAAACTGGTTGATTAGCACAGATATTATAATGTCTCAGCATCGTCTTTTACAAGAATTAAAAAGTTGCCAGTAATCGCATACGTTCACAAAAAATCGAAATTTGAAGAAATAAATTTATATGTATCAGCATTAAATTTCTAGGGCCCACCAACGGTCGAGCTAAAGAATGGCGGTAATGGAACATTTGTAGTTTGGTCCGGGGCTCGAATCCTGAGAACGGGTTGGCTGGATGGGCATTTTTGTGGCTTTCTCCGTGTGTAACGTGTATACGAGCCAATTTCCCTTAGAAAGTACTCCACGAAAGCATCTGCCCCCTTAGGCAGATAGCCCTCGAGTGCTTTGCCATAATCAAATAAATCAAACCATTAATTTTCTATACTGAGTCATATTTTTCATTTACCCTAGTTTACAGCAACTCCTCTCCCCAGCCCCTCATTTTTTTCTGTAATAAAAGAAATAAGCCATTTGCAGATTTTTAAATATATGCTAAACACTATACTATGTTACGGGAAATATACGGTATTAAGGTATCATTTATATATATATATGTGTGTGTGTGTATGTGTGTTTATAATAGCGTAATATTACCGAATAATATATATAAAACACTGTAATATTACCGTACCGAGCTATATAACGGTAAACACTTGTAATGGGACATTCGAATCCCAGAGTTCCAAAAAAGATTCGACGTTCGAAAACTCAATCTGAACCTAGAAAGTTCACCTATTCTCAGTGAGACGGAAATCAGACTCCACACTTCGAAAAATTATCAGCATTATAGATAATACGTTCATTCCAGTTATTCATTTACACCGCAAACAGAACAAAACAAAAAAGAGAAGCAGCGCCCCATTTTGGGGTGGCCACGACGCGGTGGATGTCGTAACAAAATCTTGCGAAACGAAATCTTAACTTGCAAAAAAATTAAATGTTTTAACTCAAAACTTTTGTCATTAATAGTCATGACGCTGATAAATTAGTCGACGTCCGCTGGAAGGTTAAGTTATATGAATCGACTAAAGGCTGCGTTTCTAAAAGTGTGGTCTTGGGATCCAGTCCCTCCTAGATTTACAAAAAAGGCAAAAATAAAATTCAGATTAACTGCATATATCATGCTATAGCAGATAATCTCAGAGTCTGGAAATTACACATGGCAATTGCCTGGTACTTTTTATCCCGAGACCGACATTTTATAAAATTTATTACAGCTTACCTTTTCTATGAACTTTCCACTGAGCAGCAAAAGACATTTAAAAGCGCTATGATTGCGGTGCTCATCATCATCATCGTTCCTCTGCACATCTGTCGTCGCTGGGCTAATTACCAGTGAAAATAGAATACAGTGATCTGTACAGTAGGGGTCAGAAAGGGTTTTCATTACCAACTCAAATAAAAGCAATGTACTGAAATCGACGTACGTACCGATCTTAGACGTTAACTTATCAACATACGTCCAAGCGTAGAATAGCTGTGCAAGAATGGGTCGGATCATTCATTTCATTTAGGTGAATGCCAACTTTTATTTTATTTTTAATTAATAAGAAAAAGATTATCCCTACTCTTATAGCCTTGAATTATTAAAAACGAATATGAATTTTTGCCTATTAAATTAATTAATTTAATAATGATCTAAAATCAAGTAACTTTTAATTAATTATATCTTAAACGTATACGAAAACTGGTATAAACATACGGTAAAAATTCGTTCGAAGCGGACAAGAATAAGAGAGTCCGCAGAACATTCTAAATTTATAAAAGTAGTCTCTATTTTAAAAAAGTTTGAAAAACGCTAAATTAAGGCAAAGCATCTCAAGAGCGATATGCCTGCGGGGCGGGATGTCTTCGTAAATGACTTTCTAAGGAAAGGTAGCTAATATCTACGTTACACATGGAATAAAACCACGAATCACGCCCATGTAGCCAACCCATTTGCCAGGATATGAACTACTTGTGTTTAGTGACTTGACTGCACTTCCTCTTGTGTGCCCGTGGTAGCGGAGGCGTTTTTGTGGTTTTCCGCTGTGTAACGTGAATGCCCAATTTCTTTTGAAAGTTTTCCTCGAAGACGTCTTTCGACGTAGGCAGACAACCTTATATTTTTCTATAATCAAAGCATCCAGTCATGCCATAGCAACTGACAGGCTCACAATTATTTGAGTACTTTGTTCTCACTGTTGTTTCAATACTTGTGCATTACTTTGACGAAAAGTATAATTTTCTTATTCTTTCGTTCTGCTATTTCTGGAAACTCTACAATGAAAAGGTGTAGCTTTCCCTTTTACTGTCATCTTTTAAATTTTGGATTAAAATAGGAGAATTATTTACTTTCATATGTATAAGAGAATGATTAGGAATTTTCCCAACTTTCTTCTAAATTTTTATTTATCTAACACAAAAGTAAACAAATTTATCTTAGAAGTCTCTCTCTAATTGATAAGATAAAAACAAAATCTTCCTTAAACCTAATGATCCATGAGTTTTTCAGTATCCAGATTTTCAGCTGTCGTGGAGTATATCAGTTTTCAAAAAATCGTAAGCGTTAACAGATAACTTAGAAACATTTAATTATTAAAAACAGTTACACTTAATCCTAAAGGTTTTAACGACGTTTTGGGACATATATAAAGTTACCAGCGATACTACTTTAATAACCACATCTTCATGGCCGCAATTTCACCGCTTTCAAGTTTTTTATTTTATTTTTTATTGTCCGAAGAGGGGTGAAAAAAGGAAGTTCCTGACGTAACAGCGTACGTTCAATCCAAACTAAGAACTCAGAGTAATAAATCCTGCAAATACTCAGGAAACTGCAAAAAAGAGAGGGGTATTTGAAGAACTCACAGTTTATAAATTAAGTGAAAAATCATGCCCATTAACTGCGAAACGAATGTGAACCACCAACGACTTCTGGGTTTGCGAGAAGTGTAGTAATTCCAAAAGGCGTACTTTAAGGGAGAAGAGAGGGAGAGCTTTTCATTGCGTTAAAAAAATGGGAAGGAATAAACATCATTCTTTCATAAAATAAACACTCTAATTAAAATTTACGCGTATGATGTTTTTTGCTTCCTTCTCCACAGTCAGAAATAAGCGTTTAAAACACCACTACGATTCTTGAGAGCCAGACGCTGGTTTTTTTTTTATTCCATTTCTTTGGCTCCGAGATGTTTTGTTTATTTTAATAGGTGTTCTCTTTCTCTGGAAAGAATTATGGGCGTTAAAACGACAATAACAGACTCGGAATCGCTACTTTTTGCGAGTTTTGCGCTTCAGAAAGTTTGAGTTGTAATGTGTTTTATTTTCCACATGAATTCTGCTTTAAAGGAGAGGTTTTTTTAAGGAATTTAATTAATTTTTAATTAATTTAATTTTTAATTTAAATTTTATCGCTTGGATTAAAAAAAAAGACGAAATCTGGTAATTTAAGGATTTAAATGCCTGGCGAAAGATGTTATGTATCAGAGTTCCTTGCCTTGCACAAAGTGGAAAAAACGTTAATGTGTTTCTGCATGACTTGCTTTTTCGCAAATTTGCTCCCGCAGAAAATAGTGGCACGATTGATGATTTTTCTAAGTCCAGTTTATAAAAAACCTTATTGTGATTTATTTGCTGTCGTGTAACGTGAAAGTGAGAATGCAGAATTGTGTTGGATAAATGAATAATGACTACAGAAAATGAACTTATTTTAAGGCGAATCATTTTTTTGATCTTGCAGAATTCTATAAGACGAACCTGCGCTTTGAAATGAGATTTTAATGTACAACTGGTGACGGAAACTTTAATTTTTAACTACATTTGATCACTTTATCAACTTCTGCAAGTCCGCTTCAAATAAGTTGAAACAGAAAGGGATAATGTTTAATCAATATTATGAATAATTATATCGAGCTTTCGAGTGTTTATGTCGTACATGAACTTTCATAATTTCTGTTGAGACATGTACATGAATTATTGTACCTTTAGGCGTATAAATGTTACAAATGCTGACAAACAGGTTGTGGGGTTCTGACCTTTAATCTAACAGCTAAATGTGAGGAACCTCGTGCACAGATAAGCGAATAATCGCTTGAGTGCGTGAACAGAGACGTAAGATTGAAGGAGGGTTAATTACCCTTTGTTTCTCAAAATGAGAATTAACACAGCCGGCTCCTATCTCAGAGCGTACAGGAAAGCCTCCACTTGGGCTTGAACTCAAAGTAATAAGAATTAAAGCTTAGTTAAAAAGATATAACGTAAGCTATCAGGATTCTAAGTAGTTGGCCCCTAAATCTCAATTAAGTTGGCGAAGCTATCAAGGGCCTGAAGTACGGCCGATCGTAGTAATAGCTTGGAGAGAGACGTAGCCAAAAGGCGAACGCATGCTAGTCAGAAACTCCGGCAATCTAACGAAGTCAGTGGAACATCGACTTAAAAATACTACTCTTACTCATTTGCATCAAAGGATAAACCTTACAAGACTTAGACTCAAATTGCGATTAATTAATTATCAAAAAAGTTAAGTATTGTAGAACGATGAGAAAATTACGTTCACAAGCCATCAGCGTAAAACATAACTTTCTACGAAATTATTAAAAAAAAAAAAAAAAAAAAAAAAAAAAAAAGAAAGAAAGAAAGAAAAGTGTATATCCTAACAGCTATGATAGCAGGTGCCTGCTAGATAAACGATGACAAAAGCAAAACGTTTCGATCGATTTTTTGTGCGAGTTTCAATTCAGTGACATTATTCGAATGCTTTTGCAAATATTGTTCTTTAATGCCATTTCCATATTTTTATAATGTTTATTCATCTGTTATTTACACTCTGCTCCTTTTCGTATAAATACGGATTTAATTTACATAACCAAAGGAGCTTACCAGTTTAAACAGCTTGAAATTACAGGGAAGTTGTTAATGTTTTTCTTTTTATTAATTGCAATATTTTTATTCCTGTTTCACGTGTTTTTGACTGCCGTCGTGTCAACCGTGGTTTTGATTGTTCACGTCGTCCTAAATATCACTCCGGTTATTCAGGATTTCAGCTTAGTACACTTATATTGGTTGAATATTCTTTTTCGAGAATAACGATTTAACCATTACTTTTACAAATTCGGGAGTTTTTTTTTCAGTTAAATTTATAGCGACTAACTTCTGCATCCTGGAGGGTAAATCTGTGTCTTGGAGCCACAGTCGGAGCAGTAGGTTACGTTTGTCAAACGTTTAAGAACACTACCTGTAAGAATAAGCGTCGGTTACTTCGAGATTCTTGTAATATTAATTTCAAATAATTTTTTGATGAAGATAGTTCTAAGATAATTAGAAATATGAAAATATGACAAATTCAGAAATGAGATCAGTTTATTAAGCTAGCCGTGAGCCACAGGTAAAGATCTGACGGGCTGCATGTAGTGCGTAAGCCAACAATTGGCTATTACTGATTTAAACACTGAAAGTAAGTTTTACAGTGGGTGTAACATAACTTGAAAATTTCTTTTTTGTATTATTTAAAGCACTGATATATTTTAGTTTAAAATTTTTACTTTAAACCGCTGATCACTGATGTTATACCCGGGTTTAAATCCCGTTAATGGCTGGTTACTTGGGTATTGTCGTGCCCCCCAGGTACGCAGTTATGATCCAGTCTCCTCTAAGTCCTCCATGAAGACATCCCTCCCCTCAGCAAAGCCCTTATGTGCTTTGCCATATAAAGTAACTAAACCGACCAAATCAGAATTAAAACGGGGCATCAAGACAGTAAAAATAGCTATTGAATTTTTATATCTGAAAATTGTCTTGGTTTCTTTACGTTTTTCTTGCTTCCACTTTCAGCTTCGAAGCAATTTTCTTATCAATAAAACTTGTTTTCCAGTCTTTAAACATCCTATCCTGTTTTAATTTTAGAGAAATTTTAGTTTTTCAGTACGACTACGAAAATGGTTTAACACTTCGCATTATAAAACGTGATTCTTGCATTAATAAAAAATAAAATTAATAAATTTTGCATAGTTAGAGTCTCATTTGTTATATTAACTTTAACTATTCTATAAAAGTATTCACAAAACTCTGCAGGTAATGAATTTTCTTCCCATGAAGCATCCATATTCTTTGAATATTTATCAACTTCTGTTAAAGATAGTACAATAAAATCTCGATAATTCGGCACTTGTATCATTCTATTTTATCTAACATAGCATGGAAAGCTGGTTTAGAAGAAAAGAAAAAACTGGTCCTTTAGGCTAGATGTAGATTAAAATAAGTGAAGATAACTTTAATTTCTTTGTGTGTGTCTGTTTAGTTTTCTAACGCTTAACGCATTCAAAATTATTTTTAGAAAAAGATTGTACTTTTTTATATGTACGTTATGCATTTGCTTCTATGTTTACTCTTAGTGTTGCTTAGTCTGAGTATCAGTGTCAGCGTTCTCTTCTCCGTTGCTATCTAACTGCGTCTCCATTCCACTGATCTGCCTTTTTTCTGTCTCGTTCCTGTTAGAGCAGATTGTATTTCTTTGTTTTTTCTTCAGTTTGTTTGTCTTCATGCTTTTGTTTGTCTCTCTGCTTTTTTGTCTGTTATGTCAATCCCTATATATTCGACAATATATCAGGCTGTCTCGTGTTTATCTCACATAATAGCTGTTTTTTGTACAAATTGTTTTTGCCTTCTGTTGTCTTTTATTTGCCTATATTAGATTCTTAATCTTATATTTAAGGTGTTAACTTTTCTTTTTTAATATTAGTATTAAAAATAAAAAAAAAAATAGAAAGAAAATCTGAAAGGCTTCAAGACTTTAAATTACTTCCAAAGGGGCGTTTTTTTAACATTTTGTTTTAACCTTTATTAATTAAATATCATGTTCTTCGAACTTCAACCATAAGATTCAGTTAAAGAACAATATCGCAAAATGATTTTAAACTGAGCATATCTTTAAAATTTCCTATACACAGCCTCACGCGCTGGAGATAAAAATGTTTTTTCTGCACAACGTTGCCATGGCTCGCTTTGAAAACCTTTAGTTTGTTAATCAAAAATTTGTTAACGTTTTACAAAATATGAAATTGATAATAAATCAAATTCCAAATTTCAAATTTGGGATTCCAGATGCCCCTATTCGCAGCAAGATTACGTCATTCAAAATTCAATAGCTGTAGGCACCGTCGTTTTATCACAATGCGAGAAACATACCTACATTTATGCACATTCTTCATTATTTAATTTCTTTAAATATAATACAGGGCTGCAATATTTGGTGGCAACAGTTTGAAAAGTGAACCGACATTTAATGTTTCCGACGCAAAATCGCAAAACGAAAACAATAGTCCTTCAGGGACAAAGCCCCTTTGGACTAATAATTAATTTGTAATACTAATTTCGGGGGGAGGGGTAATGATAAATTTGTTATTCACAGTGAGCTGCACTTTGGCAGAGCAAGGGATTTATTGGTAGAAGGGAAACGACACTTTTTTTTTCTTTACTTTCGAATAATGTCTTTCCCATTCCTTATTTGGTCAGTAATGCTCTTGAATGCCAACCTATTGGCATGGTATTAAGGAAGCTAACTGCTACATCCTCTGGTGCGGGTTCGAATTCCGGAAAAGACATGTACAGTTTCTTTGTGGTACTGGGCACACTTAAAACGCTGCCGATCCGAAATTCCTCTCGAAATGTTTCTGAAAAGGGAAGAGGAGTCGAAGACTCTCGGAGTGAAGATATCCTCTTGCGGATGTTGCTCCAGAACTGAGGGCGGAGCTGTGAAGATTGGTTTTGCCATCTGTTCACGCCGAAAAGAAGTGACGCCAAGATCTAATGTTTGAGTATTGTTTAACTTGAGAGATATGGAAACTAAGAGTAGAGGAGGAAAAGGAGAAAAGCTAGCCGCAATTTATTGTGTTCTGGTTATGCTGATTATGTGATATGTATTTTAAGATGCGGATGGCAAGAGTGTCCATCCGAGTAGAATACGTTAAGTTCTCATGTGTGTGTAATTTCTCTTAACAGAAGTAACATTAAAATGCTACAATACATTATTTGTGTATGAATTTCATGAATATTTGGTGTGATTAAATTCATTGATCGAACACAATCTATAAAGTGCCCAAGACCCTTTGGTGACGAGAAAATTCGCGGACTTGATCTGATATTACTGTCATACGAATAAGCCACTGCCTAATCTTGTCTCAAGTTTTTCGTAAGCTGGGAATATAATCATATTTGCCAAGATCCTTGCTACTTCTGAGTATTGGTAGTTGCATCCGGCTTCAGATTCCTGCGAAGCACCTGGCTTCATGAGCATTTTCGTGATTTTCCCTGGATTTAACGTCAACATATCCAGTTTTTTTAAGGAAGTCCTCAGTAAAGATATACCTTCCCTTACATAAATAGCCTTTGTCTGCTTTGCTGTAGTGTAATAAATCCAATCGAATAATCATATCAACGATAATGGCCAGTAAAAGCAAAATAATGGTTCTTTATGTGTTTCATATTCTGGATACATATTCCTTCCGATATGTTTGGATTAATAAAATTACAATATGTTCAGAATAGATGTATTACTAATGGCCGAAAGAAAAATTTCCAAGATCACTGCCAGTCGTGTGTAAAGCACAATTCTGCTATGTGTGTTATGAATAAATTAATTTCTTGATCGTTTTCATTAGATTATAGCCTATTCGCCCTTGTCAGTCCCCTTCGAGAGGATGAAATTACAAGTCTTTTCATCTTCGTTTTGAATTAAATCGAACTCTTCTAATATTTCTAATAATCTTCCCTCAGAGCTGGTAGAAAATATTTCGGTATTCAAAGGGTTTCGAAAACGCTTCTTTAGATAGTCAGCTCTAGATTAAATCTGCTCAATTATTTAATAACATATACTCAAATGTTAAATTCGGGTGTAATAAACTGTAATATTTTAGTGAAATAATTAATTAGGAGGATAAATTTTACATCCCATTAGGCCGAGTACGTTCGCCAATTGCTCGCATAGTTTGCCACTTAGTGTGATGTTATCACAAGTTCGGTCGTTAGTAATCGTAACCAATGAGCATTAGAAGGCCCATCTGCGCCCGAACGGTAAAGTCGCTGAATAGTGGTAGTTTGGTACGAGGTTCGATTTCCGTGAACGGGCTGGGCTGACTGCATGGACGTTTTCGTGGTTTTCCCCATGTTTAACGTGTATACGATCCAATTTCCCTTAGAAAGACCTCCACGAAGACATCTCTCCCTTCCGTGTAGTACTTAAGAGCGAAGCACGTAAATAATAATAAAAACAAAATGAGCGCTAGAAGTTTTTCATAATTCCCGGAGACGGAATGGGTGGGCTGTTTTTGAATCGTTTTTAATTCGCTTGTTTTACTCAGTTATAAACATGACCGGTTCAAAATTCGGTTCAAGCCAACTTTAGTTTGTTGCCCTTTTTAAAAACAATTTAAAGTTGATTATTTAAATTTTAAAATTTATAATGGCATGCTTTCTTACATGTCACGTGGCATCCTTTAAATATGAATATTTCCACAAAAAAGTCGTAAATGAACGATATCACTGTTTACAGAAGGTTTACCTTTCTCTGCTATAAAAAATATTTATCTTAATAAAAGTTACCATTTATTATGTTCAGTAGTTTAAATTGTTGGAAATAGCATAAATTTCAAATATAAATTTCGGCAGCAATGTAACAAGAATTCTTTTTGTTTTTCCCCTTAGTTTACTCAGTTCATTGTATAAATTTATGATTTAATTTTTTGCATTCCTTTTGTTAATCATTTTCATTTTTAAATTAATTTTCAAATTTTTTCGCGCAATTTGTTTAACCTGATAGAAAGATAAAATTTCGAAAAATAATTAATTACGTATGTTTAGTAATTCTATTAATTGGAAAATATCAAAGCTAATTTAATAATGCGTTAAATTTATTCGAATTAATCGAAAGGGCTGTTTAGTTTTTTTCCCGTTGGAAGGAGTGTTATTAATAGGAGCTTTCACTTTTATTGCCTACAGTAAAAGATTTCGTTAATCAGTTTTTACTAATTATTGCATTTCTGCTCAATTTATTTCATTCTGTAAGAAATCTTGAATAAATGCTTAATTGTGTAAATTGGTGAATGCTTGCTTATGTAATGAAAGAAGTATTTAAATATTATCGTAAATAATTAAACTTCCAAACTTTTAATGTGAACTGAAAAATGTTGTTTTTTAATTTCATGTACAAAGTGATTTGACACATCCGAAGCCAGAGCGAAACAACACAATTTTAACGGCTTAGAACAATTTGATGAAGCACAATGTTACTATTTCATGTAATTAATAACTAATAGTTTTTTTTCATTTGTTCTTTTATTACATGATAAAAAAACTGTCCAATCACATCCAGACGATTTTACATTGAATAGGGTCGCCTTAGAGAATGTGTCTGTGTTAAGTACTATTATGTGCATATGTTCTGAGAAGTATTGTCTGATTTCAGAAGTGGTTGGGTTATGAGGTTTCATGGCATTTATTATCGAAATATAGTCAACTGAGTACTTTTCTGCTGATGGGGCGCCACTTAGCGCTAAATGTAAACCGTGGAGAGAAATATAAGTAGATGACAGCACTCCTAATGATGCGTAAAGCTTGATAAAAAAATGAGCATATAATAATAGCAATGTTTCATATTATGTAATATATATATAATATTAGTGCGCACAATGTTGAACTGTTGTTCACGCACAGCGAATTGTTTTCGCATAAAAAACGTGAGAGAACTGCACAAATTCGGCATGACGCACAGCCTTGGCATTGCGCTCATTAAACATATCACGGCCTTCCATAATACGATATAAAGAGGCTTATGCATCTTGCACTGTGGAGCAGATTTGGCGACTGACTCCTTTTTGCGAAAAGGTACCTTTAGCTGCTCTCAATAAGTGGTTTTATTTTTTAGTTGTTTCAATAAAAGGAATTTATCTATTATTGCTGAGTGTTTGAAAGAAACGTAATAATTCTGATTATGGGATAAGCTCTTCTATAATTTTCTCAGTTTTAGTTTTACGGGTGAACTATTCTTTATTTTTTCATATCTATCTAAATACAATATTTTTTTAATGATTTGTTATTATGTAATTATCCTTTTTCAAAATATGTTTTTCAGAAGCTAAACTTCTTTCCGTGTTTTACATATCACAGTATTTTGAAAAGGTAATCCGCCTTATTTTACGAGCACAAAACGCAGTTCGAATATAATTTTAGGAATTCTTTCTCTGATCAGTCTTTTTTCTCTTTTTTTAATGTATATTTAAAAAGCGCGATTATTTGAATGTTGAATATATTTCTGAACCCATGAAAGTATCTTCGCGGCCACATAGAGCATCGTTAACAAAATTCATATTAATTATACTTACAAAATCCGTAAATATTTACAGGCAGTATACGTATTAACGCGGATTATTTCCCTGGACATATACTGAAACGGGACATTAGATTGAAACGCAACGGAGAAATCAATACTCTTTCAACTAAGCTATCAAGTAAACGAAATTTATCAAGTACGAAATTTTGTCATCCGTTAAACGGGGAATCGTATTCTTAATTTTACTGTACTAAATGAAAAAATAAAATTTTACAGGGTTTTACTTGACCTGGCAATGTCACGATAGTCCTATAATCCTAACGAGTTATCTCTAGGACAAAGTCTTAGGAAGGTTATAAAAACAACTATTTTATTTAAACAGAACTTTGAACATAAAATCGCGACTTTGTGCTACAATAACCACAACTTGTCGAATTGCAAATTAAAATGAGAACAGTCAATAAATGTAAACTTTGAGCAGCAGTCTAAGACTATACAATTAATTACTAAGTTAATAGCTGGCTCAATAAGTTTACTGGCGCGACAGATTAAAGCATCGGCGGCGAGAGAATGCCAAATAATTGCTACTGCTAGAAGTGCCTGAAAGTAGAACGCAATGCTAACACATTCTTCCAAAAACATCAGCTTAAATACTCAGACAACTTTGTTACATTCTGATGAGGAATACGGAAAGGAGAAGTTATAGTAAAGACCAAAATCATAATAACTGGTTAATTAACATAAGATACCCTACAAATGAAACGCTTCCATTCAGTTAGAATTACGGAAGTTAGAATGTTAAATTTTACTAAAAGCTCGTAACAAAAGTAATGTTGCTTTAGCAAAATTTTTTCCTTACTTTGGATGTAATATAATGATATGTAAAAGCATCATATTTTCATAGAACTGTCATTTTCATGAAAAATGAAACTCTAATACTCGCCACACTTCTGTAAAAAATGCGGCAGTGTTATTGTTTTAGAGTAGTTTAGATGGCTTAAAACAAATTAACCTTCTTACCTAATTCAAATGAATCATACTAATTATTCATAATTAAAACTAACTGAAATCATCTGAAAATCGTAAATCGGGAAGCTAGGTTTGGATTTTAGTTTTTGTAGACGCAGAGATTTTCAGATATGTACTGATCACATACTGAACAAATTTATATTGAGAAATTTTTGCTACCATTTAGTTTGAAAAAAAATTGCGTGAGAAATATGAAACAAATACATATTTTATGTCTGATTCAGTGTCACTCAAAATTACACCCCTTCAAATTTAGACACACCTTTTCTGTGTTTTTCGGGGATCATTGTCAAAGGAAACCGTAGAAAGTTATCCGCTAAAATACTGTTCCCATTTCCTGTTAGTTTTAAGATCAACGGATAAGCTTGTTTTCAAGGAAATCTATCGAATATTTTTTTTTAAATATCCAAGTGATTGATGTAGGTCAAGGGTACAGTAATAGCTGGAATGCTGTCATTGTATTTTTCCGCAGAAAACATCAAACACATTGTCCATTATTCTGCAGATCTCTGGCGAAACTGATATCATCTGTAGTTAACGACTATAGAACAGTACTTAAAGCCTTTCTGAAGCACCATAAATCTTGATCTACTGCTGAATATAATTTTTTGCCTAATTTTATTCTGGGAATTTAATCGTCATTTAATTTTAACAATGGCCATTGTTTTAAATAAATGCTTTCGTGTAGTGCAGTTTGCTGTAATATCTGGATGGTTAAAAACTACTATGCTTAAATTATGTGTGCATAGTAATTCAACAGCCGATGATCATAACTGCGGTTAATCTATCTTCATTTATTGTTATCAAAAACCGCATCAAGACTTTTCAAGAACGAAAAGAAGAGAAAATTAAGCACATTTAAAAAGCACATTAAATTTTAATTACAGTATTTCATTAGAACAGCATCTTGACCTATAAGAAACTTAATAATTTTAAATTCATATATACAGGGAGTAAATATGGAATGGTTCATAAGCATCTTTATTTAATCAATACAAAGTGAACATTGTATGCCATGTTGGACATCCTATTGTTTTATATAGTTGCCGCGACGAACGAGACATTTGGCTAAGCATAGAGCAAGTTTCCTACTTCCTTCTCATAAAATGTAGTGTCCTCTGTAATTATCGTAAAATCACCATATTACCGCTGTTGTCACCAAATATGTAGCCTCTAGAAAATTCTTTGGTAACGTACAGCCTTAGAAAATGTATCAATAACTGTGAACAAAATTGACGCATGTCTGTCATCTAGATAAAAAGAATTGCATAGTTGAAATTTCGCATACATATATATATATATATATACGATGGATCTTAAAAGACCTTTCTGAGAACCAAAATGAAAGTTGAACGGAATAACATATGCTCTGTTGTTCCCTCAAATCGTCTTGAGGCAGATTTTTCGTCCGATAAAAAGTAAAAGGAAGCTTAAAATATATGTATTGATATGGGAAAGCAATAAAAATATATTTAGAGCGAGGAAATTGGCGATTTGCATCAGATGTTAAGACATGTTCAAGTGTCTGGGTATTTAGTGCTTCAAAGTAATGATCTTCAGGTGCGATTGCACTTTAGGTAAAAATAAGTAGTCTGCAAATGCGCCAGTTCTGGTAGATAAAGGGGTAGTTGAAAATTGTGATACTTTGCTAGAAATTGCTTGGCGAGAATAGAATTGTGTGAGAGAATGTTATTGTTACGAAATGTCCAGGCGCGGTAAGATAGCTTCCCCGGAAAGCAGGTTTAGGGTTGCCATAAAATGGTAAGGAAAGGCAGGGTTGCCACATTTGGCGACAGAATTGGCGATATGCTATAGACGCATGGAGAACCTTCTAGAACGAATTCTTCCTGGTTTAGCCCAGAACGTTCTCGAATACAAGCCAAAAGCTATATAAACCCTGCTGATACGCGGAGAGTTAATTGTTGTTTCGTCTAGCGAGCTGATAGTCAGTCAGTAAGCGAGTGTCTAGTTGGTCCTCGACTACATCGAGAGCGTTTCTTAGTGTATCGCGACATAGTGCATCATCGAGTTTTATCTTAGAGTGTGTTGAGCTTCGGGAACGACTGAACCGAGTCGGGAACTGTACTCTAGCGTATCGTCGAGTGCATCGCGAGTTCTAGCATGGAGAGTCAGTCTCGAGAGTACGTGGAGTTCCGAGAACGACTGAGCAGAGTCGGGAATTGTACTCTATGCTTTGCCGTGAAGCTGTCTGCACCGTTACAGCCTGATAGTCTGAAGGCTGTGTCGCTGATTGTCTCAGCGTGTTTATAGTAGTTCTTCGATGACTGTAAGAGTGATTTTGGAGCTGTCTTGTAAAACACTGGCCAATAAAGTGTGTTTTGATACTTCATCAAGTATCGCCGTCGTTATTCACTCCAAATCCGCGAACCTTGAAGAAAAAAACGTAATTATATTCGATTGCGGTTTTTCAGAGATAACGCTCTGAATTCTCTTCAGGAGTCTGTGAATTACATCTTTATAAAATATGAGGTTCGCTTTATAAATATGTTTGCCGTACAGCACAAATGTCCTTGCAAATTATCCCTTTCTAAACATCAAATATTTCCTCGAGATTTCTGAAATCAGTGTTTCTGTGGCCGAAGTAAGTTTTCTTCATCTAAGCAGATAATTACCGTTTTATCGCGAGATCATAAACAAAGATCCAAATAGTATCACCACTCACAATTTGTTTGGAAAAAAAACAAAATCAGGATTGATGTCTGCCATTTCGATCAATTTCATCGTTATTCTTTGCTCAGCTTTCGAAATAATAATAGTAGATATCGCTAGATCGTTTCAAACAATGAACTGCGTAAAACATTCTGTGGTAGCAGATGTTATTTGGGGATACCAAGTTGAGATGTCATGCTGTCGATTATCATTTGGTAAGTTTATTTAAATTCGTTAAAAAAAAGTTATGATTCTTTTCGATTATCGGCATCCTTCCTTCCGAATATTCACGAGAAAACACACCATATCTGTTAGTGCAGTTGACGATAAATGGGTACGCCTGGTCTTTACCAGTGGTTAATCTGTGTTGTCCTACATTCATCATTAACTAGATTTATTTTAAGTAATAACCAAATTAAGTACATTTTCATATATCGCCAAAATAGTTACTTGGCAATTCATGACATCACCAAAATGTACTTATGTTGCAACCCAGGTATGCGTGCGAACGAGCATTTCAGAATGTGCGGATCTTCAGCTTTCAAATTCGACGGTCATTTTTTTAATAGTGTTTTTTTAAACTAAGTATTCCTCTCTTGTAACGAATCGTAATAGGATCGCGGATTTTGATGGCAGATGAAAGATCGCATTTTTTCTGAAAAACAGCGTTTTGCAACAGTAGGAAATGCAAAAAATTCGCATTCTCCACAGTCATAAATGATCTATTTATGAAAGTGAAGCGTGAAAACTTACATGCAAGTTGTTAGAATGAGCTTCGGAAATTGGTTTGAAGATAGTCAGTCGTATATCATTTACAATAGATATTCCTTTCATTTGTTGTTGGAGTAAAGATTATACGGTAGTGAAGTTCTGCGAAGAACAACTGGAATTATCCCAAATATAGCTACGGATTGTAATTATTTCCGAGAAATGTACGTGTCGTCTACGGAGGAAAAAAAAGGGGGAAATAGGCGTCACCGTGTGCATCATTGAAATAGATGAGTCTTTTGACGAAACATGAAATGACGACGAATTAGTCCAATTTTCTGATTTTGTGAAAGAAAACAAATCATCATGTTTTACATGGAGAGAACAACGTAATGCGCAATGCCAAGTATGTGCGCGATGCCGAATTTGTGCAAGTCTGTTGTGTTTTTTAAGCAAAAACAGGTCAAAGAAAAAGGACTTCAAAAGGTTAACTGTTTATTACGGGTATTTCTTCTTTCATTAATTTTATTGATTGCTCTATTATGGAATTCTTAGTACGCCGCCATTTTGAAAATAACTGTTGCTTGGTGAAAAGTTGGTCGCCAAGGTTTTGGCGACTTTTCAGGAGAGGGATGTGGGTAATCAAAAAGTACCAAAGTTAGTGTTAAAAGTTTGTTTATCAAACATTGTGTGTAGCATTTTCTTCACACAGAGATCTCAAAATCAGATATTCGCTTTACTGAAAATGTGTACGAAGGTCAGCATTCGAGTTATTCTTGCTTTAACTCAAATAAATTTTCATCTCTTTGTAGATAGATTACTTTCTACCTTCGTAATTTACATTTTTTAAGAATGTATCGAGCTTTGGTTGCAACTTCGTAAATTCCTTTCTAAGCAGACCTAAAGACTCTTCCTTCTTTGCAGCAGAAGAAAACTGTCACGAAAGTGTTAGACAGATGAGTGTTTATATGCGCCGTTACTGCAGCAGTTCACTAGATAACGCACCGCATTGCACAAGGGAGGCAAAAAATTAATAAAAACAAAATTATGGTGATGAGTTAGTTGTTAGCTAAGTTAAAAGCGGATCTCTCTCTCTCTTTCTTTTCTCTCCCTTTCCTTCCCCCTGTAGTATTTTTCTTTGTTTATTATTGCTTTATTTTTCTATGCCGCCGTCTAGCGGAGAGCCAAGGAAAAAAAAGAAAAAGAAATATCACACAGCATTTGTATATTTTATTTTTGTTTCATTTTGTTATTTTTTCCCTTCTTCCCCTCGCTCACTGTCGCCGAAAATAGAACGAGCAGAAGCATTTATCTGTCACAAGACGATCCTCATTAAGGACTGGCGTAAAGCAAGTAGCGCCCTAGTTAAAAGGTGCCTCGTAAATTATGTTTCTCTTTTATAATTGGAGCCGGCCCTGAGCTAAGTTGCTTTTAAATTGGATGTAATTTCTTCGAGTGCTGCTTCAGTTTTGTTTGTGAATTCGAATGTTTAAAGTTACAGTTTACGACGAAAATGATCGATGCAGTAAAAGAACGTATTTAATTTAGTGTTTTTTTTTTTTTTAAGCGAAGAAATTTTTCACGCTGCACGTGTTTCTTTATTTAAACGTGAAATAGAATATCGTATTTTTCCCCCTATTATTTATTAAAGGTAACAAATGATGTAAATGTTCAAATAGTGTTTTATTATAATATTCGTAAACGCTTATACATGTTTTTAAATGTGTCATCTACAATATACTCAGTGCCTTTACAAAATGTTGGAACTGAATTAGTAAAAAATTAAAAGTTGAGAAAAAAAATAGCAATCTTATTTTATAGCCTTCAATATACAATCTTCGTAAATCTCTGAAACTCTGGCCATGGCTTGATTAGCTCAAAGAACTCCTCTTTTGGAACACTGCTTAAATGTCTAGTTACGGTTCGTTGAATCGGTGCCCTTAAAATAATGACTTTTGAGGTGAAATTTCAAGCTAGAGAAGAAAATAATTTCAATTAGATTATTAGATTACGGCAAAGCACACACAGAAGGCCTAAGAGGAGGGACGTCTTTGTAGAGGACTAGTACAGAGGGCTAGTACTGTTAAGTATAGAGAAACCACAAAATCCCTTTGCAGCCTGCTTTTTCACCGAGATGTGAATACAGGTCGAACTTTCTTATTTTCATTCTTTAGTGGCTTTGGGAATTGACACTTTTCTTTGCGAGGAATTGATTGACATTAATGGAATGATGTGATGACATATTATCGTGTGGTAGAATCCAATTATTCAGCAGAAGCTTTCCTGTCCTAGCGAGCTAAGTTGTCTTAAATAATCCGTCCTGCTCTTCAGGAACAATTTTTTTGTGAATTCTTCCTTTCCAGTCAAAAAAGGTCACGCATGTAGATAACTAGAGTTTCCTTTTGGAATCATAAGCTAAGTGTCAGATTTCATCCTCGGTCATAATTGATTTGAGGGGGAGGGGATAAAAAATGAAAAAAATCTGGATTAAATCTGTCATTTGGATCAACTTTATTGCTGTAACTTCCTCAGCATTCGAATAGATGACATCAGATGTTCATTGGATCAAAGCAAACAATTTTAGGGTATTGCACAGCTACCTGTTGAGTAATTAAGTTCTACCTATTTAAAAAATATGCAAGTCTCTACTGGTGTTGATAACTGAGGACAAAACGGTATCATAGTATTTTCTTTTTTCTACCATATATTTTTGCAGTTTGAAATGTAAGATTTGATATTCTCTATCTTTGATATGTGCAAGACTAATTTTTTAAACTAGTAGGTCTGCCGTAATATTTATATAAAGTAATTGTTTTATGGACTTTAATCAAAATGGAGCCGAAAGACGACTGGGAAGTTTCTTTTGCAGTAAGTTTAAATTTTGCAAACTACATCGATTTTACACAAATCTCAAACGTGAGCGTACACTAGTTAAGGTATCCAGATAGGAGAAACCTAATAATGTCCGATAACATAGTCCAATTAAAAATAAATATTAAAACAGTCGTGGTCAGCTATGTTCTAGCGACCAAATTCCATGGTGACAACAACGCAACATCGTGTTGCTAACGCAGGCCAATGAATTAATCTAAATTAATTACGAGAGGCTGTCTAGCTTGAGAATGAACATTGTGTAATATTTAATGCGTATCATATATTAGCAATTTAATATAACAATTCACAATTTTAACTTACAAAACAACAATTTTTGAGAAATATATGATTCCTTTTCTCATTTTTGTAATTATCAGTTTAAATATCTCCAGGGCGGCACTAATTGAAAGGCAACAACCTAACCTGTAAGCCGGAATTCAAAAAACCGAAAAAACTTATACATGCTTTCCTAACATACAGCATTGAAGAATGGTGTTATCAGATTTAAATTCAGTTTGTCGCCATCATAACAGTCTTAAGGACTACCCCTTCTCCCGCCAATCCAGTTTGTTTGCCACTACTTTTTGTAATTCAAGCAGCAATAACATAGTATCAATTCAGTAGTATTTTTTCTTGATTTCGTGAATATATTTCATAATCTTTTGTGAAAATGATGGAGTAATTCGTGTATGGAATTAAATGAAAAACAAATGCTCTACTACACCTGGCACCTAGAAGGAACCTCCAATCAGGGTGTGGCAAGCCTATCTTCCTAATGAGACGCCTCGCAGTCACCCCCGCCCTCTCTAATGCCCTGCTCCCCCGGTCGGAGAAAGAGGACTAGAGGTGAAATTCTGCAGAAATCTCTCTACAGATCACAAGAATCCTCTCGGATGTAATTGGCGAAGATTACGCTCTTCGAGAACAGGTACCTCGGGCTTTTACAGTAATTCGGTTTCTAGCTTGGGGAGGGGGAAATGCATACAAAAAAGGGAGAATTGCCTAGGTGGCTTGTTCGAAGGAATCCGTGGTAGGAATTGATCATTTCAGCTCTTAACGTCTACCATTTTAAATCGACTGACATTGTGCAGCTTGTAAGTGCTGTTAAAACGTGTTATTGTCTGTTAAGTTTATTTATTAACGTTGTTGTAGATTTACAGAGAGCTAAGCTATAAATATATTTTATTTCAATTAAGGAAAAGTTGCTGGTTGTGTTTTTTATTATTGATATGAAAGGTCAAGTTTTTTTTTTGTTTTGTTTTTTTTGGAGGAGAAGGGAAAGGGTCTCCGTATTTTATCATCTGAGATAAATGGTAATATGAGAGCAATCATACAAAATTTTCTTTTGATCATTTTATGCACTTCTTTGTTAATGCCGCTGTTCCTTTTATTCGATCTCCCTGCTTAGATAAAGCCAGGTTCTTTAGCATAATATTGAAGAATGTATGAATGAATTTCTGCGTGTTAAATTTGTCACACTAGTACGTAGCAGTTTGAAGAGGTTTATGATTTTTCAGATTACTCTGTACCACTACTCTTTTTAATAAACTCCGTGTTGAATTACATTTGTACAACGTTTTATAAACCACTCGAAGACAGAAAATTGTTTTGTAACATCTTTTTAGCGCTGCAGCCGCAGCATTTTCACTGCGTTATCTGAAGAAATTTTTTTTCATGCAGCTGACATTTCAACTTAGAGTTTTTCCAAATCTCATATGAGTATGTCTATGCAGGGTATTCCAGTTTTGACAGTTCGATTTCATACAGTGGTGGCGATGGCAGCAATATATGACCGGGCTTAATCCAAGAGCAAAAACCAACATTTTGTGAGCAATTTGGTGTTTTTCCTGTACTTACGTATTATGCCATCGACACTGAACTATCGCCAAGCAGCACAATTTAGCGCCAGTTATGGATGAGCGTGGCATCACAACGCGTTCATAACATCAGCGCTTTTCTTTGATGTTACCTCGACTGATTCTTGGTAAGCCAAATTTTGTTTTTTGGACAAAGACATAAATTAACTGTAATTGCTGTATATTTTTCTTGCATTTTGAGAAAATTGATTAAAATTTGGGACCTGCCTTTTACAGAACAGCAAGCAGTGAATAATGTTCTATGTTATGGGATTCTACCATCAAAACAAGTGCGTGTTAATTGACACAATATAATTAGTTACTGGTGACGGGAAAACGTAATAGTTTGGAACAATTACGTGCGAGTAGTTCGTACTTATAGCATTCGAAGCAGAACTACTGGTAAAATCAGATTTAATAAAATAGTAGAAATCCACGAAAGCCTTTTTACGAAGCACAGAAACGAAACGGGATAAGTGCTGATTATTTATTGAATAAAGAGACGTCGACTGCTTTAGAATTTCCCTGGAACGAGTTAATAAGTTAGCGAACTTTCACAGTCGATTTGGGATATGGGATAATACGTAAATAACCGTTTTTCCTCCTGACTCTTTCGCAAATGAGTTTGCAAGAATTTTTACATAATTGTTTCCATTCATTGTCTGCCTATGGGTTGGCCATGATATACGTAATCGCCTTTAATGGCCTGCCAGTCCTTTGCTTAGGTATTGTCATCTTTAGAGTATCTGTACCAATGAAATACTGAAATACGGCGACGTTATCTCGTAATAAGCGTACCGTAACAGTTCAAATACTTCATTGCCGTCCTTCTCAAGTATAATATGGAATTCAGCCATACTTTTGCCATATTTTCACAGAGGGTGTTTCTTACAAAGCTGTCTGTCACGACAAAACCTACAGAATACTTAAATTGCTATGGCCAAACACAGAAGCCGTGATCGTCAGCTGCAGATCCAAATATAGCAATATATGGCTTTTTCGTAACCCAGTACAGGTTTGTCATATCTAATATCGGGAAAGAGATATTAAAAGCAGTCTTAAAACTTTCAGGCAGTCCTTATAGATCACCATAAGCTTTGTGCTTTAATTGTACTTAACGGCAGGCAATTATTACAGAATAAAAGCAGATAGAATTTACTAATATTAATCCGTTCAACAAAACTGTTTTATTTTTCTAAAATTTTTAATATCCGTGGAGTGCGTAATTAAAATTTGATCTGTGACCATGGAGTGTGAAGGGAGCAAATTTGTTTCTCTTAAAGATATTAATCTCATCATTGTTCTGTTACAGTTGATTTAAATTTGTCATACATTCTTGTATTTTATTTATTGACTAATTTTGCGAGAATTTATTTTTGCAATATTTATTTTTTTTATAAATCAAATGCGAAGACATTCTGTGTGTTAGTAATTAATTATTTGGTGACTTATTCCAAACTTGGGACCAAAATGCATTCCTCATAGTAAGCTTGAAAACTGCAAATAATATTCAAATTTAGTAGCTTAAATATAACAAATTTCATTAATAAAGTGTATGTAATGTCACAGCTACCGAAAATCAATTAAAATTTGTTACTGAGTTATTAATGTAATATTAACAGTACTGTAGAATGATATCACTATTCTTAAACGTAATTTTAAATGTCAGTGTTCTGCATAATGGATCTAAAGCTTATTGATAAACTGAAGAATCATGAAGATGCAAAGAGATTCCAGAATATTTGAATCTCTTCTAGAAATGAATATTTTCTTATTTACAATGATTTTTCTTTCCTTGTAAGCTGCATCTCTTTAATGATTATTATAAGTAACGAATAAGTAAAACGAATATAATATTGCAGTATTATTTATAATAGTATTTTTCTAACATTAATATTTTATTTCACGTATCTGAAAGTAATGAACTTTAAACTTCCAGTTATGCAATAAAAATGGTATGATATTTTAAAACGAACATACGAAAATTTTAAACAAGTCTGAGCTTGAAAAATGTATCAAAACTTTTAAATTATTTTGAAAGACTAAAAATTATCAAAATTTTAAAATTAAGCTGAAACCGCATTCCGATTTTAGTATGCTGATTTGATTTTCATACTTGAAAGAATTTTAAGCTAAGTAATTAAGGTAAGCTTAATAGTTCAAGAATCAGCCATAGCAATTAAGGATTTATAACATAAAATCCTTCATTTAAAACGAGCAGCTTAACATGACAAAACCAAATAAGAGGTGAAACAAATTTACTATGATGTTATTTTTTCTTAAATTAATACCACTCGTGCACGAAGAAAACGTTTAACTATTCAAGAGTAACTACGCATTTATTTCGTGAATTAATTTTGCACGAAGCTTTTATCAAATATACCTTTCAAGTAATTATCCTGTTTATTTCTCCAGGATACCAAATTTGCTTCCTGTAAACAATTAACAGCACTTCAATATATTAAAAAAGCATTCTGTTGAGAGCAATTCTGTAGAGATCTGTAAATAATCTGTCTCAACTGTAATTTTCTAGAGTCTTAAATTTCACACCAAAGACTAAGCAGACTCTCAAAAAAACTTTATTGCTCCCTTGCTTTATACTTCTCATTAGACGATGATATGAGTGGAGAAGTTTATCCAGCTACCAGATCACCCAAGGGCATCTTTAAGCAGACAAAAACCACTAAATTAAGCCTTGGAGAAAAATATGATTGTACACGATCTCTTGACAGAGAGCAGAGGAATCTCTTCACATATAAACATCGATCTTATAAAGACCCAATAAGATCTCGGTTCCTTTTTTTTAAATCTAGAAACTAACCCAAGAAAATAAGGGTAGGAGAGAGAACTGTGTGTGAGAGAGAGTTCTTGCGAAGTTCCTCTCCAAAAGGCAAAGATGCTGACATCGTGTAACTCCCCTCAGCCTCCTCCCTTCGAATTCGCTGCCATAAATCCCCGAACTTCAACGCCGAAGAGAATTCAATGGCTCACGTACTGCAGGAGCCAAAGAAAAAATGCTGGCCTCACCACTTCTTGTTGGAGTGGCACGCAACGTGATGTTCCTCGTCCACTTGTGTCTTGTCCCCGCTTCCGTCTTTTTCGAGTAAGATGCTTCGCAGCCAGGTAAGGGTACAATGAGAAAGGGAATTTAAAAATGTAATAAAAAAAGAACAAGGTGGGGGAAGAGGAATGCTTGAGGATGAGATTTTGGCTGGTGTCAAAAGTAGGATGTACCGTGGAGGAGTGCAACATTCCCTCCGGATGTTGAGTCAGAAAAAACTGTGGTCGTGCTCTCTTTTTCTTTGGCAGGAATTCCGTGAAATAAGTAATCAGGGTTTCATTTTTGAAAGGGAAACGTTTCATGGATGTGACCCTCATTGCTTAAACTTACAGTTCTGTAAGTGAAATCCACTGTGGAATTTATGGCCAGTACTTTAGTGTTTGTTCTTGGATGTTCATATGCTTTGCTATTCTTGTCTAATCTCAAAAATCCACGAATATTCATGAAGTGAAGAGTTTATACGTGCGTGGGATAAAGTGCGAAGACAATGAAATATCATTATGTGATTAAGGAAAAGTAAAAAAAAATAACGGTTCTCAAGACACGTTGTTTGCTTTTCGTATTACAAGTGTTTTTTATTCGTTTATGCCCGTTTCTTTCCTATTTAATCTTTTTCAAAGAGATTGTTTTGCACGAGGAATACAATAACGAACAACCTGCCAAATTACAATAAAAATCAATGGATTTTAGAAAAGTAAAAATTAAAAAGAGTAATTGCTTCAGGCTTACTTTTTAATTTATATTTGATGTAAATAACATAGCATTCCTCAGATGAGAAGAACTCAAATAAGTATTGTGCGTTTTCTTTTCCAATCTGGAAAAAGGCTTTAGGAAAGACATTTGAGGGATTCCTTTGCTTCTTGGTAGTATTCTTGGAGTATTTTCGCATCCCGCATGAAATTAGTTTTTTATGTGCAATATATATGTCCAGAGTATCTTTCTATACAAAGATGTATGAGGAATCATAGAGGAATATTTTATTGCAATTTACTTTACAGTAAGTATTTTATTAACAATTTATAGTTATATAAAATACATTTTTACAGTATATATTATTACAATTTATTTATTTACAAAATATATATTTAATATTATACTGATGATTGAAAATAATACAATAATGAAATACCATGATCTACTCGTATAAAATAATACTCGCTTAAAAATGATTTACTCGTGTATTTTTCCCTCTTAGCTTTTTTTAACACAAGGTTTTGAAAATTTTTTTAAGTGTTCACGTAATTTTCAACTTCCTCAAGGCGCTCAGAAAACGAGCTCCTGTAAAGTTTTAAATGGACTCGTTCACATGGTGATTGTTTTTGTTTTACATTTATTTGCTCGCGGATTTGGGGTGCTTGATCTCTGGTATAGAGCACTAATGGTGAAGAGCTTCGAGGAAAGGGAAATATCTAATGCTTTTGTTAGTTCTGAAAATCACTGCACGCGGGAAGACAAACTGAATAGTGACGAAGACTTTGACAACGGTGATGATGGCAAAGACTTGCAAACTGTAGCAGACAATACGTACAACAATTCCAAAAGCAATAAATAATTTGAGGCCTAGAGAGTAACAGTGGACAACAATAAGAGCGGGTGAGATTAAGGGAAACAGAAATGAAGATGCATAATTAAATATTGTGATGTTAATATTACTCTCTATTCTTATTGGAATATAGATTTCTCTCAGATTAATAATATTGGGGTGGTTACTGGTATTTTATCATAAATAATTTCCATTTATTGTATTTTTATTGTAAACATATCCTATGGAAGTTAAATTATTCACGTAATTTTCCATTTCGATTTTCGTACGATAAAATTAATATAAAAAAGGGGGGACCTACACGAGTAAATATGGCGTTTTAAATTTTATTAGCTTCGTTTCTGTATCTGTTTTGCGATATATTTCTCCTTCTAGAAATACATTCTTCTTTCAAACAGTACTCCATATGGATGTAAATGTCGGGTATGTAGCATTTATCGTTAACCGCTTCAATCTGATAACCACTTTAGAGATCAATTAGGTATTTATCTGAGTGGCAAACATGAAAAATCATTAGATTCGAAATCCAGACTTTCGGTTGCTAGCCGGATGTGCTTCTAATTTTATCACGAAGGTACGTCATAAGGAAGGAGAACATTTCTTATATTTTCTCTAACTTAGTTGGCAAATGGAAATAAGGGGACCTAGTCGCCAAATCCAGGTGGTGACAAATTATCATTCACCGCATAGTTTCGTTTGAACGCTATTGTACAGCGATTTTTGATTTTTTTAAAGTTGGAAAATTTAAAAAAAAGTCAGCCTTGTCTTTGTAGGAATTCGAACTCCGGACTTCTTGATTGCTAATCAGAGGTGTTTTTAATTACGCTTCGATATTTTCAAATCAGAGAATTTATTATTTTTTCCCTTTTCCACGAATGTTGAATTAATGTAGAATCTACAAAATTAAATATATGCAGTAATAAACATTGTAAAATGAAGAATCTAAAAACCACAATAACGTTACCCTCCCCCCGACTTGTCCCAGTAATGTAATGAAAGGTGTTGGTAAAAGTTGTGAAATTCTTCAAAGAGTTTATTGTCAAAAAGATTTGGGTACTCTCGATTTAACCTTTACACTTAGCGTGAATGGAGCTTTCGTGGTATTGCTTCGGCCGACGGCCTAATGATACGTAGGCTAAACATAGAAATTTTGAAATTTAATAAAGAAATTGCATCGTAAGAAATTTTCAGATTTTTCTGTAATTGTACCACGAGATTTCTTTTCTTTCCAGTGTACGGAGACATTTTTGGCTGATGAAGCTAAATAGTGTGACAACTTATAAAACCCGCACCCTCCTTAGAGTGAAAATACCGAATAAAAAAGTTTTCGAGCATAAAACGGAAAAATGGAATTATATTTTTCTTGCTGCTTTCTTCAATTATCCCCCCACATTTTTTTTGGAGGGAGGAGGGCGTATGTGCGCTTTTTTCTTTATCGAGGTTAACTTTGTATTTGCCTTTTCATTTATTCCAAGTTCCTTCTTTCTGTACTTTACCGTTTATTTTTCCTTATTGTTTCAGAGGGATAGATATTTATATAGAAATTGTAGGCGTATTCGTGGAAATATTTCTGTTTCCTTCCTTAATACCGAGTGTCAGACATATAAATGTAAATGCAGTAAATTTAGGAAAATTTTGTTAAGTATTATAAGCGGCACTAATTAAATCAACGAAAGCAGGGAGCTAAATCCTAAAAAAATTACAAACGTTTTAACCCTCTAGGCAATGTAAAATTACGTTATCGTTTCAAGTGCCATTTGCTTTAACGATAGAAAAATTATACAACTACTGAACTATTGTACAGCTCAATTTTCTTTGGGTAGCTGTTCTAAATAATCTTATTCTTGCAGTGTCAAAATTAATATACTATATGATATTATTTATTAAAAAACATGCTATTTTCTCACGTGAATAGCCCTGAAGCAAGTAATCTCTTAAATTTGTATCAGGAAAACTTTTAATTTACATCTGCCCTTTTTGTTATCTTGACTTTTAATTAGACAGTGTAATTTTGTTCCACGTTTATATATTTTATGAAAAATTTTACTTTACGGATTGTGACATAGTTAGAGATCAGTTAGGGAATTCTGTGTTATCCCTCCCATACACATTTTCTGTGGTTTTTCGTTTGTTGTCGTAGTTCAGATAGTTTATTAAATTAAATAAAAATAACTCCTATTTTCAAATAACTTTGGACTCCAATAATATGTTTCGATTAAAAGCAGAAAACTTCAATTTTGCCAAAAGTTTTTGTTATAGGAGAACGTATTAGCCCAGTGGTCGAGCGGTGAAATCGGTGAACACTTGTTTTTCGGTGCGGGATTCAAATCCTAGTGAACGGGCTGCCTGCCTGGGCGTTTTGGTTGTTTTTCCCATGTATAACGTGAGTACGAGCTAGTTTCTCTTAAAACGTTTTCCACGAAGGCCTAGCTCCTCTTAGGCAGATAGACGTCAGTGCTTTGCCATAATTAAATAAATCAAACCAGAACCAAACGAAGATGAACTTCGAAATTGACCAAAGTTTTAATCAAAATCTACTCCAATCTAAGACTGACTTTTTGCGCAGTTTTAAATTTTACGCTGGCGTGTTTCTTTTCCATTAAGACAGTAGTAATTAGCAAAGTTAAAAATTATGTTTGATTACGGTCGGTCGATTCGAAATTTATTAAATGAAGTTCACAGCAACTACCCATGATGTGAATCCGAAGTAAACAGGTTCTGTAATGCAAATAATTTTTAATATGTATAATGGAATTTCAAAATAAACCAGAGATTAAAAGGCTTTACTGTAAACATGGTTCTAGAAATCTCTTCAATGAGTGAATGATCAAGGCACTATAAATCTTTACCGGTTTATTTACAAACTTAACCATTTTAAATTATTTTCAAAGCGACAGTTCAACATTCATGTTTAACGTTCATATGACTCGGCTCCAGGATTTATTTTCAAAGCAAAAATGCAGCAGGGATGCCACAAGAGCATGCGAAATATCGAGTACGCAGTTTAGCACTGCCTGGCGACCAAATCAGCTGTCAGAACAGTTTTAGAGATAAGATAATAAATGCATATTAGTATAGAATATAATGTAATTTTATGTATTGTTTTCTGTAAAAAACTTCTGAATGAAATTTGATTTTATAATATTCGTCTTTAAAATCCCCCAAACTTGAAGCTGTCGAAGTTACAAAATTGAGCCATTTTTATCCTCCATCTATCTAATTTACTTATTTATAATCACAAATCCTTAAGGAATGAATTCATATCATTTTAAAACAATTCAAATAAATATTTCTTCATTTTAATGCATCGTTCTTTCCATTGCGTAAAAACATCGAACTGATATCCCATTGCGGCATAATAAAGATATATTTGTGATATTTTATAAAAATATCACAAATAAATAAAATTTGAATAAATCCCTTTCGAGCAAATTTTTCAGAACTGATTGAAAGCTATTAAGCAGTGAAACAAGCTTATTAAATCTGGATTTAAAAAAGGAAGAGGTAATAGAAGAAAAAAAATCCTTCTGCAAAAAATACTTTCCGGTGCTCCGAATCCTGTAACAAACGGTTCCTAGGCTGAGGTATTAACTTTCCTTTAGAGGCTTTATTCTATTAGCCATTAACTAAGGCTTGTGGCTTAATCTCCTATCAATAGACTTAATTCTCTGTCTCTTAAAACCAGGGGCGCTTTAAGTTAGGTTTGCTGGTCTTGACCATCGAAGCGGTTTAGTACTTTTCCGTCTGGTTAGTAATTATTGGAGGAAGAGAAAGTTAAGTCAATTAATTGAAAACAAGAGTTCGCGCAAGGATGAAATTAATGAAAGTGTGCATTAAAATTACTTTAACTGTTCTATGTTGTGATAATAGTTCATTAGTACATGGGAGGACAAAAGATGCATAGTACGTAATTTATACAGTATGACCAAAAAATTTTAGAACTAAGTTCAAGCAAATTCGGAAGTTGAAGAAAGCAACTTTCTTAGTTCTTAGCTTTTAATATACAAACCTGGTAAGTCTCTGCAACGCTTGGCACGTTCACACACATGGTTGATTCCGTCAGATAACTAATCTTTTAAAACACTGTTCAAGTCTCTTTTTACGGTTTTCTCAATCTCTTCAATTCTGCAAAAAATAATGACCTCTGATGTAAAACTTAGCTGTAAGGAAGAGAATGTAGTCTTCAGGTACCAAATCTGGAGAATAAGGGAAGGTGGTTGTTGCGAAATCTAACACTTTTTGTGTACACATTTGTAATTTGTGTACTTTGTGTACCCTTTTGTAATTTAATGTTGCTCTGCTCTTTAAAAGTCCCTTCAAACGGCTTTTCAGAAGTCTATCTATTACGTCTTAATGAAATATTGAATTCACCACCTATTCCCTACTATCTTTTCAGAAAAAATTCCTTGTGAATTATATCTGTCTAATTAAGAAGTGTTACCAACATAATCTGTATAGTCTTTACTCGAGATTTCTGGAAGAACCCAAGCAAATGATAGGCATTTTTTCTCAGCATCACAAGCAAGATACTAAGTTTTATCTCCAGTTCTCATTTCAAATCTTTCCTTTGCTGTGTTTCCCTCTCAACAGCGAAACTTTATTGTTGTTTGCTCAGCTTTCGAATCCGTGACAGCAAATGTTCACTGGACTAAAGCAAAAGATTAACTGAATAGAAAATTCTCAATCAGACAGTATTTTAGGGAAAATAAGTGCAGATGTTATAGTAATAATTGCTCTAAATTATAGATTGGTAAAATTTATTTAAAAGAATTTGTTCTCGAACTTCTGTGCGAGCAGTTGTATACTTCTCTATTATTTAATAATAAAGAATCTACAATGGTTCACATTTGTTTTCGGACAATTTATGATTTTTAATTTTATTTGCAAAAAGCCAGTTACTAAATATAAGTGAAATTACTTTATTTCTCTTTCACATATACTAATTTTAAAACTGACTTATTATTCAAAACCTTTTGGCCGATAAAACAATTAATTCAAGAAGTTCTGAAAATGAACTCACATAAGTATTTAAATACTTTGAACAAATGTTTTATATTTAATAAAAACATGAAAATAACGGGCACATCCAGTTTATCGTTGGATATGCTTTCACTAAATTACGCTTCGTGCGCTCTGGCGTGGATTCAGTTAATTTTTTCATGTAAGAACGTTTCATTTATTCCATTCTTACGAAAAGATTATATTTAGTTGAGCTTTCAAGGAAGTATCATCTTCCTTATTCTTTTCTCTAACCCACTCCGTACATGTTCGATAGGATTTAAGCCCGAAAACTATGGAAGAGTTTTGAAGGTTTCACGGCAGTTGTGTAATAACCACAAGCGGAGATTTAGAGCTGTATGTTTAAAATCATTATCCTGATAGAATTTCAGTTTCCGAATTTCATGTATTCCGAATTTTCTTACAAATGCTTTCAGGTTTTCATTAAGAATATTTATGTACTTATACTAATACACATTATTTTCGATAAATACTATATATATCTTATTTCAAAGGCAGCGAAACATGCCCAAACCATTATGCGTGTATCATCGTAACAGTAGGCTATCGGCTTTTCGAATTCAATTCATAATTTTTTTATTAAAGGTTTAAACCTTTTAAAGTATAAAACGTTTAATTTTCATATAAAAAAACTGACTGAGATATGATGTGTGTAATTTTGTAATTGCTAAGTAATAAAAGCTTGTGATTATATTCAGAGATCTATCTAAATTTGAATAGTGAAATATTTCAGTTGATACCTAACTAAAAATGAAATACCAGTTTAGAAAAAGGTCTTTGATGTTAATACATTAAGTGATGAGCAATACTATGCAGACTTTCATGAAAAGTATTGGTCAATGTAATTTCTTCCCTTAAAAAGAAGATCTAATTTCTGGAAACTCATAGAATTTGTGCTCTAGAAAATAGTGGCAGACTTCTTAGTAACACATAGTCAACTCATAAAATTAAAATATTTCTAGTTTAATGAATCTTCGGTATGATTATAATTCTATCGTAGTAAAACTGTGTGAGAATATTAATAATGTATTTTTAGCAGTCGAAAACTTAAAAATTATTGTTTTAAAATGCTTTCGACATACCAAATATATAAGAAATTATAAATTAAAGAAAATTAAATCTACTAAATTACAGATTTCATTGAATGACATTAAATGAAAAAAAATCAACGTTGAGTTATCCTTATTAATTTTTAATCGATCCCTTAAGTCCAGCTGTAAATGATATTAAAAATTCAAAATTATTTTTAAATTAAATATATCTCGGTAAATTTTTGCCACACGGGAGTCAAACGTTTTGTGTTTTATTTTTTAAAATGAGTATAAATATCTACTAAGCATAACTATAAGGACTGAGAGACGTATAAGAATTAGATTTCATAATTTTTTCAAAATTTAATTTTTAAATTTAAGAAGTATAAGACATTAATATTTGCATAATTATAGACTTTTATTTTTAACTGGAAGTAAATATTTGCGAAAATAAAGGCCGCATAAAGACTTTATGGACACGGTATGGATTAAATTGCATTAAAAGATGTCACTGAAAAGTGTCCGGGCTGAAAAAGATTTTATAAAAATGGCTAATAAAAATATAAAGTTGGGTGTCTCTGAGAAGCCAAAAAAAAATTTCAGAAATGAAGACAAAAAAGTTGCCTAACAATTCTGTCATCATAACGTTCCTGTACCGCATATGCCACATTTAGGTTATTCTACAAGGCTGTTTGGCGCTTATCCCGCTTGTCTTCTGATAACGAATGCTATTCTGATGTTGTATTTTTTTCTGCGTTCTTCTCTGGAAGAGCAGCTATTAATTTAGAAAGAAACGTTTTTCAACTTTCTTCCTCTTCTGCAACTATTGCCGCGGAATCTCTTTTTAGCGTTTATATTAAAAACCTCCTACTTTTAAGTTACCGTTCTTGGCAGATCTGGAACGATTCTCGTTTAGGCAGGCAGGATGTCAGTTAGAGACATCGCTTTTCTCCGTGAAGCGTGAAGAGAAAAAAAGAAGAAGAAAAGATTCTTAAACCTGAGTTCCATTCCTGAAGTGATTTAGTTTGAATCTTTTAACTTTGTTTTGTATTCATGCTTCGGGAGGTCATGTAGTAGGTGGATTCTGTAGTATTAACATTGCTTTTACAGAATTTGCTTCAAAGGCTTCATAATGTTTTATCTCTTTGTATTTATATCTCATAAAGCTACTTCATTGTCCAATAATTATTAGGTTTGTTTGTTTATTGAATTTACTGTATCTTCAATTCCTTCCTGGTCGAATTAATGTTTTCTAAAATCGAAATCCTCAAAATTCCAGTTTTCAAGCTGTGAAGAAATTTCTTAAGTCGTTAATAATAGTGTGTCATTGGGTGTAATAGTTTAAATTTTCTAAGAAAATTATTGAGCGAAACTGCAGAACTATGAAATTATTGAAGCTTGGTGTGGAAAAAAATGTCGCATCCCCCACATAGTAACAACCTTGCACCGCCGGATTATCATTTATTTCGAAGTTTACAAAACTTCTTAAATTGTAAAAATTTTATTATAACAATGACCTCAAACCGCACTCGATTGAGTGTTTACTGAAGAAGACTATAAGTTCTATGAGCGCGGAATCGCAAAATTACCAGAAAGATGGCAAGAGGTCATCGAAGAAGAGAATGGAAGATATTTGACTAATTAAAATTAATTTTTTGTATAGAGAAACTGAGTTTTATTTCACACTAAAAAATGAAATTACTTTCTTGCAAACCGGACAGTTTAATGCTCTTGTATGGCAACTACGTTATTAACAAATTATATGATAACTGAGAATGGGTCTAAGTGTAGGGTAGTTTATTTATACAGTCAAAAAATATTTTTGACCCAGAGAAAGAAATTAATAATTTGCTATGACTTGACTTTAAATTCATACATTTAAAACTTTGCGTTTTTTTAGGCGCACACAAACTTAAGGCACGTATGAAAGAGTCGAATATACCAGTTTTCGAACAGAAACCCGTGTTCTCCAGACTAATTCTAATCTAGTACAAACCATTTAACGTTAAAGAGCTACAGAGCAGAACTAATCTTACTGTGAGAATACGTATTTGAGTCAACTAAGGTCTCCAATTGTTTTACTTAACTTCAGTACTGCTGTGCCAGCCTTGAAAGTGGTATGATATTTGTGCACAAAATTTGTTTCCTCGAAGCTCGCAATCAACTTATATTCAATGCACCTTTGAATTGTACAGTTTTATTACCATATGGCTGTTAGTTACTTACATTCAGCATCTTGTGCGATAAAAATCGAAATTCCATTAAAAAGTTGTCCATTACTTATCTTTTTACCAATAACCTTTTGAATGCCCGATTGTATCACTAAACTGCAGTCAGTTGCATAAAATTGTTAACGTATTCTTAAGGAGCTGGTTAGGACAGAATTTAATGTTGCTCGATATGAATACGAACAAGTGGGCACTTACAAAGTCTTAAATACTTATGAAAAACAAACTGCCTCGCCTCTCTTTCTTGTAAGTAAATAACCAATACTTTTGAGCTTATTTTTTGGCCCGTAGAAAGGACGCTATTTTGGATTTGAATGCGTCATATTCCCGTTCTCGTCAATGCTATCAAGTTGTTTGTTTATCTTTTCGTAAATATTTCAAGATCAAATAGTAAAATGACGTTTTAATTTCAGGAATGTCCAATTTAGAAATATTCCCATGTGCTCAGTAAACTTTATCTCTGGCGTTTCCCCCTGAAAGATCTAATACAAGACTTTTGGAGGAAAGGACTGATTGCTTTATAAAAACATGTTACTCCCCCCCGAACTGTTAAATACATTATTTGTTTTTAAATTCTTCGATATGTATGATGGGTGTGAAGTGAGATGTAAAGAAGAAATTCCTCATAGGTTATATCAGGAGGGGAGAGAAATTTGCTGGCCTACCAAAAGCTTCCATCTTACCCAGAGCTTCAGAACGCTGAAGTTTCTTAAGGCGCTTGCTGCTTATCCTGGTGAAATCACTTTTTTTTTCGGGAGGGGTGAATTTGCATAGAGAATTCTTGAACTCCACACTATAGCGACATTTTCTAGTAAATATTGTATCTCTATAATTCAATGGACTAAACACGAGATTGTATATCGTTTTAAGACCTGTGGAAAATGGAAGTATCGAAGCCTACTGAGGTAAGAAGATAACGTGAAATATTTTTATCATTTCGATATATTTAACAGTTTTTACTAATGGTTTTTTGCTTCATTTTCCGATTACATTGTTTCTCTAAAATTGCCTCGATGTTCGATACACATTCAGTAATATAAGACTGAAATTTCAGTAATATAAGATCTTATTTTTAAGCGATTAGTGCTGTATTTATTAAAACCGAACATAAAAGTTTCACAATGTAACTGTATAATTTTAAAAAAGGATATTTAAAACCCTAACTCCTTTTGAAACCCAACAATAAAATTACACTGAAGCATTTTAAAAGAAGGAAAACCGCTCTCAACTTTTGATTAACGCCTTTAATTGAACAGTCATTCCCTTTGCGTCTAGACAATAACTTGTTGACTCAAAGTTCATCTGCTGCGTGGGAAAAAATATCCAGAAAAGAGTCATTTAGCCATCAATTCTCTTTGAGGACATCCGAAGCTGTATCTACGTTGGAGAACAATGATTACCTTTTAATCCGGTTAATCCATTTCAAGTATTTTTCATTTTTATTGTATTACTAGCAACGGCGCGCTTGCCAGAGATGGGCAACGATTCCCGGTTTTAGATAACGTGCAACGTGAGCAAGATTATTTTATTATCGTGCACGATGGCTGAAAGAATTGGTTTTCATTTCTCTATGTGTCTAAGCGTAAGAAAAGCGATGCGGAAATGTTATTCGTTTGTCTCCATCTCACCACTCTGTTACTGGTGTAATCTTATTTGGGTTATCCTTGATTGAATTGCTAGGTGTTGAATAATGAGTGCTTGGTTTAGATGTAGGATGAAATGATGGAAGACAGGAATAAAATGTCTCTACTTCACAAAATTGTGGAGGATTATGCTGAACTACATAAGTTTTTTAAAGAATACCTTAATTCAAATTGGTGATGCGATTTTCTTTTGTTATTACGTTTTCCAAAATGTGAAAAATGTTGAGCATTAAATCTGAATTTTTTCATTGCCATAATCCGTTTCGGTGGTTATGTAAATTTGTCATTTTATATGCTTTGTTAAGTTGTCTTATGTATGTACCCTCTTTTTCCTAGATTAGCATGTAAGAACAAAAATACGATGCTAACGACAATAATCCTTTTTAGAATTTTCGGATCTCTTACGTCATACAACAAGACGCAGCGAAGAGTGTTCCCTAAAAAGATATATGCACCAAACTTCATACTCCAAAGAGAAAACGTAGTTTTGTCGTCCGCTCAACTAGTATTAATCAAAGCTTTACTTTTCCTTTTTTCGATTTTACCGTCATGTACCTAACTTTTGGAAGTCAGAGTAGTAGAAGCGCATTGATTTAGAAAACGATAAGAGATAACAGTGAAGTAGAATATTTTTTCTACTTGTTTGATAAAGCTTGAATACTGTTGATGAAATTTTAACTTCTTTAGACTAGTCTGCTGTGTCTGTGATATTCAAATAAATTTCTTTTAAAACTAGACTAAATATTTTAGAAGATGAAATTACCACTTACACTACTATATGTAGAATAGATTCGTCAGTCTCATCGTAGAACTTTGGAGATATGCTGCTCTGTTATTGTTCAAATTGGTCGCTTAAATTCATTTTCTAGAAAACGAAATAAACTGAAGGTTTTATGAAGCCAATTATATTAATATAAAAATGGATACCTCATTCTTAAATCGAAATTTTCAGTAGCTTAGCGTATAATAGAAGGCATGTCCCAGTTCAAACTTCTGCTCATTAATTATGGGATGACTACTGTGAAGCTGATCTCTAACGCCTGAGGTGTGACGAAAATCTTATGATTTTAAAATCACTTAATTAAACAACTTATACCATGTGAATATATTTATTGAGTCACAAAAACACATATTATAGTCTCTTATCACAAAATTTATGTAAAACTGTTCCAGATTTCGAATTCGCAGAATCTGCGTTACATTCGTAATAATATAATGTATATCAAACTATAGTTTATCGTGTATATCTTAATAGATTTTAAAATACTGTGTTCAGGAAACCTCCATGTAGTCTTTTAAACACAGCTGATATTTTCCAAGCATTTTCTCGAGGAGTTTTCTTCATCTTACGTTTTTCTGAGTATATTTTGGCGTCATATACACTGGTGTGCAAAAATTAAGGACGAAGTCGAAAAATTAGCATATCAGCTGAACGAAGAGGCAGAGCGGACAGAAAGACCAATCAGAAGATTAAGTAAGGTGATACGGTAGCACATGCGCAGATATGCAGGTAGACGTAATGGGGGAGTGTCTGAGTAGTATAAAGCATGTTGTGGGTGTAAGATCAGTATTTCTGGCAAAGAGATTGCACGCCGTATAGCAGTTAAAATCACACCGAGTTGCTGCCTCAGCGAGAAATGGCGAATAATCAATCTGTTAGACGACATCTATATGCTTTTACCCAAGGTACAGGGCACGACACCCTGTACGGTGTGTACCTCTAACGCCTGCCCATCGGAGAAGGCGTTCTCTGTGGTGCCGGGAAACCGGAATTGGAGAGACAATGAATGGGGACGAGTACTCTTTACAGATGAGAACAGATTTAGTCTGAGTTGCTATTCTAGACACATACACATCTGGACAGAGCGGGGAACACGCAATAACCCTTTCAACATCATCAAAAGGGACTGTTTTGGAGGTCGCGGAGTTCTCGTTCGAGCAGACATAATGCTTGGTAGCCGGACCGACCTTCATATCGCCCAAGGAGGTACGTCACCTGGCACTGCTATTGTAACGAGGTTCTTCTTCCTTACATGCGTCTTTTCAGAAGGGCTATCGGTCCTCAGTTCCTCTTCATGGACGACAACGCTCCACCTCATCTCACAGTTACTGTCGAAGAGCTGTTGGAGAGTGAAGATATTGAACACATGGATTGGTCGGCAAGGTCTCTGGATCTAAACCCCGTCAAGCATGTACGGAAATTACTAGGGAGACCCGTGGCAGCACGTAACTTATCGCCAGTAACGATTCCGAAACTGCGATTGGTGCTACAAGAGGAACGAGCAGCAGTGTCTCAACAGCTCATTAACAACCACATATCCAGCATGCACAAATGATGTGAAACCTGCCTAGCAGTCAGGGGAGATCATATCCCCTATTAAAGACCGGCTGTTTCTTGCTGGACACCCATCACAGGGATGTTTCGGCCTTTAGTCGCATTGCGCTCCATGCTACTTTTTCAATAAAGCTTCTTTTTATCCCTCTGATTTCTCTTTTAGTAAGTGTTGCTTACATTACGCATGTCCTTACGTATTGGGGATCTTACGGTATTAAATGTGTTGATTTGGAAAGCTTTTGTACAAAGTTATATTGAAAAAACCGTCTCGTCCTTAATTTTTGCACACCATATGCGGCATTTATTTTAAAGAAGTCATTTTCAGTGCTATTTTTGTTACTGATGTTCAAACGTTTTCTCCAAGTAATTTACTGGAACTGAATGGATATAATGTTGTAAATCCCCAAATGCAATAAGTATTCCATCGTTAAATTAAGTAGGGGTCTCGGTAAGCTTTTATTTATTACCTTAAGAAGCAACAATTACAATTCGTTTCGTAACCTTTACAAAAGGTCTGCTATTTAATGAAATTTCCGCAAAGTTTTAACAAATATAACGGTAAAACGATTTAAAAGTAAAACCTTTTACGTACATTAGTGTTACAAATGAAGTTAGTTAAAAGATGCATTATGAATTTAAATGTTAAAATTGTGTTTACTATCCAGATAAAGATAACTTAAATATTGCTTATAGTGATAAATGAAAAGCTTAAAGCAGCAGTTGGAAGCTTAAACAGACCTACAGCTATCACTAAGTTTTCGTAATATTTTTAATGAGGCCCACATGTAGTCCAGTGGTAACTGCTGAACGTTAATGTTTCGACTTGGGTCTTAATCTCGAAGACTGGGGTTGCTGGAGAGAAACGTTAGTGGTTTTCTCCGTATACAGTGTGAATGTGAGTTAACTTTGGCTCAAAATGTTCTGAACGAAGTTTCCGTTTTCTTAGGAAGATAATCCTCTCGTGCTTTGCCACAGTCTATTCCAGTCTAACGCATTTTTTAGCATGTTGACTGCCAGGACAAATTTCAGGATTCCCATCTCAGAATTGAATTTGATGTAATTATTATATTATTAAAAACTCTAATTATAGTTAATGAAGTAGATTAGAAGAGATTTATTATTTACTGAATATCCCAGCCACGTAAATAAAAATAGCGTCTGACGAAGCCGAGTCGAATTTGTACCCAAGCTAAAAAATCGTTGAGAAAAGGAGTATTTTCTCCTATTCGTTAGGGGGGAGAATTCGAATTTTGTGAAGTTTTCTGTTCATGCATGCCGGCCTTGATTTTTTCAGCATAGAAGCCGCTTTTCTTGAAGACACTAGTACTGTACGAATATAAATGTAATTGCTCAAATAATACAAGTAAAAATACTACGAGTTATCTCGTAGTCAGTAGCCTGGCCAAAAACGCTAACTACGAGTTTCAACGTAGTTGCCGGTCAACATGTTAATGAAGGATTGATTGTTTAATCTTGAAATATTTGTGAAATGTATTGTTTCTAACGTATCTATCATTTACATTAACTTAAGCTCTTTTTGAATGCCATTTTATTAAGATTCGATTTCCTCACGAAAGGCAGAAAATAGCAGTCGTAAGAACTAGTTTAAGTATATTTTTCATAGATAGAGGATTTCTTCCTTGCACCGTCTTGAGAATAAGAAGGGGAGAAATAGAAAAGCCGCGCTTAGTTTAACTTTACAAAACATTTTTAGTTATGTATTTACAAAAATGGGCCTGTAAATACAAAAATAATTGCTTTTTATTACTTCGTCTGCCATTTTTATCTTTTACAATTAGACTCGTGTTAAGTAAACATCATTAAGGCAACTTCAAAAGACAAAGCAACAGAGATGAAACTTAAAAACATATTATAGTTTATTATTGATTTCGCGTAGTACTATCATTAAGAAACGATTTAACTGATTCTTCAGCTTGATCGTTTGTTCATCTTCTTTAACCTTTCACTGAAAATATTCTGTGCAATAAACCAAAACTGTTTACGCGTTGCAAAATGTAAATGCATTTAAAAAAAACAAAATGGATTTATTTACGTTCTAAGTCTCTTTAAGTGCAAAATTGTATATATATATACACACTGTACTCCAAATAATAAAAATCTAGATGTTGCACATATACTCGTATGCATGATGCTTCATTAAGTAAATCGAGCAGTCAGCGCTTAGGAGTAAGTTTTTCTGTCTACGTATATGGCAAATTTCATATTCTTTTCTCTTTCCTTCTTCTTTCTAGAAGAAATGTATACATGCATGCCGTTACTTTGACATATGATGTTTTCTTTAATTATGCAATCTCTGTATTATATTTGAAGCTAAATCTAAATCTTATTAAATCGGCTCTTGCCTTGTAATAAATATTCAGCGGGGGGCTTTTTTACGAAGAGAAATCTTTGTACATGTAAATCAACAGCTGTGAGTTCTTAATTTTATTTTCCTCTTCCTCTCCCGTCGAAACTGTAGTTTAATCTTCTCCACCCCCTTTTATTTTCCGTAAATTGCGAAACAGAAATCGAAGGACTCGAGAACATTTGCCTCTTTTGTTGACAGATTATAATTTTTTAGTAGTGTTGGATGTAATCGTACAAAGATTGCTTCGATGCAATTATGAAGTACCATTAATTTTCACCTTTAAGAAAAATATTTAATTTTCGCGACTATCTCGTTCGATGTTTTCCTTTTTGTAATAGAAAATTATTTTTTAAGTGTTTGTTGTTTATTTAATTTTAAATGGTTACAGGCTGTTTTTTTAATTATGCCGTGTTTCAAAATTATCTGCAATAAAAACATGTTATTTCACTCAGATTGAAAATGTTTCTTAAATGATTTTAAGAAATTTCTTGAAAGAATTTTTCCCAAAAGAAAAATATTTTCAATGAGATTTTATTATTTTTATACTTAACGTTAATAATTTTTTTGATATTTCAGATATTTCTGGAATTTGTTGAAGTACCGTGTTCCGAGTAAGTTTGGATTTTGAGTCATAGAATGTTATGCATTTCAAATTGATAGCTATTTCTTCAATATTTTTTTAAAACTATAATTAACTTGATTGCTTAAAGACATTCTTGGCCTGATTTAATATTTTTAAAAATGTAATTTTTAGAATTCAATTGCTTACTTTTCATTTATATTTTAAAATACTTAATTTTGTTTTTTATAAATGAATAAATATTTTAATAAATAGTTTTAAAATAAAATTAATCCGATGATCAGATGAAGAAAGAAGCGAGAAAAAAGAAAAAAAATATTTGAAAATTAGTAAAGTTAAGTTAAGAAGAGTAATTTAAAAAGCAAAATTTTTTAGAAACTATGAAGCAAATCTTTTATTATTTAACAAGAGTTTGTGGTTTTTTTTCTGAACGTTTCGAAGGATATAACTTTTAAAAAAAAATTAATATTTTTCAATAGATGATTTTAAAATAAAAATACCTGACATATAAAAAAGAAAGGAAAATTCAAGTCTTAGAAGAAAAAACTTTGTAAAAGAGAAATAAATTTTTTACAGAAAACTAAAGAAATTTTTTGTCATTTTATAAATTTTATTTGTATATTTTGACCGAAATAATTTTACTTTTCGTAATTAATAACTTTCTTTCCTTACTGTTTGTGCAAAGTAAACTGTTTAGTATATTAAGCGTAATTTTGTGTAAAGTATATTAAGCGACTGTCCAAAACTTGAATAAATTTTTGAATTTTTTCATGAGTATTTTGGATGTTCGTTTTGCAAATATATGCCCATAACAAATTATTCATTAAGATCGTTAAAATAGATAATAATTTAAAGTAAATTCATTTAAATGTTTCAATAGTAACAAAATCAATAATTATTATAAAGACAAGCATGTAATAAGAAACAAAAGTTGTTTTATATGTGTGACAAAATACTATATTCCTAGCAAAAACTGAAAATAATCATTGTACCTAATAACTATAAATATCAATAAAATTGCAGTCAGAATGACAAACATTAAATATAATTCAGAAAATCATATCTGCAAATTCGCTTTCTTGATGTAAATAGACGTGAAAGAAATGCGTATAAAAATATAATATATACCCGCGAAAATGAATGCAAATATGTAAGAAAAGAACGTAAAGTGAATGATGATGCCTTTGTAAGCAATGAGAAAAAACTCTGATGTCTCTTTTCAAAGAAAATTCTTTAGGAATATTGGATTTCTCTAGACAAAGAGTTGCATCTCACTATAGTATTAGAGATAATATTGTGGTAGTTCTGCCATCCATGTCGCATAGGGGTGTGTTTGTAAGCAAGATAATGGCTTTTATTATTGATCAACATTATAATCTATCAGTATCGGTTTAAAGCTTTTCGTGTTTTACTGCATGAAGCGAAACGACGAAAATATTGTAGAAATATTTCCTACGGAGATACCTGACAGTAATTGCATTCGATCTTTTGGTGTTTCTTCGAATAGCTTTAGAAAAGACTAACCTTATTGCACATGTATTTAAATAACATTTTACACTTTTTATAGTATAACGCAAACTCAATGTAATAGTATGTTTCAGTTTTTCTTGTTTACTGTTTAATTTACGTATCAGTAAAAATATTAAGTTTAAAACGATTTAAAATGCCAAAAGAATTTTTAACTTTTTAATGGCGACTACATCCACACTGAGTGAATACGAGCTAGTTTCTCGACAAAGGCATCCCTTCTCTTAAGTAGATATTGGTATAGTTGATTATGGGCAAGCAGACAAATGTTAATGCCTAAGGAGAAGTATGCTTTCTTAAAGGACTTTTAAGAGAAACTGGTTGGCTCGTACGTATACACTTTACACATGGGGAAAACCACGAAAGGTTCCATGCAGCCAGCCCCTTCGCCTGGAATCGAAACCAGGTCGGAACTACCAGTGTTCAGCGATTTTATCCATCGGCCGCTGGTGAACTGTTAGGCAAATAGTCCCGGCATGTTTTGGTGTATTCAAATAAACAAACAAGCGCCCTTTTTTTAAATCGAATATTGTTAATAATTTTAATTAATAATTCCATCCGAAAATTGTTTTTAATAATTTTAATTAATAACTGTTTCAAAATTATCCGCTTTGAATATTGTTTTCAATAATTTTAATTAATAACTATTTCAAAATTATAAAATACTATTTTCTTTTTTTCGTTTTAGTAATAAGCAGTTCTAAAGTTTGCAAATAAAGTCGTCAAAGCATATCTAATTGGAAAAGAAACACACCAGTGTAAAATTTAAAATTAGACAAAACAACAGTTTTATTTTGGCTTAGATCTTGAATAAAACTTTGTCGATTTCGGAGGTGATCAGACACGAGACCCCCTTATTCAGGAGCAAAAACAAATTCTGCAAAATGGGAGGTGTGATGACTGCATCAATGGGCGAAGCAAAGGGATCATGAACACAACGCCATCTGCGAAGGAAAATAGTAACGACGTGTGAAAAATTTAGGTATTAAAATGTGGCATCTCGACAGATGGCGCTTCGAGAAAAACATCGTTATAGTCTTGGGTGAAGAGAAAGTACGGAGAAAACAATGCAATTCTGCAACATTACGGTATAAAACATCATAATAAAAAATAAAACGGGACAAAAAAACTTCGCAATTTTAAAACGTCGTTGTATTTCATAATTTTTTAGTAACTAATAAATTTTTGCTGTAAAAAGAAGAAGGTAACTAAACTATTATTATTGTTTTTATTTATGTATTCGGCCTTAAGGCACTACATGGAAGGGAGGAATGCCTTCGTGAAGGACGTTTTAGGGGAAATTGGCTCGTATTAAGACATTACGTATGGGGAAAATACCCATTCGAACTTCGGACCGAACTTACAGTGTTCAGGTAGTTTATCCCTCGGCCGCTGGTGGGGCAAGTTGGGAACAAATCTGGAAATTAGTAAAAATTAATGCTACGTGTAACAATTATTAGAGTTTGAAACATAAGTTGCTAACTATTAAAAATCGTTAATTAATTTCTTTTATAAAACGTATTGGTGGATGTTCGTGAAAAATATAGTATAAAAAAGATTACGAAGAGGAAGTTACTTAAGTTTGAAGTTCTCTTCTAATTTTTGGTGCACAGCTGTCTTTAACTTGCTAATACGGTTTTATTTTATTCAAAGATCCCTTATCTAATCGTCATAAGAAGGATGTAATTCAGTGATTCTGTTAGAGCATCCTACATGCATATTTTCTGATACTGAATTGAAGAACGGTTTAAGTAGTCGAGTTTTTATCTTTTCACGTTAATTGCCGTTCCTTATTCTACCAAATGAATAAGAAATAGTTCTTGCTGTCATTTATCAAAACTTATTTCTTCCCCCTCCTCGGTTGAAAATACCTTGCATGATATTTTGAAGGAATCCGGCTATTTTACAGGATCTTATTGAAATGTATGATGCTGATTATATCGTAGACATCAATAACAATGAGTAACATCACATTAAAACTTCAGATGTATAGATTTTGTTGTATACTGTAAACATCCATGAGTACTATACTATTTTTTTAATATACTATAAACATCCGTGAGCTTGAGGGTGCTGAATTGTCCAGGTTCTATTTAATTCTTCATTATCTACTACTACTTACAGTCTGCTACTTCTTTTATTAATGATTCATAGATAGTAAACAATATTTCAATCTATGAAATTAGCCTATCCCTGAATACTTCGTCAAGCCTTCATGTGTACTGTAAACTTATTTTAAATTTATGGGCGCAGTCAATCAATATAATAAGCACTAGAGTTTTGTATATTTTGGATTCTGAATAATTAATGTAATAAGTGAAATTAACATGTATGATTTTGTATTTATGAACATTTCATTAGTTTTTTTCCAACCATATAGAAAACTAATTTATATTCATGAGCACATTCGATCAATCTAATAACAATTCACTTTCTAGAATATTTTGGATTTTAAATAATTCATCAAATGTTTCAATAGAAAATGTATTTTATTATTTGCTCAAATTGTTGGTTTTCGGACTTTTGACCTTTTAATTCTGTATACGGGTTGATGATCATGCGCCATTATTTTTAAAGATAGACAAACTGCTTATTAAAAAATTTTTAAGCTACATTAAATAAATGCTGAAACATTCTATTTAAAAACATTTCGTATTCGAATTCATTTAAAACTTTCGTATGTTTTCTTTGTAGTGTCTTTAGAAGCTGAAGTTGCTGCCCATGACTTCTGCCATTTTCATGGCGAAATATAAAATGTATAGTCAATAACCAATAACTTCCTGTTTAACTGTTCAGTGGTTTGAACTGTCCTGTTTGGTGTTTTTCGTAAAACATACTGAGAAGAAATGGGTGTTTGTAAATGAACAGTGTTTCGGGGACATAGAGGCACATGAAATATTACCGACCTAAAAGCTTTTCGAGAAGTTGCTGCTAGAAAAGGAGGACTAGAAGACCCTCCGATTCATGCAGCTTTCCATCAAAATTGGTAGGGAGCTGAAAGAAGTGAAACTGTCATTTATGAAGTGCTGGGGGCTTAGCCATCGACCAGGCACAACTCTCTTCCTGTTGACCCGTGATGCGTTCATGAACCTTATCATTATCGTGCCAAATCGGGAGAATGAAACAAAAAATAACAGCAGCAGAACGGGTTTGAAAAGTTTCTTTGAAAAATTGTGGGCCCTTTCAGAAATTATAGATACTTTGGGAATTTAATCTAGGTATATTGCGAAAAACCGTATGAAATATTATTTGTAATCTAATCCTCATTCAATATTTTACATAATATTTTGGAGGAAATACTGGCTGTTTTACAGGATTTTAGCATGGAAATGTATGTAATTTATCGTTACCAAGTCATCATTCCCTTTCTATCATAAAATAACCCAAATTAAATCTTTTCCGACGCCAAGAGGAAATTTTAAATATCTCATACATTAATTAATTCTTTGTTCGCATAAATGGACTGCTCTCGATTTCAAACTGAATAATGACTCAATATATTATTTCTTCCTCTTTTATTTTTTAACATATATAATAGCGAAGGATTTTTTTTTTCAGACTACCTCGATATTCTGCAAAAGATAATGCTGTCAAAATGTATTCAGTAATTCTAAAGTATCCGTAAACTTTCTGTTGCTGGTCTGAATTTCGTATCAGATTTATCATCAAAGCGCATATCCGATTCATCATAAAGTCATCTGTCCTCCCATTTAAGTAGTTGGGAAAACTGCTTCATAAGCAACTTCTGATCCGCTAGCAACCAACGACTTCATTTATCAGTCAGCCCACACATCGCACTAATAACACCACGACTCCGTCTCTAAATGTCTCTGCCTAGAATTAAGAAAGACTTCGGGCCCACTTGTGAGTAGTGATGACCAGGGCATTCATACGATTGATTGAAGGCCGAATTGGATCGCTCGGTCACCGGTTAATGGACGTTGTCCGCAGGGTTTGGATTGCCCCTAATGACCATCCGAAATGGGAGCACTTATCCCTGAGCTTATATGTATGCGTATCCCGAGCGAAAATTAGATGTTTAGTTGCATCATTTGTGCCAGTGAGAACGTACAGGGTGCTGTTGTTGTACTACTGGCTATGACTGTAGTTCACGAGAAGGAAAGAAAACTCATTCCTTCTCGTAATAATATAGTGTGTAATTTCACTTAGAGTTATTTGAAGCTTAGTAATAGGTCGAATGAATCATCTGGAAAGTATTAGCAGCGCTTTGACGCCTAAGAAATAATCGTCAATTCTGAGAAAGATTAAATTATCAGTTTAGAGCAGTGGTGTTCAAACTGTATTCCGCGTAACCCGGGACTCGGCGAGTCAAACCCTGGTTGTTAACCAAGTTGGTTGGTTCTCAAACCAAGTTGTTAAGAAAACCTGGTTGTCAAACCAAGTTAAAAATAATCGAAAAGAAGTTATGAAGAACTCCTACTAGTTGTCTAGTGTTTATTAACTAAAAAAATTATAAAGATACATTTAGTTATCTTTGAAAATTAATCAAATCTTGGAAGAGTGGGTGTCCAACATCTGTAAAGCAACGTCAGCAGTGTGGTTCTTGCTTGCAAATTCTTGCTGAATGTCCAAAAGTTTCTCACACAGCCACAAACATTTTAATGTCATTCGGAACAACGTATTCAAGCGAAAAAATCTTTACGAAACGTACGTGCAGCAAAAACAAAATATAGAAACAAATTAAATTCAGTATATGAAATACGATTGTAGATAATGTCAATACAGCTAAACTTTCACAGTTTGTGTAGAAAAATGCAAGGACATCCCAGTCACTAAATACAAGAATAGGTAAAACTTGAAACATGGGTTAATGCTATTAAGGAGTAAATTACGTTAACTTTATATTAAATCTTTTTGATAAAAAGTATAATGCTTTTTTAAATGGTCTTTGCATAAAGTACCTGAAACATATTGATACATATTTGTCTAAGGGTAGGATGGGGTTTCCCATAAAAACCTCATACTTCTCTAGGTTCCGTGATTGAAGACCACTGGTTTAAAGGAATATTTTAGGATATACACATTATGCGTGATTGAAAGCGGTATCTTGTAGAAGTTGTCTGTTATAAAATAGGTTCCTGTGGTATTAACAACTTCCTTTTGTTAAATTTGATATCACCTAACAGGAAGTATTTGTACAATGAAACATAAGCTGACTGAATGTAATACTGAAGTAAGTTATTGTTGTAACTGGTATGAATGTAGATTGTACTGAAATTATGAATCCTGTTTCGTTTCATGAATTGTAAGTTAATAATACTTTGAGTAAATTAAATAATCACCATTATAACACTTTATTAGCTTTAAGAAACTTTCTTCTTACTTTAAAACATCGTTAACTTAAGAAACCTCTTATGTTATCATCCTAATAAGTCGAATAAAAAAATCCCGAGACCGATGTTTGGGTGGTAGTTATTTTGGTACCAACAATTAAAAAGATTTATTTTTTAAATGTGAACTCTTTATTTAATTCTTTATCTAATGCTATCAGATATGTTTTCATCACACTATTTAATGTCTTACTTATCTGTTGAATTATCAACATTTTTTTTCCGCTTTAGTTTCCTCAGCAATGTCTGCTATTTACCAAAAATAAAAACCCCTCCTATTTCCGAAACTTCTTGTCCCTCTACCACAACCTCTCAAGAAGACTTTCGGTTCAACAGGATTTAAGTACCCCATGCCGAAAAGATACTTCACACCTCCGAACATCCATGCCTTCTCCGCGATGTCGAACCCCGGCTCAAATCCGGCTCCTCTATTACTTGCCAATAGAGTGCTGAACTGTTTTGTGATTAGCTGTATTATTTACTTATATACTTTAAAGAAACTTTTTTTTGGTCACAAAATACTGTCACAAAATTAGAGGCAAAAATGTTTGCTCAGCAGGTCATTTGTGTTATTGGTCTTATTAAAGAAGCTTTAAGAAATTGGTTTGTATAGTATTTGATTGTTTCCTAAACTGCCGAGAATAATTTCTTGGTGACCAGTGATCTGTGAATGTAGTAAAAGCGACGTGTATCTCAGGAGTCGTTCACACATTTGTCCCCCATCCTGCGAAAGAGAATTACCCTTAGTCATCTCTGGTATTTTCGCTGACGCATTTAGGGGGCTCCATGAGACGCATTGACTGAATAACCCCGCTAATAGTTCCCCTAATCATACCCGAATAATTTCTTCGCCTATTTCTGCTTAAAGTCGAGTTTGGCTGTCTTTCCGCCCGTGGTATATATATAGTGGCATCGATTATGCGGGTATGGGGGCAGTGAGAGGAAGAGTACTCATACCCCAGAAAAATGGGCAACTTCTTTCGTGGGGTAATGGTTCTTGTTCCCTTCCGAGCGACTTCTAGGCGTCGTCTGCTTTGGCTTTTATTTTTATTTATTTTCTCGTTGGGGCATTCTTCTGATGGAGTGGTCACTATGGCCAGTGAAGAGATCCTTTATGAAGAAGACCTAAGTTTTGTGCTCACGTGTTTTTTCCCAAGACCGAAACAAGCCACGTGGGGAAGGGCAGTAATGTGGAGGCTGTTTCTTATTTGAGTACTTTTTTTTATTAAATTCGTTTTCCTGCCTTTTTTCATCCAGTGTGACAGGTCTGAGATCTTTTCATAAGAATGTCGAGAACATAAAAAGTCAGACAACATGCTCGAAAGGAATGCTGTTCGGTTATTGGTCCATTCATAAATCATATCGAGGTCTGCTATGCTTTTTCATGAAGACAGGCACGTCGAATTTATTTTCGTATGTTTTTGATTTGTCATTGTTGAGCTACATGTTTCATCCTGAGTTTTGTATTGCATTTCAGCTGAATACTTTCTGTGGTAAATAAGGTTCCATCTGCTCTGTATATTGTAAATAATAAATTAAACATCTTTACTTTTTCGTGTTATGGAAAATCCTGCTAGTCCTTATAAAATTTCAATTCAAACTTTTGATTCGATGTGCATGATTTTACTTATCCCTGAATGCAATATGGTTTGGGGATCTTGGGTACTTCCTTTTTGTACACTCTAATACCAAAGTGGCCAAGTATGTAAGCATGAACTCTTTTTTTTTATTACAGTTTTTCCTGCAATCCACCCACCGACGGTAAAGCTTTTACCAAGAAACTTTGATTCCCATTTTAGGGGAGAAACGAATATTTCTAAAATTTCGATTTCCAGTTAAACACTAACATTATTTCTTTACTGTTTACTGCAAACGTTCTGACTGTCCTTTTTTTTTGTTAGTTAGTTTGTTTGTTTTTGTTGTCTGTGTGGCATACAGTATTTAAGAAAAGAGAGACTGCAGCAAGATCTTAACAAAATAGAAATTAAATTAACGCACTTCGGCGAAACTGACTTCCCATTTCTGCAAATGGATTGAGTATTTTGCCCTATCGGCGGATTTCACTAAACGTGGGTAGACATTATTTCTTCTTTTACTTTGCTAGTATGTTTCCTTAAAAATGTAATTAACACGTAATATTAAGTATTTGGAAGTCAAATTTTGCTGCGTCAGTCTATCTGATAAAAGTGAATAGCTAAACTGTAGCGGGCCTAACTTGAAAGAAATAAATACGTTTAAGTTCAGTTATTAATAAAATAAAATAATAGAGGGAACATTGCTTTCGGTTTTAACTGTCATTTGCAAAACTGTTCGTATTGTTGTTGTAAAATTACCGAACATTCTAAAAATATTTAGATGTTGGAAATTATCAAATATTAGAACAAATAATGTGCTTTCATTGTGTCCGCAATACCCAAATGATAAAGGTAGACAATTACTACTTACCGTATTGCACAGTGCGAAAGAAACTAACAGCATTATCACATGAGAATCAATTTTTATTTTCAAATCGTAATTGTAGCAGCTGGTACTCATCATATGATTAAAAAAAAGTTCCTTGCTAATTACACGCTTAACAAAAAGGTTCTTGCAAGTTCATCACACTGAATCGTAATATAAGAAACCAATGGATATTTGGGTGCACCATCGTGAATAATTTCCTTTCTGGCACTCGACGAACGGAATTTCAACTAGAATTTAACATGAATGGATAACGACTAAATGTTATTTTTTCTGTATCGCTCTGCACAGTCAAATGAAAGTCAACCTTCTGCCTCGCATTTCAACATAAAGACAAAATGGCGCAAAAACGTATTCTTCAAAACTCGTGGAAAGTTTTTAGTTCAATTGGTAGTTTTAAATACTAGTAGATGCTGCTTCATGAAGGATGGATAAAGAAAGGATACAAAAAGTGAAAGAACTTTTTTCTGAGACATTTTGCATGATTTTATGACAGAAGGGCTATTTAAAGAGAAGTGATTGCACTTGTTGGCTTATAAAGTATCAAACAGTCTGTGTTTGTTTTAGTTGCTTTATTATGCTTAGCTGTGCAATTCAACTTTGCGAATTTATGCAATTCAGTTGCTTTATTATGCTTAGCTGTTCAAGTAATTCTATTAATTTATTTCTTTATCATTTTTTATTTCTTTATTTTTCAGTAACATTTGGCTAACATACATATTTTTTCACTAACATACAGCTTCTTAAATCTCCGTTTTAATTTCGTCGTTCCACCTTTTTATTCATAAAATAAAACGCATGTAATAAATCTGTCTGCATTATTTTTAAATTAATTCCTGTATATGATTCTTATATATTGCTCATGATGCATCACGCATGTACTTAAGTAACGCAAAACGTATTATCCGATCATAAAGTTAAATTTTGCAAACTGAAACTTTATTCAACTAATAGAAATGAAGCGGAAGTATAACTTCACTGGCATATATGTGCTAATCTGCGCATTCTTTTCTTTGCTTCTCCGCCCTGTTAAGGCGTCATCCTTGTAATTCTAATTATCTTTCTTAATTCAACTATAATACAATAAATATGTAAGGAATTTTCTCTTGCCTTATCGCATGCCTTCGTGCTATAATTAGGTGCACGTTCGGATAGCAGTCGGGAGGTCCGGAGTTCGAATCTCGGTGAGGGCATTGCTAATTTCTGTAGTTTCGTGACTTCTAAAAATCCTAACGACTCTATGTGAGAAAATCTCTATAAATATGTGAAGATGCTAATATAATTATTAAGTGCTAGAGAATGTTTTGTCAATAATAAAGAAGTATTCAATTGGCAATAACTGCTGTTGCATTTTGTGAACGAACTCTGCCATTGCGCATTATGTTTCACTTCAGGATTTTTATTGCATAAACATATACGTAGTTTCGATTTATGTGTTTACATGCACATGCTTCGGTTGATTCCCATTATCATTAGAGGCCCGCTTATAATTAAGGCTTCGTATCATCCGAGACGAACATATGTGTATAATCCCATATAACCACTGTAACAGTTCTTCACATGGTAGAAAGGGAAAATATATTCTGGTGAAACGTATTAGTTTCGGGAATGCTCATGGAAGCGAGGAGGGAATTATTAATAAAAAGAAAGAAAAACTAAATTACTGCATTCGAACAAAGTTTTCGATATATAACATGATCAGTTCGATCTATAAAGAGGAACATTTAAGAACAATTCATAAAAATATCTAAATTGTATCTGGAGAAAGGGCCCGGATTTGGGGTTCATATGTTCCTTTCTCCTTTCGAAAAGGAATATGTGCGTTCAGTTTCGTGGTTCCTGAAGTTTATAGCTTTGCTGTATACGTGCACAAACTTACAGATAAATTGTCTTTTTTATGATCTTTATGTTTGGAAGCAACGTTTACAAATAAAGTCACGGGATATCTGTAAAGCAAAGTTCATAGGTGATACTGTGAAATCCTAAAGTGCTCCTTAAATTGGGCTGTTGAAGATAAATTCTAAGTAATCGTCTTTTTTTTTTTTTGAAATATTAAATTGAAAATATTTTTCCTTTCTTCTTTTTAAAACACATTGTTGTTCACCATAACCAAATTTAGTTACATCTTTTCCTTCGATCTCTTGAAATAAAATGTTGAACATTGGATGTAACTAAAGAGAATTACGTTTTCCTTACTGCTTCTTGCAGTATATCAATGGATGTTCGACATAACTAAACTGAATCGTATTTCCTCCTTGTGCGTTATTGCAATACGTGGTTGGACTAAATTTAAATTGCACAGTGAGTCTGCAGAGTGTCAAGACTAATTTTTATTTATCAGATTCCAAAAAACTGTCAAATGATAATTGTTAAAATTTATTTGACTACGACTTTTCAACTTATAACAGAAAACAACAGAATGTTTAAAACACTAAATTGCGATTAGAGGCGAAATTAAGTGCTTTACTTATGATCCTAGAATAGAAAGCCAACATCTGTTTGAATTGGAGAGAGTTCACTATGCCTACAGAAACTTCGATTTCTGCAGTTTCGAGTAAAGCTTTTTTGATGACATTTTATGACTGGAAAGAGATTTTTCACGAGGAATTAGTTTTTGAGGGACAGATAGTGAACTCCATGTGTTATGAAGATGTAATTGACAAACTTATGAAGAGGATTTAGCTCGTTAGGTCAGGAAACGTTCGACCGAATAACTGGGTTTTGATGACTGGTAATGCGCCGTCACGCAATTGTATTCTCATTAAGTAGTTTCCAGCGAAGAAAAATGTTAAATTCTCAACCATTCCTTTTACTTCTTCACCATATTTGGCCCATATAGACTGCTTTGTCTTCCCATAATTCAAATTAGTAATAATCCAATAATTCAAATTCATAATTCCCTCATTCAAAATTTCGTAGCCGAAAACGTAAAAACTATTCTTAAGTTATGAAATCTACGAAGTAATCAATTGAATGAACGTGCGAAGCACCAGGTTGTATATTAAAAGCTAAGTAAAAATGTTTCTTCTTCAATTTTCAATTTTGCGCCAACTTAATCCTAAAACTTTGTAGACATATTTATGTTTAATAGTCTTCTTCTGAAATATTGTTTAGTTACTCTACCAAATCCCATTAAATGCTTTTAAACCCAGACAGCTCTTTGAAGTATTCTAAAGAAAGAAATGTATCTAACTGACAATACCTACTGTTTTATTATCATGTTATGAAGTGTAGATCGAGAAAACTTAGCGTTTCTTGTTTTGAAAATCCGTTCTGAAAGCCAAAACATTTCCAGGAAGGTCTTCAACCATACACGTAGTTCTGTGCAAACCTCTTATCAAGATTGCTATCTCTGAAAAGCGTTTTAACTACGTAACAAAATTCAAATGAGCAGGTTCGAAGTGTAAAAGAATCTCTTTGTCCACTTTTACCTTTTCACTTCATCTAACCTACTCATTAAGTATGTTTAATTTTTTAGCACCAAATTTCGGCCATTTCTGTTCTATTCGGGCTTTCATCATTTCCCACTTTGCTTAAGGTATGCTTTCACCTCCATTCGATACGGCAGGGGACGTCAACTCCCCGATGGGGTTCCGTAGGACTGATTACTCTTAATAACATGCATCGGCTGGATGGAAATTACCACATGTCAAGGCGTAACACGCATTAAAATGGAAACCCTCGTAATTGGATCAGTTGAAGGCTAGAGAAGAAGCTAGTGGCCGCTCTTCTCATCGGACGTGACCGTGCAGTGATGCCTACGTGACAGGAGTCACCAGAATTGGAGAGTCGAGTAGTTTTGCATCATGGATGGATTTAGAATCGCCCAGACTGCGATTTCAGAGGTAAATCCACTAGATTTTAAGAAGAGGGGATAATTATTTTATTTGAAAGGCACGAAATTATGTGATTCTTGGGAAAGTTAATTTTTCCATTGAATATTAATTAATCAACAGTGTAAAAATTACGATTGTAAAAATGTGTAGAATGCGAACAAAAATTTGGAAAGCTGGATTTTGTAATGCACATGCCACTGTCTATAAAATCAAATATTGCCATATTTAAAACTGAAATTTGGCAGATACTTTAGGCTTCGTTCTTGTAAAAAATTCGACATAAATACAATTCATGAAGGAATGCATAGTTACTTAAATTTGTCAAAAATAACTAGAGTTTCTCTAACCATAACCCCTGTTAGTTATAATCAACCCTTTCACAGGAGGATCGCAAATTATCATTAAATTTTTACTAAGACCTCATTCCGTCGATGCCATTTATTCGATACTTAAAAATGTCCAAATTTGGATCTATCAGACTTTCATCTCTTCGGCCCATATGAAGAAGTTGTAGAAGGAAGGAAATTTAAAAAGTCTTCTTAGACTGTTTAAGAATACGGTTTATTTAGTGAGTCTAATGGGTAGGTTGATGACACTGTGCAAGAAAGGGTCAGCATGCAGTGAAAAGTCTTTTACTCTTCCGCAATTAAGAAACTTGCTAGGCTCTTGAATAAAGGGTTTCGTAGTGGCAGGTGACCACATAGAAGAATTTTGTGTAAATCATTTCTTTGCAGTGGGAGGTGACCATATAGAAGAATTCTATATAAATCATTTCTTTGCAGTGGCAGGAATTCTGTGTAAATCATTTCATTGTATTCAATAACTAAGGTTTAGCGGATAAATTCCTGTTTATGTTTGAACATACCATGTGCATAATCATTAATTGATGTTTGAAATTCGCCATTTCGTATATAGTAGAATAAATATAACTTAACTTTTATGTCACTCAAAATTTGTTAGTAACATTATACGAGTAACTTTTTAGTAATATTATAATTTCTTTAGATTAAAAGAAAAGCTGTCTGACCGATTACAAAATAGCAGCAGAAATGGCTAGTTTTTAGCAACAGAATGTTAAATATTAATATGTAATTAGTGATTTAGTGAATTCGAAATGTAAGATCTGCCTTCGTATTTTTTGTACTGAAATATTTGTGAAAAGATAATGCTTTTCAAAGACCTATGTTATTAATTAATTTTTTAAACTACGGCTAAAAAATGAAATACCAGCTTTTTATTATCGTTTCACTAATGGATAATTAACTACTTTCTAAATTAACCATTGATCCAAGAAGAAGCAGAGAAAATGCCAAAAATTTAATAGTTCAGGGATATGATACAAATCTTTCTAACATTCGCCTTGATAATGTCCGATGAGTTCATCTAGAAACTTTTGAATATGCCATCGTATGAGCGTGATGATACATGGATGCCATAGCTTTTGCCCCGGATTCGAATCCCAAAGAAACCATGGATGTTTGTAAATGCATAGAATCTTTGTGGTATGAAAGCACTTAAAATAGGTTAAGCCAAAAGTATTTGCTGGTTAAAAAGAGAATTAGGAGACCCTTAGCCTACTAAAATGTCCCTTATCAAAACTGCGGCGAAATGGGGCAAACTAGTATTGTCACTTATACAATGTTCAAGATTTTGCCAACGGTAGACGCAACTTTCTATCTCTTGGACATGATAAAATTCATGGACCTATGCTGGCTGAAAACCGGATGATCAGGAATATTAGTAATGATAAAACAACACTTTTAAGTATAGAAAAGTAAGCTATTGGCAAAACAGACAAGATTTCTAAACTCTGCTGGTTTGTTTGGCGGAATTTTGTTTCAGCTTTATGCAAATCGATAATTGTTAGCCATGGTGGTAAGCTTCACAAAAGGAATAAATGCTGTCTGTATAATTGTAAAAATTAGTTTTTAACCTGAAAGAAGTGAAGTAACTCTTCATAAAAGTGCTCGCATCTTTAAGGATTTTCCTTTGTATAAATCTGAAAAGCAAACGGAAACTCCTGTTGCATAGCGGTGTCACATCATAAAGGTGAGGCATCTTCCGTTAGGAAGCTTTCTTCTGCCACACTAAAACTAAAAACATATCTTCGTAAAGCTACAAGCACTTTTAGTGTAGGGGTATCTTACTGGAGTTTTCTTTTGTGGCAAATATTGGCAGTTCTGTACAAAAGATGCTATTATTTTTATGTTAGAGCACTGCTATGCTGTGGTTCCATTCTCAAGGGAATCGTTCTTAACTAGATCAAGTGGATGGCTTTGCATGGCTTCTGTAAGGACCGGGTGCGTGTGTTTCAGTTGAAGGTGTAGTTTGCGTTATAATGGTAGTATCTGGAGATGTTAACTGGTTATTCATGGTGATTAACCGGTGACCCTATATTTCAACCTGTAACCTTCGGTTCCATTCTGGTTCTCGTTTCAGACAACTGAATAGCTTGATTACATGCACTTTCACGGTTTTCTCCGTATGTAACATGAGCCAGCTTCCTTATGGTCGGTCCTCCGTTAAAATATCTCTCCTAAGTCGACTAATCACTTTAACGCAATAAATAATGTAAAATAACCATTATAATTTAAAAAATTTTAAATTTATATTTGGATTATGTTTTAAGAAACGTTATAAGGTATATCTCCCACATTCTTAGCGTGCCTTCGTGGTGTAATGGTCAGCACACTGAGCCGATATTTCAGAGGTCCGTGGTTCGATCCCCGACGAAGGCATTGCATATTTTTCATGTCTCCTTGTTCCAAAAATACCTAATGTCTCTACAGTGGCGCCCGAACTAAAAGGGTTGTGGATGATGACTCTCCACACCCAGGATTTGGCGAATTGGTCCCCTAAAACCCTAGTCGCCCTTTAAAAAGGGGAGTATATAAGGTATATCTCCCACATTCTTAGCATGCCTTCGTGGTGTAATGGTCAGCACACTGAGCCGGTATTTCAGAGGTCCGTGGTTCGATCCCCGGCGAAGGCATTGCATATTTTTCATGTCTCCTTGTTCCAAAAATACCTAATGTCTCTACAACGTGATTGTCAATGGATATTGATTGATTTTCTAAATTGTCAATTCTAAATTCTAAATCGTGATTGTCAATTCTAAATCGAAAACTTACAATTATTCGAGGCATAAAGCATTTCCTGTTGCATATTCAAGGATACTGTCCGTTGGTATATGAAGCTATAATACCTAAACCTAGATTTTGTTTGGTTTGGTTTTATTTGGTTACAGCAAAGCGTACTATCTGCTTAAGAGGAGGTATGCCTTCGGGGAGGACTTTCTGAGGGAAATTGGTTCGTATTCACGTTACACATGGGGAAAACCATGAAAACGCCCATGGAGGCAGACCGTTCGCCGAGATTTGAACCCCATTCAAACACATGGAATCAGAAACTATCGTTAAAACTAATATATCCAATGGAACTTCAATTAAAATATTAAAACTAATAAAAAATAAATAAATAATGCTGATATTTTGATTTTTTATATATTAAATTTTTAAATTTTGTGGTAAATGTTTTGCTGAATGAAAAGAAATTAATTTATATATTTACACTATGAGCTCACATATTCCACAGATTAAACTGTGAGTTTAGTTGCTTATATTTCGGTGCTTAAAAAATGCCATCAAGTGATCAGTGCGAAACTTTGGAAGAAACAAATATCCCTTTCCAAATGCTAAAGGACAGGGTATCAGATCGAGTCGTCAAGTGAGACTACATTTTTTTTCAAAAGTATTTCTTTCTTGAAACTTCTCCTGGTTTTATGAAGTAACATAAAATACGATTCGAGAACTCATCCAGTGTTATTCGCATTGTTAGTTACCTTTATTATTAATAAATCTGAAGGTTCAAATAACTAAATAAATAAAGAGGTTTGCTGATTATTTTCATAAAAATCACTCATTCTCAGTAGCTTTAAGTTTAATTTTTTTAATAATTATTCAAATAATTTTGGAAGATTGTTTATTTTAAATGCTTTCTTTAGTTCCCTGGCTGAATTATTCATATTCCAAAAGTTTAGTCAGTCAATAAGTGAGTACAGAATGAGATCAGATAGATGTTGGATCCAGTAAGAAGATTTGTCGTCATGTTTCTAATCGACTATTGATCTCTAGAATTTTTTTATCTTTATATATCACCAACACTGTCCGTCGATGCATCACTCTCTGACATGGAATGTTCAAAATGTAGTGTTGTGGTTTCATGCTAGCTTTCATGCTAGCGTTCATGACAGCGTAGTATCTAGACTTGTTTACTTAAAACTTAACGCTATGAAAGCATCAGATGGCTTTACGTTTGACCAGAATGGAACATATTCACGGTTTTCAACAGTTTTTCAAACATGTGCCAGAGGACTCTTAGATTTGACAAAAAGTATGGGGAACTTTCAAATTGAACTTTCAGAAACACGCAACTACAGAAATATTTCGAAATGTAGATTTCCACGCGCAAAGCTTTACTTTGGAGACCCAAGACATGACTTGATTATACGTATATTTAGTTCAGGCATTCAAAAGACGTTTTGCTAGATCGAGTTATAGTGGAGCTCTACTTGTTCAATTCCAGCTACGGGTTAAAAATGGCAACTAAATTACGTAAGCAAAATTCTACGAAATGTTCCATTGATTCGAATTTTCGGCAAAACGGTGCATTGGCTAAAAGAAGCTCATCCGTGATCTCCAAGAAGGAGAGATGTTACCTCCAGCAGATTATTTGTTTTGAGGTCATGTAAAAGTATATTTACAGAGAAAAGATATATTTTGTACATTTGAAGGAAAGTATTAAGCAGCAACTGAAGGTATAAGGTCTAATAAAAGCGCTCGTCCCCAGAGGGTCGGAGCTCTGCTGCATGTATTAGCTCTAGAATTGCCACAGTTATCCAAATAGTAAGGTACGATCCAAGGAACCATAACTGATTTAATGAGCCATTCGCGGTTTCGCTTTAATACGGCATGTACGTAGACATGCATGGCTTAATTTCTCCCGCATTCTTCGCGTGCCTTCGTGGTGTAGTGGTCAGCACGCTAGACGCATATTCCAGAGTTCCGTGTTCGAGTCCCGGCGAAAGCGTTGCTCATTTTTCATGTCTTCTGCTTCGAAATAACCTAATGTCTCTACAAAGGAACAACGCCTTCAGTTGGTCGTATTATTCGAAGTAGCCAAAATTGAATATCCTCGTAATGTGTGTGACGTTATTAATGACGCAAACACAGAAACATTATAACCCTTTTTGGATCTATACTGAGTAATAATTGCAATACTATATTTTTGTATAAGTTTATTGTCACATAAAGTATTATTTTCGGAACACTATGTATTTTTACTATTCCTCACCATCTAACTTAAAAGTAAATCCGTACAGGAATTTTTATCGATAACATTCGTTAATATACGTATGTCGTGACAATATCTTAAGAATTTTTTTTAAAAGCCAAGAAATACTTCTTTTCTTTGGAAAGTTTTTAAGATCTTTAAACCTGCTGCTAGTCCAGGTAGGTCGTAACCTGCGGGGTTATAATCTGCCATCCTCATAACACCCTTTACAAATCGCTTCCAAATCTGACTCGGGTGTGGCCAGCAACTGATTGATCAGGAAGATACCATCGAGGAGAAGCAGTTCTCCACTCTCTTGATTTCCACCCGCCCGGTCGTCCTCCCAGAAAATTTTTTTTATTAGTGTTATTCTTTTTTCTTACAGCTGTCTATGTATCGTGATTTCCTGACAGCATTCTCCCCCTCCGTACCTCCACTGAGTCCTGAAGGATTCAAAATGAGCTTTAATTGCGTTCGTGATAACGCTATTACATTTCTGCAGCGCAGTTCTTCGAATTAGTAGTTGGTATATACTCAGCAACGTTTCTAACCGGGACCGCGCCTTGTGCTTTTGACAGTCGTGTGCGTGCCTGCTGAGATAAGTAGTGGTCAGGGTGGCTTTTTGTGTGCGCCCTGCTTGTCCTTAGGTACTCTTGTGGATAGCTCTTTTGGAGGCTTTGTGGATGGCTTTTGGGAAGATTATAAAACAATGATTGTTTCTAAAACAAGCTTTATTTTTTCCTGAAAACTCGTTTGAGGAAAGGCGAGCTGTTAGTTTATTTTTTTTAAATATATCATGGTAGTGAATATGAAATCGTGCATTAAGTCCTTCTATGCTTATTAACAAATTTATATAACAATACTTCTTTTAATAAGGTGTTCTTTTTAATTTTCATTTTTTAATTCATGTTTAGACCAATTACATAGTTGAAAATTAGATAATATACAAGCTTACTTTTGCCTTAAGTAAAGAATGCTTACTAGTTATTCTTGAAACTCTGCATGTAAATTCTAGCAATATGTATGTTTCTTCCGGATCATATGCAGTGGTTGCTGTTATATTGGATTCTGTTCGCTTCTTAGATTTTTTTCTTTATAGTCTTGCAATCATTTTATAGAAAAATATTGAATCTTATGAACTGGAAATTCCTTAATATTTTTATTTTTTATATTTTACGAAACTTACATTGAGGTATGATATTCTGGAAGACACTGCTGCCCAGCCGATGTAGTGGTTAGTGCCGCTGATTACCGTACAAAAAGCCGTGGGTTCGAATCCCGGAGAAGTATCGATGCTTGTAAATGTATAGTGTTTATGCGGCAAGGAGGCACTCACGATATACGGCGAGCCGAAAGTCCTTTCGAGAGTTTGGTGCTGTGGAAAATACTTGGAGGTTCCCCGAGGTGTTCTCCCTCAAAACTGAGCTGCATCTGCACACTTAGTGCACTTAGTGCAGAGGGACTATATCTGTACGACCAATAGTGAAATTCTGGTGTCCTGCCCACTTCTTCCTGTACCTTTACGTGGAAGATAATTCGTTATATGTATAATTTGTCTTTCCGTGGTGGTCATCTTTAAAATTCATTGACTGTTAAAATGCAGTTCTAGAACGTAACATAAATTCTGACCTAGCATAAAAATCTGTGTTAATCCATTTAACCGGAATTCGAGTCCAGGTTTTTAAATAAGCGAGGTGAAGTAAAGTAGTTCCAAATATTTTCAAGCTTAAAACAGCAGTTTGTCACATCTCTTAGAAACTAATTCCTTAAAAATCCATTCTAAACTGTTAGATAAGCATATCAGTGTTCGTTTGTCATAATTTATAGCATATTCAAACTATAGTTAGTTCATTGTGTGATTGACAATCATCTTAAAATACGAACGAGACAGATCGCATGAGTGACAAAAGTTTGCTAAACGCGCATTAAAACAAAAAATAAACTGAAAAGACGAAACTTTAAATCACTCCTTGTTTTAGCCTTAAATTATTTAGGAGTAGGAATTCATCCATAAAGGTATCGCTTCCCTTATACTATAGTTAGCCCTAGCGTATTTTGTCGCTGCCAAATAACTCTTGACGCTAAATTAATCGCTCAGGTTTTCGATTAAGAAAATCATTTTAAACTTCTATTTACTGACACAAAAGGTCTTCTGTTCTTCCGTTTTTCCAACTTATTAATTAAATCTTTCTTTGTAAATTAATGTACATGAAGCAGATATACCGAAATGCTATCAAGAAACTATATCCCTCAGACCAATGCATCTTCTTTTTACAGTAAATACGTTTACAAGTTTCTAGAAAGAGCTGTGCCGAGAAATGAAAGCAGAAGGTGGATCAAAGCTGAAAGCTTAAGAAAGATTCGGCTATAAATTTGAGGATTCATAATTTTTCAAGTGTTTCAAAATAATTTGTGCTACATCCTCCCGTATGAATTTAAAGTGCAGACTAATGCGTAAGATTCTAATACTGAAGTGCGTAATTTATTATAGTGAGTTTTCCGAATATGATTACCCAGCTGAACCTGATTTACTTCACTGTATAAAATTTACCTATTTGTTTATTTATTTTGCATTAAAAATATATATCGCCTTTTTTCCTTTGTAGGCAGCTTTGTTTAATTCATTAGTATAAAATAAATACTTTGTAAATACCTATGACTATTAATCTAGGTTATGATCGAAAACAAAGCATGTAGATTTCATAATTCTGATAGTTCAATAATAATTTGTAATACTTAGTGGTCATTACTTAATAGACATTAATTTTCAATACTTAATATTTTTGTCCTCAAAATCCATTGAGTTCTTGATTAAATGTATGCCAAACACAAGTTTGTAGCTTTGCTAATTTTGCATCTGTATTCAGTTTATAACAACAGCTGATTTTAACTCGTGTTTATATAACTCTACAAAAAACGTTTTGATAATTTTATTTTAATAATCTCATTTGTTTTAGTCATTTATCACTGTAGCCATTCTAACTTTAACGATAAAGGTAATAAATGTTTAGTGCACCCGAAAGCTATTAGAATAAAAACAATCAAAATTGAAAAAAAAAAAAATAATAATAAGACCGTAGTTTTTATGCTATTTTTAAATACCGATATTGTCTTAGAATTCAGAAATACATTTCGGAAAGTACTGCTAGAAAAACCTGATATTCTTTCTTATTGTTCTTGACATCACGAAGTCATTTAGAGGTAATCTTATTTCATCCTTGCTGTTAAAATTGATTGATTATGATTTAAAGAACTCAATTTAGTTCCGTTCGTCCTACACATTTGTGTTTTCTTCCACACGTCATTCCAAAGGCATGGTACTTGAATTAATCTTCTATTTCACACATTAGCTTTATAATATAGTTTGAAACAGAGAGGTAATTCAGTTTTTAATTACGTTCATTCAACTTATATTTTCATTTTTTTTAATTGATAGCATAAGCGATAGGTTAATAACTACCCTTCTCATCAAAATACCCAACCTCCCGTTGAAATCATCCATCACGGCAGACGCCTGTTACCCTCAGAGTTAGGTTTTACCAGATTTTGATTAGGTAACTATTCTACAACCTGTGATTCACAGGAATATCTTATGGGTATAATGCAAGGTCAGAGACAGTAACAACTCTTCCTCGTCACGATGTCTTGAATGCTTTTGTCCCGATCGATTCTTGAAAATTGCCAGACAGTTTCGTGTTTCGTGAAGAAAGATGTTTTTTAGTTTTATTAATGGATTTTACCTTTTATTAGACAATACAATGCATTTCTTCTTTTGCGCTTTTGATATTGTAGTATAATTCTAGTTCTTCAGTTCCGAAGTTGTGCAAGAACTTCTTACTGTGTTTTTAAACCTTAAAGTGGGAAAAATAACATAAAATGTAATTCGTAAGCCCTTGGAGATGGAATGGTAGACATGATCGAATCCCGATGGTCTGACACCGAAAGAGAATTTATGTATTTTATCTCCCCCTCTTTTATCATTATTAAACTTCTTCATCTGAACTTTGAAATTTGATTCAATTAGATTCTTCTCTTCTGCTTAAAAATTTAAGTAAAAATTCGTGAGAAACTATATAATGAACTTCATTTGGGACTCTTTTATGCATCATTTTTCTTACGCGTCTTATATGGTTATTAATACATAGATAGCCAAAGACATCCTTATTTGGCATCGTACAGTTTTCAATTATCCACTTCGTATTCTCACCCATGCCTACCGCACGATACTTGTATATAAAGTAGAAAACATTGCTTTAATAATACCACTTTCTGTTATAATTTATCGTGCACCATTTTCTTTGGATACCAGGTGGTAAATATTTAACTTGGGAGACTTGACTTCTTCCTCAGGCTAAACTAAAACGCGAGCGGAGAGAAGTCATGCGTTACAGATGGGACATTTTGGGGGCGCAGTTGTTGATGAAAAATACCTCGTAGAGATGATGAATGAATAAGATATGTTTTGAAGTTCGTGCGCCTCCGCCAGATAGTAAGTTCATCCACAGTGGTCTGGTAAAACCGGCAGTAACAGATAAGGTTGGAATTATATATGCTGTTGCTTCCTCGGAATGCATTACATAAATTGATGCGTCGCGTGATTTTCCCCCTGCTCGTTATTCAATGGACTGAGAACGACAGGTGTTGTAGCTCATTTGATGTCGTTACATGAATTTGCAGTGATACTACCATACGTCAGAGAGGAGGAAGAGATGGTCTTTTTTGTGGTTTTAGTTCGTTTCTTCTTCCTTAAATCGGAGCAAGGATAACAAATTGAGGCGGAGGAATCAGGTGTTGAATTATGCAAGACTTAACGGCATAGTCTTTTCGATAAGCGACTGGTTTTAAGCAGGCAATGACTGCTCTTTTAAGGAGAATGTCGTTGTCTATTGGACTCGTGAATTGCTTATTAATAAAATTGTGGTTGGTTGGGGAGAAGATACAATTTAGGCTATGACTCATTGTGCAACACGCCTTTTCCGCGGCACATGCGTGTACTTCATTTTCGATTTTTTTTCATTCATAATGGAGCTTTTAGTAAAAATAAGGCTTTTCATACAAATCGTTTCATCTTCTTGAAAGTTTTTCGTCTTTGAAAGTTATCTGTGAATGTCCATATTTGTTGTTTTAATATGTATTAGTCATAATCTATATGAGCAGTCTTTCAATTTGTCATTCGAGAAAAACGCTGATATGCATCCTGTCCCGACAAATAAAAATACCTTAAAATTTACTGTTTAAGAATACATAGGAACTTTCATGCTTTTTCATATACTTAAATGCAAGTCATTTTTATCTTTAAAAGTCCTCCAAGACAGAATCCAAAACGATATTTTTTATAGGTTTGCTGTAATAAATTACCATTCTAAATGTACACTGCGGGAAAAAAAAGGAGGGACAGTTCTACTGGGCTGATTGACGAAATTCAACTTGCGTTTTTCATGTCTCGAAAGCGCGACTTATGATATGTATTAAATTTATATATAGCAATGTTTTAATATAGGTATTTTGACACAAAGTAGGGACTTTTTTTTAAACAACATACCAATTTTTTCCATAATTCGATTCTGCGACTCAAATTACGCCAAACTGCCAAGTTTTGTAAGAATTGCACGAGTAGTTTTTAAAAAATTAGCTCTCAAAATTTTAGCTCCTCAATGTTAATTGAGTTTGGTACATACTATTTATTAATGTCTCTTCTTTTATTAAACTTATTTGATTCTTCCTTTCACATTTCGAAATCTAGATTCATTCTAAATAAAATTCGCCCATTTTTTATGATTTATTTTTAAATAATTTTTATAAATTTCTCGAAAAATATTTTGTATTATAATCTATAAAACTTTTACCATCATCTTAAAGTAGATATATTTCTAAACATACATGCAAAAAATAAAATTTTTTTATTCAGAATTTCTGAAGATGTACGTAAATTTATATATTGACGCGTTTTGAAACTTGGCATACTTGTTGAAAACGATAATAACATCAAATGTGGTTTAGGCACTTTTGTATTTGAAAATTATTTGAAAGGAGAACGATGTGACTTAACCCCCCCCCCCATGCACAATCCAAAAAGGTAGGAACGATGTGACTTTTTTTTCTGTCCTTCACAATGGAAGGGAAAGGAAAATGGGTTGCCATATATTAAGAAGTTCGCCAAATGAATTACTGTTGGCGCAAATTGAAAAAAAGACGTCAAGATAAATTTGTGAATTTCTCCGTAAATTTCGCACAAAATTTTACAAAATTTAATACTTAAGCATAATTTGAATAGTAGAATCGAAATATGGAAAAAATATTGGTATGTTATTTCAGAAAAAGTCCCATTTTGTTCCAAAATACCTATATTAGAACAATTCTATATGTAAATCTAACATGTATCCTGAATGGCGCTTTCGAAACATGAAAAACGCAATTTGAATTTCGTCAATAGTCCCAGTAGAACGGGTGATATAGAACTGTCCCTTTTTTTTTTTTCCTCAGTGTACATATACTGTAATGTGATATCATAAGGTTCACCAGTGGCCAAATGAATAAGTTTGTTGAACACTGGTGTTGTATATAGGTTTGAATACCAGTAAACGAGTTAATTATAGGAGATTTTTATGACCTTCCCAATGTTCAGCAAAAATTTCCCTGAAAACGACCTTCACAAAGTCATTCCTTCATTTGCAAATAACTCTAGCGTGATTTGGTTTGGTTAAATGTCAGCCAAATAATAAATAAATGATTAAATTGCACATCTTAAGTCCTTCATCATAGAAACGGAAGATGAAACATTTGGTTAAATAATTTCTAAGAAATCTTTGTGTTTATAATAGGGGAGGGAAAGATTTGCATGAGTAATATACCTCATAAATGCTGAAATCAATTGCATATAAAAGCGAAAACTGATGCAGTTTACGAAACTGATGGAGTTACGCTTAGCACACTATAATTAAGTTTTATTCATTATAATGATTTCAGTAATGTAGCAAAAATTATACCCACCTGTAATATGTGATAAGACAATAATATATTGTCTGAGTCAGATAAATGTCTAATAATTTTCAAGACAAACCTTTCCTATGAGAGCTAGTTTTCACTTAGTGACTAATACATTTATAAGTCAGCAAAACTTTAAATTTTCAGTTATTTTTTCTGTAAGTAATATATTTTTAATATTTTGCTTCTGTTAATATCAGATCTTCGCTTTCCTTTCTTCTGCTACCTGCGGATTTAACACGTTTTGAATTACCAAGTCTTCACTAAACTCTTCCTCAACTGGTTCGCTTTTCTCATTTTGAATCCATTCAATAATTATTCCATTTTCTAAAAGCATGGTTAATAAATTATTCGAGTCGAGATCAGGAATATGTGACTTAAACAAGAAGCTGGATAATATTAATCCAAAAGCCATTCACGAGAAACTGAATAATATTAATCCCACCTATGAATCAAATAATATAATGTAGATACAGGAATTTCTTTCTGCAAATATATTACAATTCGATCGAAACGATGAAACTTTCATGGCTATTCTTTCTTAGAAACATGTAAATTACAGAACATTGCAAAAATGTTTGGTGGATGTTGGGGCCAAAAGACATTAAGCAAGTGATCCAATGATCAACTTTCTGCGTTGCTCAAAATAGTTGAAGGTCTTCCTTCGAACAATTAATAAATCGCGCTTTAAAAAAATTAAACCATTGAAGGGCGTGAAAATGATAAAAATGATAAAAATTCGTGGAAAAGTTATGCGAATACGTCATAATTAAAAGCGTGTTGAATTAACGAAAGCTAGCAAAAGAAATGGAAAGCGACGGAGAAGAAGATACAACTAATAACACTCTGCATGAGGCTTACTGAAGCGTTAAATACATTTGGGAAATTTGTTGATAAAGCTATAAAGTATTTCCTCCCTCCCTCCAGCATGCCTTTGTGGTGTAATTGGAAACAAACTCGGCGCGTATTCGAGAGGTTCAGATTCGAGTCTCGGAGAGGGCATTACATGTTTTTCACATCTCCTGCTTTAAAATAACCAAAGACCTAAAATAACCTAAAAAAAAGCTAAAAGAGCTATATGCTTAGTTTATTTTTTTTCAGTTTTTTTAGTTAGTTTAGTTTTCTTTTTAGCTTAGTACTAAGCTAAAAAAGAAGTACTATATGCACATTTTTTCAATTCTATAATACATTCTTTAAGACGAAAAAACATCGTTTTCCGCGATTATATGACTTTAATCTGATAATCCGAAATATTGAATAATCCCAAATCAAATTCTCCGGATCATCGTATTTTTGCTGTAGTATTTTATAACAAAGAAAGAAAAGTAAATATAGTGTACTGTCGATTTTCCAAGCGCAGATTACCCGATTTGGACTATCCGTTCATGGCGGTACCTACGCATGCATACTAAACGCTACGCACGAGAGTGCATAAAAATTAAACGCACGCAAGTGCAAGTATGCAGAAAGATTCTTCTTAACATAGAAATCGGAAATTTATCTAATTGTAAAGATGTCGGGGCAGTAACAAGTTGTACGCCTTTGAATATGTCGATCGGGAAAACATCAAGGCAAAGGGTTCGATGGCGAGTCGACTGAGCTGGGATTTCAGTGCTTGAGTCATACGGATATCATTTCAAATATCGCAAGAATAGAAGAAGCAAGCAGAAGCAATAGAAGAAGATGAAGCAAAGAGTGATACTAAAAATACAAACGGAGAAGATACTGACAATTACATTAGTCCCGAGACAAAATTGACTTTTGTTGAAATTTTATTGGACTTCGTCGAGCAAAATAGCGCTTCTAAAAATACGCACTGAAATTTGAGAAATAGTTTTAAACGTTTTCAAAAACAAAGTAGAATTACTGATGTTTTTAAGAAATAAATACATATAATATGCATGATAATTGATAGTCTGGATTATCTGTGCTTTTCAATTATCCGTTACGTGCTTTCCGGTTTTAGCTCATATAATCAAGAGTGCACTGTATTAGCTTTAATTAGTATCAAAGCGAATAAAGCAGTTGTCATCACTATATAGAATATGGAGCTACTTTATTATTAGAAGACATGCTGTAATTTAGAATTGCAGCACTGTTATAAAATTGCTTCTGAAATATTCTTCTTCTTGATTGTATAGAAGGTAATGACCGATACGGCTGTCGACATATCTTGTGAATATTAAAATGTGTAGTATTTATATAATGAAATGGTTGCTCAATGTTAAAATGTATAGAATTTTTGTATAAATGTCTGCTAAATATTAAAATAGGTAAAATACATAAACGTTATATTCTTTATTAAATAAAAACAAAACGATGTGCTTAATAAAAATGCATATCTTTCAAGATTTGAAATGGCAGTTGCTGTGAAGACAACAAAATATGCTTTATACAATCCAAGTGAAATATCATCAGACATTGGAATGAAACTAAAAAAATAACGTAATCAACTTTCTTGATGCATTTTTACATTTGGCAGTGTTTTGAAATATGATTTATAAATCACAATTAACGGCTACAATATAATATTCTTGAATTGACTGATCACCTGCGAGTCTGAGAATAATGAAATTCTTCCCCACTCTTCAATCTCCGACCCCCAAATAATAGGGGAAGGAAAGGAAAAAAAAAGAGGTGTCAACACGCGCGCCTCTGACATCTATTACAACAAAATCCCTTCTTTCTCCGCTAGAAAGTAATAGCGCATAAAACTTAATGATTCTCCCACTGCCTCCTCCCTCTGCCCACATCCCCTCACGTGAATGATTGCATCATTACCTCGTGCTTGCAAAGGGTTTCTTTTTTAAGTGCTGAAACGGTGGGGTTGGCGACATTAAAATCGGATTGGAGACGTTATAACGATATACAAATGACTCACCAATGAGTGGCAAGAGTTCCCCAGCACTGTACTTTAAAAGAGGGGTGAATATAAAAAATTATTGGTAAGAAATCCACAAAAGTGCAATCGCAGGGTTAGATCAAAAACGTTCCGGGTGGGAGAAAAAAAGCAAGCTTGTTTGGCTCCTGAAGCAACTAGGTATCAATGCCTCATGGGAGAATGGTGGATGTGTGAAAAATAATAACATTCCCTTGAGAAAAACCGAGCATTGTGAAGAAAATGCTTTCGGTTTTCGGCGAGCAAATTGTATAGACGTTTAAACTCATCATTTCGAAAGCCCTTTAATGCCTTAATGGAGTTTTGAATGGAAATATCACTATTAGTGATGACTCCAGAGAGGTGTTCGCTGCTTTTAAGGCGATGAAAAGGGCGATGATGTACTTGCTGATGACAAAAGATCATGGCGTCACAAAGAATGTTTCTTTCTTTGCTAACTCCAACACAGCGATTATTGATGTATTACAAAAGCTGGGGTTTAGTTATTTCTCATAATGAAAACGAAGTTTCTTTTCCCCTTTTTACGCTTTCGTTTTTAACAGTGATTTAACATTTATTTGCATCTTGCTTCATTTTTGGTACCCGTCCAAAAGATCAAACTGTTTTAAGAATTACCGAAATCAAAGGAGATTTTTGTAAAGGATAAGAGATTGTTTCGAGTAACAATAGAACCAGAATACATTCGCAGTAAATAGATAAATAAGCTTTTAGTGAAATCGAAACTTTTTATTGTTGCTTGTCTGATATGCGTTTGCAACAGTTAAAACATATAAATGGAGACAGAAATAATGTAGGATTTTTACAGTTATTATTGGCGTTATTTAAACCTTGTAACATTGTGCTTATTTATCCATGGCGTTATTTAACCTTGTAACATTGTATTTTTTATTATTTTACACAGTAATGAGAATGCTTCCATCAGTAATGCACAGATGACGATGACGTGTATGATTTGTACCGAGTTAAGAGTGAACCGATATAAATGTCATGATCAAGTTTTGTGATTGGTAAGATGATGGTTATTATTGTTGTTGTGACTAATGATGGTCGTAAACACATTTTGTTTCACATCCTCATGTGGTACACATGCGAACATCATGTGGGACACATATTTTTTTCATTCTTATTACCAGATGCATCCAGAGCATATTAATTTGCAGCTGTTCCGTTTTTGTTGTTTATAATTCTTTTGGGCTGAACTCACAACCAAATCAGATTTACGAATGTTATCTTGTCCAAGAGGCAAAGTTGCCTGTTGTTGCCTTAATCTTTGAACACCATATAGATGACAAAACAATACGACTTTACCGAGCAGCGTCCCAGATTTGACGGAGGACTTCACGCTGTAGGGAAGATGAGTCTTAATGTCTCATACCCTTATTTCAATACTGCGAGTCTTTAGGGAAGCTTTTCATCTAGACAATATTTTTAGTGTCTAAGTGCCGCAAAGACACACACAAATAACAAGCGACTAGGTATCAGCAATAGGAACTTGCACCTAAGGCTATAAATGGCAGATTCCTTACCACCAGACTAACTGAGCGGCCCGGTTATTTCTTAACTAACTGCCGGAAGTTTGAACCGATGGTCATATACTACCCGACGTTGAAAATGCAACACCAAGAAGGAATGGCCAGAAAGGGGTGAAACTCGGCAGACAGAAAGAGACAGCAACAAAAAATAAGTGATCTTTATACTGAAATGATATGCCTAATACAACAAGAACAAGCTTCGACTCAGTAGGTAGAAGTGAAGGGGCCATCTAATATTTACCCTAAGTAAGTAGGTAGCAACCCTACACATTAACTAGAAAACTGAGAACATTCCGGCATCATTTCTCGAGTGGTGATGGAAATTGTGACTCCAGCCAACACTACAAGTACTGCCATCCCCGGCGGCATCAACGGCACTCCTACCTTTCAGCGCTAAATCAGGTCAAGTTATTGGATAACATTACGGACTCAGTAGGTTGTAGAACCGCCTTCACCCGAGTAGTCTTAGAAAGCCGTCCGGGTGTCCAGCCCTGCTGTCACCTGTAACCTGTAGGGCCGCCATGGACGTCGATACACGAAGCAACACGTCTCGGTACAGATTCAATGAGACTGTGGATGGTGCTCTGAGGAATGGCTCTCCATTCCCTGTCACTTATTGGCGACAGTTCGTCTTCTGAACGCGGCAATGGCAGGTTCTGAAAATGGCGTCCAATCACATCCCAAATGTGTTCCATTGGTGAGAGATCAGGAGAGAATGATGGCCAGGGAAGCATCTGGAAATCTTGCAGAGTACGTCGGCTGATGCTAGCAGTGTGTGGTCACACATTATTCTGCTGATAAAAGGGCACTGAATGCTCCCTGAAGGTAAGGGAGTGTCACTGGTCGCAGCTTTTCATTCATGTATCATGGGCCGTCATAGTACCCTGAATACGAACTAGAAGTTACCAGGAATCGTAAGCAATTGCGCCTCAAACCCTGATGCTGCGTTATCGCGCGTTGGGACGCTCTACAATTGCTGCCGGATTGGACCTGTCTCCACATCGACGTCATACTTATACGCGGCGACTATCATTGGTGAAACAGAAGCATGACTCATCTGGCAACACGCCCCTGTGCCATTCCGTCGTCCACAACGCTCGAACTCGGCACCATTGCAGACGTTGACGTCTATGATGAGGGGCCAATAGAAGTCTTCTTAACGGACGTCACGAGTGCAGACCACTAGCCACCAATCGACGGCAGATGGTTCCGGTCACTCCTTCCTAATGTTTCATTTTCAATGTCGGATAGTGTACATTTGATTTTAATCTTTCGGTTGTGACTTTTTGTGCAACAAGTAATATTTTTCTATGAGAAAAATAAATGCATCTGTTGAATAATTAACTAGCATAATACCGATGGTGATTTATAATAAATATAATGGTCCAAATCTTCTCTTTTCTTTCTTTTTAAATATGGAGGAAGTGGAGACTGTAGCCGTCGAACAGAATATTTTTGCAATCATAACCCGTATTTTCTTCAAGATATTAGCATCTGACGTTTGTTACTGAAGACCAGTAACAAACTTGATTTGACCTTCAGATTGAAAGAACTAAACCAAAATGGTGAGTACTTTAAGTGTCAAATAGTAATTCGAAATAAAATAAACCAGTTTTTACTAGTTCCGATATGCTAAAAACTAAAAACAGGAGAAAGGCAGTATTAGAATGGCGTACATTTTGAATGAATGTTTGTGAATTTACAGGGCGATCTGTCATAGTCTTTGTTCTTCCGGAGCAAACATAAGCAATATAGGTTTGTTAATGTCTTTTAATTCAAAACCACAACTAGTTCTATATTAAAAAATTCATGCCAAACTAATTTTGTTTTTAAACAACGGCTTTTTTTTTCTTTGCTTCCAGTCATATAGTAGTTAGTTAGTTTTGATATTATTTGTTTTTTTAAATACTTGATATGAGGCACCAAAGCTATCAGTCGTCTTGCTTCCCATTTCTTTTATGTTTCAGAATTAAAACCATTAGATGCACAACAGGTGTTTAAATGTCCTTTGTCCTTGGGTTATCAAGAGTCAAAGAAAACATCATGAAGAATTTTTTAATTTATTGTAAAAAGGGTGATATTAATGGCAGTATGTCCAGTTAAAAGAAGGAATGATGCCGCAACTACCCGAGGAGAACTTGGGATAGTTTATTCCTTGATCAGAAGCCACTGACAACCCTTTTTTCTAGCTTTTGCGAACAGATTTGAGTCATGAATAGCTCTAATACTGAGGGTAGTATTTAAAATATTGATGTTCTAAACTAAAATTCTTTTGAGGCAAATTCCAAGTCCGGCACACATATATATAAGACGTTGAGTAAACGAAGGACCTAAGATCGTGGTTAATTACATCTATAAAAAAAGCTAGATTTATTTCTTGCGTTGATTAATTACCTGCGATTCGAAAAAGAACATCTTTATTTCCTGCACATCATACCGCTTTGCCCTGTAAAAAAAGCGTCCAACCATTGTGCGTTATCTCGGAAATACGATGGGAGAGAGAGAGAAAATAAAAATTACGTTTCAATCTTTTTGCCTAACAAAGAGAACGTTGCGCTCCTCAGCGCATGGAATTATTACTATCCTAACTGTTACCAGCCCCGTGCCTTACCATTCTTCCGCCGAAAAAAAAAGTATACAATAAAATGTTTTTTGTATAAAATCTAACAACGTAAAAGCGTGCGGGCTAGAGCAACGGGCGAAAATTGGATAGATATCAATCATTTTTGACAGTTTCTCATTTTTCTCGCCGTTATATATTTTTCTATCTTCTTGAGAGGTGGGAAAAGTTGTCGTTCTGTATCCACCCGTTTTATTTTCGGGCCTTTTTTTATTTTATTAATTTTTCTTTTCCTTTTTTTTCAACTCGATTTTTCTATCCTTTCCTTACCTTTATTAATTTTTCCCCCATCTTAGCCCTTGGCAATGGTAGGCGTAAGGAGATGGTGAAGGTGAAAGTGAAAAACAGGGAGGGGGCATGTTTGCGAAGTTTTTAAATTTTTTTTCACTCCAGTTCCGTTTATTATTATTAATATTATTATCAGTTTCGTCACTGTCATTCGAGTGCACTCATTTTTCCCCACCTAGTATAAGGAAAGACGCAGAGAAATTTCTTTTTTCATTTAAACATATTTAAGCTTATGTGTAAATAAGAAGTTTTTCAGCTTCTATTTTTATAAAATGTGCGAAAAATATTCAATAACTTTTAATATCCTATGTTGATATTTGCACATCTTTTTCCCAAAGTCATTAAGCATTCTGGGAAATTGCATCTAAAAGTGTCGAAAATAAGGAAAATGTAGGTAGAAAAGACTATGCCATTTTCTGAGCTAAATGGAAAAATTTCATTAAAAATAGTAACGTTTAGAAGTCCATGATAATTAGGATCTTTATTTCCCCCTTTTCTAGGAACGTACACCACTTGTTGGAAATCATGAAACATTGCACTAATCTATCTTCTATGCGTTGCGCAGGCAACTAACTGATAATAGTTATTCAGCGTATAATCTTTCTATTCTAGAAGATCTACTTTTTCAACGCGTGATGTTTCTTACGTAGCTTTGATAATGAAGTTATAAGGTATTTTCTTCCTCCGTTTTATATGCCTTCGTGGTGTAACAGGAAGCAAGCTAGACGCGTATTCGGGAGGTCCGGAGATGGAATCTCCGGCGAGGGCATTGCGTATTTCTTCAGTTTCCTGCAATTGAAAATATTCTAAAAGACTACAGAATCATCGAAAGAAATCTTGCAAGCATGTACCTCTGTGTACTTACCATAGAACATTTTTTACAGAAAATACAAATCATGCTTAAAAGTTTGCTGTAACTATTTTTAACGCATTGCACGAAATGTATGAAAATTGTTTTGCTTAAGTTTCTACGACTTTTTCTCTTTTAGTCACAGTGTGCAAGAATACATTATACAGTACATGCTCCAAATAATGAATTTATATATGCCTTGCGTGTTACTTTACTGCATTTAAAAATATTGTGGTAATAAACCTGTATTATTGTAATCTCTGCTAAAGAACCGTCTTCATAAGGTTATTGGTTATTAGTTCATTATTAGGTTATTGTTATACTACTTCACGATTAAGTTTACGGCATGACTAATGTTGTGAATTGTCCTGAGAAGTGTCAGTTGCGCCTGTCGTTGGCCATACACGTTGAACATCTGCGTTGACAATCCGATTTTTCCCTCTGTATCCCACTTCTGGTCCGAAACTCCGTGGAATGAAATTCTTAGATTTCATGGAAATCATGGTCATCCTTAGATGGACCTGTCAGCGTTACCATCAACTTTCGACAAAATTCTTGGAGTGTCCCTACGCAGCAAAGCGTCTAAAGTCACAAACAGTCACGTCTTCTGAAGATTTGGACCTTAGCTTGCCAGTCTGAGGACTGATCGCCTCTGAACTTTATACTGAATAAGCTACTGTTCTTATCTTCTGCAGCTAGGATAAATTTTTCATGCTTTAGTACCAAATGTAATAACTGCTTGAGTGGCCAATCTAGTAACATGAAATAAGTAAAATAATAAACAAATAAATAAAAAATTCTGAAAGCTTTCAGATTTCATATTACGCCCAAAGGAGCGTTTTTATCGTTTTGTGTGCTACCTCAATTTATTAAATATCATATTGTTTGTTCTCACTTAAACCACATAAAATTCAATTCAATAACAATATCACAAAATATTTAAGAAAAGTATATTTAGAATTTCCGATATACAGTCTCGTACGCTGGAGATAAAAATGTTTCTTTTTCGTGTAGTGTTGCCATTGCTTAGTTTGAAATTGTTGAGTCTGTCAATAAAAAATTCTTTAAAGTTTTACAGAATATGAAATAGATTCTAAACAAATTCGAAATTCAAATTTCGGGCGTCCGGGTGCCCATGTTCGCGTTGAGGATTACGTTATTCAAAATTTGATGGCTCTAGGTACCGTCGTTTTTCACAATGCGAGAAACATACTTACATTCATGCAGATGCTTCATTATTTAATTCCATTAAATATAATACAGGGCAATAATATTTGGTGGCAACAATTTAAAAAGTGTTTTGCCGTTTATAGTGAAACTTCACAAAATGCCATTTTGAAACAAATAGCCTTTCTGGGCTACTGTCACCTTTGGGCTAAATATAGAAATTAAAATTAAAAAATTAAAATATATAAAAAGTAAAATTATAATGCGTAATTAAATCTTAAAATACTTTTAATTAAAAATTGTCTGATCCTTCTCTGTCTTTACATGCGAAAATATTTCTGAATTTAAAATGGATTAGAGTATTTGATTATGGTAAATTACATTACGCTTATCTTCATGCCTTTATGAGGAACTTTTTAAAAACTAAGCTGGTATGTGTTCACATGACGGATGAGAAAAACCACGACACTGTCCTATGCAGCAATTCCGATCGCTAGGATCTGAACCCGGGTCAAACTACTCGTATTGAGCGATTTCATTACTTAACCACTAACTGAATTTAAAGCACACATATATTTATAAATCTATTTATGTAAGGTAATTCGAAAATGAGTAAAAAAAATTGTAAACTGTATATCGGTGAATTTTGTAATTTATAAAGTTTTATGAATATTTATGTTTTGTATAAATTAGAAATGCTTCATGCGAAAGACTGAAGGAATTCTATTGCAGAAATTTGTAATTACTTATATCCGCCAAAGCACATTTCATCCGTCGAAGAATCTAAAATGTTTCATAATTCGGGATAAGTAGTTTTTCGTGTTTAGGAAATAGATGCGAATAAATACGAAATTTACCAGTATTAGCTACTGTTTATGAACTTTCTTGAACGAAGACTGGTGGAAAATAGATATTTACAGATAATTCTTTTAATTCGCTTTCTTATAAACCTTATTCTGCTTTGGAGAACTTATTAGAAAGCTTTTGTAAAATACCATGCTTTAAAGTCATTCCAAAAGACGAGTCCATTGACGAATGCAGTCATTTTCATGAATAATTTCTTACAGTGATCAGTCAAGATACTCGTGTTGATTTCATGTAGACTTTAAAGTAAAGACTTTCTCTCACAAAATTCGCAAACGGCAGCAGCTATTCGGATATTTC
>KK117060.1:987751-1042338 GCA_000611955.2 Stegodyphus mimosarum
CGATGCTGAAAGATATTTTAGTATCTAAAACATCCATAGTTATAGATTGAAAACAAAGCTTCAACGGAGAAAATATTAAGACTATAAATTGTTTTAATGTTTTTTGCCGTTCTGTTTCCATGATGGTACGATAATCAGTGGGCCTGGGTCCGAATCCCGAAGATGGCATCGATGTAAGTGAACAGTGTCTTTGTGATATAAAGTTAATACTGTCGAGTCGGAAATCTTAGCTGAAAAATAACTCTAACCTTAAATGATTTGTGGATCATCTTCTTATGTTAAACCTTATTCATCATATAAAATGTTTACAACAGAGAGAATTTCTGTCCTTTGTCGTATGTTAAAAGATAGTTCAGATTATTCTTTGAGAAAGGTCTATCTATGAGCTCATAAGATACCTTCATTTAAGCATAATAAATATTTCTTAAATTTCGGTAGGAACATCATTGTTTTATGATTACGAATAAATGCAAAGTAATGGCAGTTAGGACTGCTGTAAAAATAATGAGTTGATGAGAAAAACAATAGCGTAGCAACAGACTGCTGCTTAGATATTTTTATCTTTTATATATAAGCAGCTAAACTAAACCTCAGAAACAGAGACCAGCGATAGGACAACCAACGGCTCCAATCAATATGTGTATAAATATATCTATATACATGGGACCAAACTGAAATCCGAATGTAATTACATATCTAGAGCCCCGTGCCTGTCTGTCCACTTTCAGCTTCACGCTGAAACTGAGTTCCATTTTGGAGTTGTTCCACTATTCTAGTTTCCCTACCACTGTTCCTCCCTGTTCTTTTATTCCCTTTCCTTTTCCGATATCCCTATTATTCGCTGGGAGGGGTTATTATTTTTAGGTCGACAGCCCTTATGGAAAGGTCACGTGTTCCCCTTTTTATTTTTTCCTATTTTTTCCCTCTTTGATTTTGAGGGATAGTAGGGGACATAGTAATTACGCAAAATCTCTTCCAGAGTGGCTGTTACCAGCAACGATTTCCTAAGAATAATAAATCTTAACCCCAGAAATGTTCTATCAATAAATATGTATGAACTTACGAAATGTTTATGCAGAATAACGTTATGATGTGAGATTTCAAAGTGCTGCACGTTAAGTTTTTGTAGCATTGATGTTTTAATTATTAGTTTCGAAGTCCTTTTGTTTACTAATTCACCAGAGGAGAATCAGCTTTGCAAAATATTAATCGTGCAAAAGATCACATAGTGAATAAAATCAATGTGAGGTTTTGAAGTCAGATGATCGACTGGTATTCGAAACCAATTTATGATCTTGGAATCTGACATGCAGCTTTTCACTTCGTTGCACGAAGTAAAGGAAGTGTTGCAATCGCATCGCAAAAAATTTCGGGTATCATATTTCAACGAAAATATCCATTCTGACCGCTCTCGAATCCATTTGAACATTCTCTCTCTCTCTCTCCTTCTTCTTCTTCTTCTTTTTTTTTTTTTTTTTTTTTTTTTTTTTTTTGCTTGGCATCTGTACGTACGGGGAGAATAAACGACTGTTTTCCTAAACGAATTGTAAAATAGATTTAAAATGGATTCAGAAGGGATTTTTTTTTGGGGGGGGGAACGTTTATCTCGCATAACTCAAAAACGATTTGCCAAAGAACGTTGAAATTTTTTATATAGGACTGCTATAGACCTCTAGTTATGCACATCTCATTTTTGTAGCAATCGGCATAGCAAACGTATATATATATTATAAGAAAGACATTTTTTGCAAGGACAACTACCTGATCTCCTCTAATATATATATATACCAACCCTCTTACCCGGCTGGGTGATTTTTTTTTTAATTCTTACATATTGATAAATTGTTCTTATTTTTCGGTCAGGGTTTTTAATGCCTCAAGTTGATCCGCATGCAATAGTTGTAGAATTATCAACGATTTAAAAGTGTAAGTCCTTCTAGGCCTAACGTGACGGCTATTTGTTTACGTTTGAAGCTGTCAGTAGTATTGTGAATTAAACAAGTTGGTACACCCAATTGCAGTGTCATTTTACCCAGTGGGACAAAAAGTTAACATAAAACTTTTGTGCACAAATAAATTTGTCTTTCTGCCCATTGGCTGAATTGCTTGTTTATGAGAAGGAACTCTTAATTGTAATTTCAAATTTTTTTTAAACTGTGTTTGGTGTTTTATTCCAACTTTTAATGAAGATGTTTTGAGTTTTTATGTATTTGTGCCTTTGCCGCGAAGTGAGAACTGAACTTATTGAATGAGAAATACATCTTTAATGAAATAAGTTTAAATAAAGTGCAGCAAAAAAAAAAGTGTATAATTTAGTGAGCCATATAAGGAATTCATGTGGTGTCCACAATTCAAGTTTAATAGAGTTTGGATAATTTTTACCTTATTAACTAAAAATTTAGTAAATGTTGGTACAAATATTAGGCAGGCGGATGAGCCTTTTGATTTTTGATAGGTGTTCTATATTCGGATTCGTGATAGCTGTTCTGTACTGATAAGAATCACCGCAGTCATAGCTTTAAATCCTTCTTTTGTTGCGAAGACTAGAATGGGAAGTCTGTAGGTAGGGTTACCGGTAATAAGTCAGTCTTAAGAGAAAAGTAATAGGCCATGTGTAATTCCCAGCTATAGTGCGGTATATGCAGTTAATTTGGATTTTATGTTTTCTCTGTTTTGAAAATCTATTAGGACTATAAGGGCACGCTGTGGTCCTCGAACCCAAGAATGGAAAATGCTGGCATGTATCATAAGCAAAAAAGGCAACAGTATGACAGCAGAAAAAGAGCAAGCCGACTTTCAGTACATTACCAAATCTTGATATCAGTATACCTATAGCTACCCTAAATAAACTTAATTCTTTAAGGCTATGAGCTAGTCCCTGCCTGCTTTTATTTGAGAGGCATTTCATCAACAGACACGCTTCTTCAGTAAATTAGGAAACAGTCCTCGTTATTTATTCAGTGCCCAATAACAAAGCTTCTACGCTTATCTACCGATCTCAAATAACTCCAATAACCTTTCTAATATAAAGGAAAGAGCATAATCAAAAGAATAAACGTGATATCAAACATGGCCACAGAATTATGTCATCCCTTTGGAAAAAGAGTTCCTTCTGACAAATTCAAAGTATGTTCAATAGATTTGTCCCTCTTTCTTTTCTTCACGTTTCCTTTACGCAATAAAATGCAACAATTGATGGGTTTCCGTTATAAATTCTCCTGTAACGTACATTTCGGGTAAGGGTAACTTATTACAAGCGCTGCTTCATCAAAAATGCGAATGCCACACATAAACAACTTACTTGTTCTTACAGGTTCTCTCAAGCATCAATACTGAAGAAGTATTGCATTGTCTTAAAAAAGCGGTATACGTACAAGAAATTTGCGTGCCAAGGCATTAGCTGTTGACGCTACAGTAGTGCAAAAGTGCCCTCGTCTGCTATTAGCTAACTAATGAGCCACGATGATGAATGGTATTATAAAAATGCTGGTATTTCAAGAAGGCTATAGTTTACATTAGTGCCAAAAGCTGGAGAACAAAACTTTTTTGTAATAACATACGCACATACTAAAACGTCTTGCAGTTCAAATTGTATAATTGTAAAAAAAAAAAAAGAAAAGAAAAGAAAAGAAACATGCTTAACGAGTCCTGCTCATACTGCATATATGCTTATTCAAAAATTGGTAATGACTAATTTTAGAAATAGTCAAAACAATATAAATATTTTTGGAAATTTTTCAAGAAAATGTATTTTTTGAAAATGGACATTTCTACCTAGTGCTACAAAAACATATGTATCTGTTATTCAGAACTGCTTTACAACTTGTATTTCTTTCCCTTAACAGAATTTTCCTAACAATTTTATGACTTCTGAATTTCTCTAACCTAAATAGCTTATTTAATAGTCTAAATTGCTAATTTTAAACACTGTGCCCATTCAAAACTGTAATCTTGAATGCTAACTTCTATTTTACATTTTAAGATGATGATATCAATTAAAATGTTCCCAGAACAAACCATTTTCAGCCGAAATGCATCTGCCGTCCACATGATTATAGCAGGGTTTCTTAAATGGAAATTTAGCCGCTTCTAATATGACGTAATTAATTGAAAGAAAAGTTCTAGGCAAGTTCGAAATATTCAGAATATAAATGCTTCTATTTAGAGGAACCTATTCCGCGCATATGAAAGCTCATTTATGTAGTCATTCTTCGAGCTTTGTAAGAGAAATAGTGACAAATGTTTGTTATTATTTTTTTAAAATAAGAGAGTTTATAAAAAATTAAGAAATGCCGGCAGCATCAAATGTACCGCAATGACCTTCAGTTAAGATTCATGGGCAGATATATTTGTCTAGAATGCAGGTGGTTAAAATTGCTTCGACCTCGAGCTACGCCAGCACGCGATTACAATGTATCCAGTACTATTTCCACGTAGCACTTCTGCTGATTTAAACTTGTGTTTTGGGAAAATATTTGTTTTTATCTTTATAGAATATTTGATAATGAAGTAAAACCTTTTATTAAAATAAATAACACTTTATAAATAAATTGAATTACTTTCGTTTATTGAATTCGTAACCACTTTCATTTAGTCTTTTCATTAATTTAAATTCGTATTTTCGCCTGTATCTTTAACAAGAAAGTACTAATGGTTTTGACTCCTGTGTTTCATTGTGGCTTAAGAAGAACGGAAAACACGCGCTCATGTAAGTATAAAGACGTAAACGTACTACAGTAAAAGGTGTAATAAGGAAATCATTCATATCCAGTGTTCCTTCATCCTTCTTTGAGATGTCCATAAATGCACGCCCGAGCCAGTAGTCTAGTTGGTCTTGGTACTGGTAGTTCGACCTAGTTTGGGTTCAAATCCCAGGTGAATTTGGCTGGCGTCTGTATGTTTGTTTTTCGTGGTGTTCCCCATGTGTAATCTGTCCAGCTTGCCTCGGTAAGTCCTTCACGAAAGCATCCCTTTTATTAGGCATATAGCCCTCATGGCTTTACCTTCCTCAAATGACATAAACCTAACCACAAATGAACGAGTTCTCAAACGCTAAGAAGAATAAAATCAGTAATTTTGTTGTGAGACAAAATAGGGATGTCTGAAGCTATTGAAGAATATAGTATTTATAAAAATGCCTGGAAAATGCGGAGTAAAAATAATAAATTTGCAGAAGTTTTCATTCATTGCGGTAATAGAAAACAGTGGCATGGCAGCTGAAAAGTTCAGTTCTTCTTCTCCGTGTCTTAATGACAGAAGAAACTTCAGTCCATACTCTGTTACACTAGTTAACTTAAAAATGTGTCCCGAAGCCTCAAAACGATGAATTCATAGCTGGAGTTTGTCCTTTTATGAGCCAAAACGTCTGGGTTATTAATGTGCAGCGTTTTTCTTCTCGGTCCATTACGGAATCATAATCACGACCAATCGCAATTTCTTTCCTATCCACCCTTCATTGGGAAGGCGGCCAAAATCTGCACCAGCTGAAGCCGCTTCCGAGACGAGCTTGATTAATCGACGTTGATTTTTCCGTGCCTGTTTTTCAGTGGGTAACGACTTCTGACTTTAAACTGAAGTGCGTGTTGTGATAGGGCGGAGTGTGGGCGAAAAGTACGATGTAGAACGGTAAAATTCAATGAAACTAAACTCAGTTCTTTGTGTGTGCATACTGATACTTATAAAGTATTCTGCTTTTGTATGCAGATATGCATCCTCTCTGTGTTCTATGTATTAAGTATTCTTATTAAAGAACATCTTACGTATTTTCTGAATTTCGCCGAGAAATTTTACCAAATATTTTACTTACGTTTTTATTAAGTTTGGAATCGGCTCATGTACGAAGTTAAAATGATTTACAAATAATAAGTAAAAATATAATAATAAGTAAAAATATAATAATAAGTAAAAATATAATAATAAGTAAAAATATAGTAATAAGTAAAAATATAATAATTTCATTTTACTTTATTCTAATATATGTTTAATATACATTGATTGATATCTTTATCAGATTCATAATTTTTCTGGCATCTTTTCGTGCTTTTCGCGTGAGACAAGTCTGGATGAATGTCATTGCCCTACATTTTCCCTAAATATCTTTGTCATCCGCCTCATAATAATAATATCTTCAGTTCCATTTTATAGCACTGTTCAGCAGAAGTGACTAGCAGAAAATGCATCCCTCATTATATAGTAGGAATGAAGAACTCGTGAAACTGAGAACGCAACTGAGGAGGAAAAAAGCTCTTGGGCTTGTTTGAAAATAGTTACTGCTACTGAGAACAAAGTAAAAGTCACCACACTGTTTCAAAACACCAACTAATGTGCATGTTCAAAAGTCGGAATAATTGAAAATGAGAAAGTGTTGACACCATAAGAGTGTTCCATTTTTTACGATGCTCTCACAGCTATTCTGTCAGTGCAAGATGAAGAGGAAATGGAATTTACCTTCAGCTCGTCAGATAAGTTTCCAAAGTTAGACATTTAGTTATTGATATTTTTGGAGACAGATATGCAGCTGGATTTCTAGGGCGATTCTAAACACAACTATTTGTACAGGGTGAATCACCTAAAACTTGCACCGCAAGTATGTCTGAAATAAAAGGTGTTGTTTATATGCTGTTTTCACAGAATTGGAAGTTTAGACAAGGGCTTATGATTCGAACCCATACACGTATTTTAATAATTATTATATTGTGTATTTCTTTAACAATATTTCATTTTTTAAAATAAATTAATGCCTATTGACATCAATAAAATAAAACTAGAGGAAATAAGAATGTCAGCAGTGTCTTTTGCAAGATTCTATTATAATTAGTTTACGAACCATCATAATATAAAGCACTTTATTGAAAAATACAGAAATGAACAAAATTATTGAAATTTTATGGAAAATATTATGGAATTATGGAAAAGAAAAGGAATAATGTCTTTTGTAGGCTGTATTCAAAATAATGACCACTAATGACAATACAGGCCTCAACTTTGGCATGTAATTGTTGCAAACGGTGCAGCATTTCAGTCGAAATTTCAGAATAGGACTTCTAGTGTAGTTGGTATGTCTTTGTAAACAGTGTCTTTTATTTTTCGCAGAGAAAAAAAAAAACTAAAGGAGTCAAATGTGGTGAACATGCTGGCAAGTGAACAAGCCTTCCTCGCCCAGTTCAATGATTTTCAAGCAATGGTAAAGGCAAGTTCTAGTACGTCTTGCACTATGTGCTCGGCAACCATGCTGATACCACAGGTTCCTTCAAGTCTGCCGTGGAATATCTGTTAACATCTATGAAAGTTCGTGTGTCAGAAGATTAACATATTTATTGGAATCCAGTGTTCCATCTTTGAATAAAGAGCCGAAAAGATGATGTTTAATTATTTTACACGTCGTATTTATACTCCATGAACGCTGATGCTCCAGTTGACAAAGCCAAGGATTATTTATTGACTAACATTGCATGTATAAAAGTTACTACGATTTTCAAAACCATCTCCATTCATCTCTTTATGAAGAGCGACATAAACGGATAGAACCTATGACGGTAGAGTATACGTAGCACACTTGACATAGAGCTTGTTTTAGGTGGTTCAGTATATATATATTGGTTTTCAATTTTGCCTGTATTTTTTTTCAGCAAATCGTACATCTCGGCTAATACAGGGTATATACTGTATTCGGAAATATACTTTATTTTACAATGAAATCAAAAATCAGTCCGTTTCAGATTCCATGAGAGAGCAAAGCTACATAAATCAAATTATTCGGCATTTAAATAAATTCAAAAGGATTTTAATATTATAATCTATATCTTACCACAGTATAAACGAACAGTACACACCTGATATAAAATATATTTAGAATTGTATAATGATTCTATCAGAGGCAAGCATTCTTACAGCTTGTCCCCCTTCTTTCATGCCGGCTGCCCAGTGTTCACTTCGCTATTGCCATCGCCAGCAAACACAATTCAAATAATTACTATGCAAGCAAGTCTTCGAAATGTCATGCGCTTAATACGTACAATGGTGTGCAAAAATTAAGGACGAAGTCGAAAAATTAGCATATCAGCTAAACGAAGAGGCAGAGCGGACAGTAAGACCAATCAGGAGATTAAGTAAGGTGATGTACGGTAGCACATGCGCAGATATGCAGGTAGACGTAATGGGGGAGTGTCTGAGTAGTATAAAGCATGTTGTCGGTGTAAGATCAATATTTCTGGCAAAGAGATTGCACGCCGTATAGCAGTTAAAATCACACCGAGTTGCTGCCTCAGCGAGAAATGGCGAATAATGGAATTGCTCACAGCATCGTTTCACGACTTTAGAGACAATTTCAAACTACAGGAACAGCTATCCGGGGGGTTTAGTAGTGGTCGTCCACGAGGAACCACACCCGCAGATGACCGGTATATTGCCGTACAGGCCAGAAGAAACAGGCGGCAGACAGCGGGAGAAATCGCTAGACACAGGCGACTGGACGACCGATATCGCGTTTTACCGTGGCCAGAAGACTGCACGGTGGTGGTCTGTTTGCACGACGCCCTGTACAGTGTGTACCTCTAACGCCTGCCCATCGGAGAAGGCGTTCTCTGTGGTGCCGGGAACACCGGAATTGAAGAGACAATGAATGGGGACGAGTACTCTTTACAGATGAGAGCAGATTTAGTCTGAGTTGCTATTCTAGACACATACACATCTGGACAGAGCGGGGAACACGCAATAACCCCTTCAACATCATCAAAAGGGACTGTTTTGGAGGTCGCGGAGTTCTCGTTCGAGCAGACATAATGCTTGGTAGCCGGACCGACCTTCATATCTCCCAAGGAGGTTCGTCACCTGGGACTGCTATTGTAACGAGGTTCTTCTTCCTTACATGCGTCTTTTCACAAGGGCTATGGGTCCTCAGTTCCTCTTCACGGACGACAACGCTCCACCTCATCTCACAGTTACTGTCGAAGAGCTGTTGGAGAGTGAAGATATTGAACACATGGATTGGTCGGCAAGGTCTCTGGATCTAAACCGCGTCAAGCATGTACGGAAATTACTAGGGAGACCCGTGGCAGCACGTAACTTATCGCCAGTAACGATTCCGAAACTGCGATTGGTGCTACAAGAGGAACGAGCAGCAGTGTCTCAACGGCTCATTAACAACCACATATCCAGCATGCACAAATGATGTGAAACCTGCCTAGCAGTCACGGGAGATCATATCCCCTATTAAAGACCGGATGTTTCTTGCTGGACACCCATCACAGGGATGTTTCGGCCTTCAGTCACATTGCGCTCCATGCTACTTTTTCAATAAAGCTTCTTTTTATCCCTCTGATTTCTCTTTTAGTAAGTGTTGCTTACATTACTCATGTCCTTACGTATTGGGGATCTTACGGTATTAAATGTGTTGATTTGGAATGCTTTTGTACAAAGTTATATTGAAAAAACCGTCTCGTCCTTAATTTTTGCACACCAGTGTATGTTATTAGACCTGATTAATTTTAACACAAAATCCTCATTCTTGCAAACTATCAGGTTAAATCTAAAAATATATTTCTAGTTTCTTCTTTATGCGTTTTAGAGAGCACCGCAATTATCTAAACTGAATGAAATCAAATAAAACTGTGTTCTAGTTCTTAATCGTGGTTTTCGTATAAATTTAGTTAGAAGCGAACTTAAAAAAACTATTCGGTACAGCGAAATAAGAGGATGGAATGCATAACCTCCCCCCTACACACAAAAATTGTTCTGATTTAAATAAGGCGACAGCCAGAGATCGATGACGTATAAGGTAATAAACATTATATGAGGATATGCATATAAAGCATCGGCAAAACAAAGATTAGAATTCAGCATTCAGTAAGAATGATGTATTAGTAATAGCAAACGTTGGTGCAGAAGAAGCCAAAAGACTCAGTTAACAATTGTTTCAGAATAACTTTTTTATTAACAGAAAAAAAAGTAGTAGTTTTTCATACTTCTATTATTTACGTTTTTCTTGTCGTTAGATGAAGAAAAAGAGAAGAGAAGTCACGAGTTATTTACTTATCATTTCTTTGGTGTGATTTATCTCATTTGTCTTACAGTAACAGCAGAACAAGTCCATGAATTTTATTGGGGCTAGGAGCGTAAGACTGTTTTAGCCTTGGGCACGTTATAAGTGACAATATGACTGCCCACTTCCATCGCAGTGTTAAAGGAGAATCCCGTGGAGTATGGATTCAAACGTCTGCTACCCCACTCCCCATGCTATCAAGCCACTCGAGATGACTTTCGGCTCGCCATGTGTTTCAAATGCCCCGATGACGTATAGACACTGTACATTTACATCCATGTCTTCTTTGGAACTGGAGCTCTTACCAACGGTACGGCAGTTAGCAGTGATAACCACTAAACTGACCAGGGCGACGTTTATCTTTTCTTTTTGCTGCTAATTAAAATAAGATTTAAAAAAGCTACATAACTGTTTTTGCATATTTAATATTATTTAATCTTATGCAATGAGCTCAAATGATTAACTGAAGAATGCATGTAGGTAGGTAAAATTAAAATTGTAGTAAATTTTTTATTGGCTGGCCTCATGTTTAAAATTCTATAGAAAAACAGCTTACAGGTTATTTCCTGCTTTACGAACTTCACTTTTGCGAAGAAAGGGAAGAGTGAAAGATAGTTCAGTGCTTCTTTTATATAATGTCAAATGGTTAAGATAGCTGAATAATGGTAGTTTGACCTGCGTTTGAATCCAGGCAAACGGACTGGTTGCATACTTGGTTTCCGTAGTTTTTCCCTCGTGTAGCGTGAATATGAATTTGTTTCCTTTAGAAAGTCCTCCACGAACGTAACTTTTCTCTTAGCCTGATAGCCACGGCATGCTTTTCCGTATTTCAGTAACATAATCTTTCATGTAATGACGAATGAATATTCATGATACAGTAAGAGAATTTAAGATAGTTTTTGCAAAATGTTTTGACTGCCTGTCAAAAACTCTACCGCGAGGACTTCAGGCTTAGCAGCTAAAAATATTATCTTGTAACTGATATGATGTGAAATTAACTTAAGAATGGCCTTACGGTCTAAAGGCTAGTTACAAAGTTAACTAACTGGTTTGGTGAGTTATCACCTTTAGCAATCGTTTAATTGTTAGTACAGCCTGTAACTCCGTGCTTAAAATCAAAACAACTGTTTATTAAATCGTTCCTTGTATTTTTACAGACTAAAATAATTATAAATCAAACCAAAACAGTTTCTTCTTATTATACTAATCACAAGCTAAAAAAGCTTGCTTGGTTAGGCACCGCAGTAAACTTAGTATTCACAACACACCGGGAAGTTATATTCAGACAACAAGGTAACGACGTAACACAAGCTCTAATACGTTTATGGCTAATATTGATTTCAGATTAACTTCTTAACTTTTAAATGATGACGGTTGCCATTTCAATTTGCCAGTTGTTTGGTCTGAACGAGTATTATTACAAGAGCCAAAAAAGTTAAAAATCGAATTTAACTTAAAACTAACCGTCAATAAAACTTAGGGATAATTGCCACAATCTTAGTTCAAATCTCTCAGAATAGAAAGAGCACAACAAAGCTGGAAACTGTTGACACAGCAATCTTAAGGATACAAATGACGATGAGATAGAAAGAGAAGATTTTCGTCTTACCCTTTTCTATGCTATAAACTCTTATCTCCCTCTACCAAATCTCTAGTGCATATCATCTCTGCCACCACCGTTAAGGCTTCCTACATACGATCTCTTTTCTCCGTTTTAGCAGACGAAGATTCCTTGTGCATATTTATTTTAATTACACGGTTTACGTATTTATAATATCTACATTTTTTACCATTAGCAAAATTTAAATTTGGTTTAATTTGATAATAATATTTCTGAAATAGTATAGTCTGATTGTCTGCATGAACTCTGAAAAGCCATGAACGTTCAAAACTTCTTTCCATATAAATTAATAGCAGCTGCTTCTTCTCTTTACACTATTTCAGCTTAAGAAAAATTTCACGGACAAGCCATACTTTCTTTAAAAGGGGAGAGGAGGGGCAACTTGTATTTCCTAACAAAATGTCGTGCTCGCTTGAAAAGGTAGCTTTCCTTACTGCGTCTTGATATAAACGTATGAACTCTATTAAACAAAAGTCTTGTTTTTCATGTTCATCGTAGCTTACAATTTCTCTGAAAGAGCGTAGTTCAAGTCTTGAACATGAGTTGGAAGGCTATGGTGTACACTATGACGAAATATCAAAGAATGAAAATTTCTGTATTGTTGCTTCACATTGGTGATGTAATCATTCCGTTTCGTGAAAAGCATTTCAATTACTTTGTGCTGACTTCTCCGCGATATCTTTTAGTCGTTCGCTAGAAATGTACTCTTTATTCTTTTTTAATCTTAAAATGACTTTTGCTGTTAATCTGTGCATTTCTCTGTAGTTGTTCTTCTAGATATGTTTTTTTCTGCTCTATTCCCGAGTTGAGACTGCTAGTGTTCAGAAACTAAGCAATGGATTACATGTGATGTCCCTTCAGGTATAGGGTTGCCTCCGCTTGGTATAGTGATAAAAGAAAGCCGCTATCTTACCGATGAGCCTGAGTTCCATCTTTTCTAAGAATTAAATGTATTGGCACATAAAATGTATTGGCTCGAAAATTCATTCTTGTTTCTTGTAAATAGCGGCAGGGAAGAAGGATAGAAGATCTTCGGAAATAGTTCGCTGGGCTCCTTTCATCAAAAGTTCTTTGGTATAAAAGAATGTGACTTGAATAATTTCGGCTGCACAGCAATGAAAAATATGATTTTTTCATCAGCAGTATTGGGCAATCAGGATTTATGCTCTCCCCTCCCTAACATTTGTCTTGTGCATCTTATACTATACTTACCCCAGCAGTTCAAATCTAAGACTCTTTCACTATGGAACTGCGAATTTTACCGATAGGAGAAAAAACGGCATGAAAGTTTAAGGTTTTGCGAAGTACGTGCAATTTTATATGGCCTAACTTACATGCCTGTAAATACGTACAACCTTATGCTCCTTTTAACTAGCCGGAGACAGTATGAATAATACGGTGTTACACAATGCATAAGAGCTATATTGTGTATTATACAGCACTGCATAACCATATTGCGAGTTTTTGTTAGTTAAACTTGCTGACATATCTTTCGAATATGTATGCCAACCTGGTCGATATAGTGGTTAGCACTGCTAGCTACTGTACTACTAGGTTTGGATGTTATAAGCGTTCAAAAACTTTGCGACGTGGGGTACTTAAAAAACATGGCGAGTCAAAAGATCTGTCGAATGGTTGGGTGACAAGGAAAACGGGGGGAAGAGAACGCTTGGACAGGATTCCCCGGGAAATTTTCCATCAAAATTGGGCTTGAACTGGACCAAGTCGTGTTCTCACCCAAGACCATTCCATTGCCAGTGACAGTCCTGTGCTTCTCGCAACGATAAAATTCTTCGACTTTTTCTGAAGTTACTGTCAGGCAAGTGAGATAAGCCGCAACAACAGTAAGTATTGTTGTAACTTTAGAAACTCATTAAAATAATACATATCATCAACATAACGCTGGCCCGTTAATGTTCCACGTACCACAATTAGAGTGGACTGGCTAACACAGACTATGGCCTCCAGACCGTTACATCTGCTGTGCGGGCAGTATGTCTCGGACAGCGTCCATACCAGTATGCGGTTATTATCGGTACCCAAAATGAAGCGGAATTCATCACTAAACACCACGTTTTGCTAGACTATGACATTCCATGTCGCTTTGGCTTGGAACTGCTTTAGACGAAGTCGCCGATGTTTCGGTGTTAAAGACAGTACACGAAAAGGGCGCTTAGACTGCAGATTCACTTTCGCAAGGCGTCTGTAAATGGTTTGTGGAACAGCTGTCACCTCTTACATCTAATTGTATCGTGGAATGGATCACTATGAGATGCACGATCCTCCTTTCATCCTCTCGCCTTGTCGATTTCCTGGTTGCTCCAGACCCGGCTCCCCGCACGTGAGTATCTCGTATCCACTGCGTCCAATGTATTCTGACGGCACACTCCGAACGATCGACCTGACAAGCAACACGGCGCGTCAACCAACCTGCGGTTTTCATGCCTATGATTAGGCCCCTCTCAAACTCTTTTAATTGTGAGAAATGTCTTTTCAGATGTCTACCTAGTCTTCTTCGTTTACTAAAGTCCTCCTAGATTCGGAATGTCATCGCCATGTTTATGAATCTATGCGCCGCTTTAAATAGGGCCCATTTCCTGATTGCAGTGCCACTGCAGAATGTGAGGTCTTGCGAATTAGAACAAAACTTGGGATCATTTGCATATCGGATCTCATTGTACTTACTTGCAAAGTTTCGCCATTGTACCTTTCTTTCTTCTTGGTGCACTTGTTCTGAGTGTAATTGTTCTGTTATTCAAAGTAGTATTTTAGCGTTTTCAATTTTGAGTATAAGCGTTCAACTTTTGCTACAATCGCAGAAACCGTTAAGTACATGATACATAGTGTCTATATATGATGCATATATCAGTAAAAGTCGATGAAAGTGAGTTTATTATCAATAATTCTGTTAAACCATTTGACGCTGTTAATATTTCCTAGCTTTTCTTTAAATAACTAACTTCTTAACTAAGGTAATGGGACAGTGACACATCTTCTGGAAACTTTCGTACAAAATCAACTGCTTTGCCGAGCTTCTCTTTTTCATTTGCTTTTATAAGAAATACGAGTCGTGTTACTTGCTAAATATCAAAAGCATTCTTCATATCTTGGAAATGATGACGAAGCTGAGTGCATAAAGTATCTGTCATTGGCTAAAATCTAGTTATCCCCAAATAAGATTCTGGATCTTTTAATCGCTCATCTTCGCATAATTCGTCCTAATGTTTTTTTCCCTTTTCTTAACCCTACTTCGGCCACATTCTGTAATTATTCTCCAAGCACGAAGATTTCTGAACCAATAACACCAGATCTCTAAATTCTAAATTTTCTCTACATTTCAGCAATTCTAAGCAAGGCCTGTAATTCCTGCGTTGATATTCGTTTTGTGGTTTCAGATTGCAAAGATTTTGAAACAACATTTAGAAACTCTCAAACTTCTCATTATGGTAACTAAGAGTAAGACAAAGTCAAGACTTTCAGTTTTTTTTAATGTATCGCTTCATTACTTTCCTTGCTTTTTTGGCTATTCAGAACCGTAAGGTCGAGATATTTCATAACATCACCAAACCTATGCTTTAAAGAATACACTGCATCATAACCGCCAGCCCAGCGACTTGGCTTCAAAAATTTTTGCTTCATTACATGATGTGTTACACGATGTCCTTGTTGTGTTGTTGTCAGTTCTTCCCAGCGAACAATGTTATGACTAAATTAGCAATATACAGTTTGTACTGTTTCAAAAAACTCGCAGATTTCTGTAATTTGCAATTTTGTTTTAAAACTAAATTTAGTTAATCTTTTGCTCAATGTACAATGAAAGCATGTGGGTCGGTTTCTATTACACGTTGTTGCGGGCCATTGTGTGATCCCACTTTTTACTTCTGCGATATTAGATCCTTGCTCAAGACATTTTGTTGAATTCAAACCTATCTTTTGCAACAGTTTCGTGGTTTTTTCTTCAAGACTATTTGATGATTGAATTTTTATTTTTCTCAAAGAGATAAAAACTTCACAACTTTTTAATTCAGCGGGTTTTCCTCTTTCGTCGTTCACTATTTTTTACATATTTATAAAGTTCACTCAATCGGTCAAATTTAGCGGCATCTTGGGTGGTATATAAAATTAGTAAAAAAATGGGGCATTTTAAATTCCCGAATGATGTTATCCTTAACTTCAGATGCTAAGAAGTTGATAAGCTCATTTTGGACTTAAATATTTTACGGCGCTATGTGATAACAAGGTTAGCACAATCTGATGAGTCAATGGTGCATTCATATTATTATCCTTTATTTAATCAAAATAAACTTTATTTCTAATGAGATAAATAATTTCTCTGCTTCAAAAGTGAAAATATAAATATCGTCAGCGAGACTTATTTTTTCATTTTTAAAAATGCAATCTTCCATATAAAAGAATCGATGTACTTATTTCGCCTCACTTGGGGACCCGGAGCACTGTTCCGGTTGCCCTAGGGATATTTACGGCCCTTAATATCACAAATTATCACAGTCTGTTATGCATGTTCTTCTTTTGTAAGTGGTAGCACGTCCAGCTGACAGCTGCAAGATTCGTGGGTCGAATCCCAGCGAAGAAATATATCGTGTTTCTACTCCGAAAAATATCTGTTTAAGTTCATTATCGATAATTTCATTTCTGGTTAGTTTTTCTAGGTAACTTTGTAGAGACATTAAGCCATTTCCAAGCAGGAGAGATGAAAAATCAGTAGTGTCCTTGCCAGGACTCGAACCACGGACCTCTCGAATACGCGTCGAGCGTGGTAACCACTACACCACGAATACATGCCAAGAAGGCGTGAGAAATACCTTATATACTCCTCCTTTTAATGGGCGACTGGGGATTAGGGGACCCAATCGCCAACTCCTACTGGTGGAGAATCATCATCTACCACCTTTTTAGTTCGAGCGCCACTGTAGAGATATTAGGTATTTTTTTGAAGCAGGAGACATGTTAAATGCCCTCGCTGGGACTCGAAACAGAGACCCCTCGAATACTCGCCGAGCGAGCTGACCACTACACAAAGAAGGCATGCCAAGAAGGCGAGAGAAATACTTTATAACTTTAGTTCAGTTTCTTCACTGAATCATCATGAAGAGTTTCAAAAACGTCCACCACGGAGGCAGTAAATTACGTTAATTACTGATGGTTAACTTACACCGATAAATATTAACTTTAGTAAAACGCATTCTATGAAAAAATCATTCGTTATTGTTTTGTAAGGTTTATCCTAAGTTTATTAACAGTTATTTTTAAGTTTTGTATCTTTCCTATCTTATTCTAATTTCCGCTTACAATTTCCTGCTAGAATGTAAATTCAGAAATGCAGTTAATGCGAATGAGAAAGAGTGCTATTTAAGTCGTGACTTCACCGACTTCAAGAGAGAGAGTCTGATTCCCTGACTAGCGCGCGTTTGCCTTTCGGCTACGTCTCTCTTAGCTGTTACTACGCTCAGCCATACCTTAGGCCCTTGCTTGGCTTCACCGATTTAATTAATACTTAGAGGCCAACTAGTTAGATTCTGATAGCTTCGGCTATACCTTTTAAATAGCTTAGTTAAGCTAGTTTTAGTTTAAATTATTATTATTTTAAGTTCAAGCCCGAGTGGCGGCTTTGTGTAAAGTTCCAAGTAGGAACTGATTGTAAATATACTGAAAAATAAAGGGTTATAAACCCTCTTTAAATCTTACGTGTTCTGTTCACATACTTAAGCGATTATTCGCTTGCTAGTGTTCGTGGGGTTCTAAGTTAGAACTTTAGATTTAAATAGTAAAACCCCACAATTTAATAGCTTATAAGTCTTGTGTCGATATATAAAAAAGGAAATTTAAAGAACAAAATATCTCTTTTATTCATGAAAAATATAAAACAGTGTCCGCGCGTGTAAATGTTATGCAAATCAAGTTATTGAAGCGGCTGCTCTTTTGTTAATGTAAGTATTCACCTAATTAATTATCTCTTTATGGTGATCATATTCGCAAATTTGCTTTATTTTCCTCTTTTTTTATGTGTGAGCATAGTTTATGATTCAGAAATTTAAATTGAAATTATGTCAAAAGTATTAATGCAGGATATATCATTAGCGTAGTGTAAAAAATATTTTTCTGTTTCAAAACTTCGTATATGCTATTTATGAAATAAAAAAAGCCATTAGATAATGATTAATCGATTTTTAATTGCACTGAATCGATTTTCATTTCATACGGCTTCCTTGAATATTTTTTATAGTCATTAAATATCTTTTTGTTTCAGCTTATTTGTTGAAAAACTTTGCAGGGACAAGAACTCGTTGGGGAAAAATAATACTTAGCCCTTTTTTTCACCTTAAACACGCTCCATTCCAAAGACAATTGAAAAATTGGAAAATTTTTCTTTGAGGTAGTTATCTGCATAAAATGGCGTAATGATCGACAAAACTGAAGCTTTCCGAAACATTTTCTGGGACAAAGAGCCGTGAAACTTGTCACACTTTTTTATGAATGCTAAAATAGAAAATATTCTGAATTTTATACGTTATCCCGAGTCCCTTTTTTATATATATATTTGATTTTATTTCTATTTTGCATCGCCTTTAGATTACAAAAAGATGATGGAGCTGTGCTCAAGTAGCTTTTACGGCCCATTCATTATATGGTAACGCATGGGTTAAAGTGATTTTAAGTAGCGTAATTATAATTAAGATAATTTAATAGGGAAATTAATCTTATGTACATAAACTTTTGAAGAAAATAAAAACTAAAAATTGAAATGCCTGATGTTTTTTTATTACTCGCTTCGTATATTCGAACGCTGGAAAAGTACAACTTTCGTTGTATAGGTATTGTATTCATTTGCTAGTTACACTGCGTAAATACATAATGAAAAAAGATGTAGTGAAGTTCATGGCGTAGAATGCAGAAAGTTAATTAACGGATTAAATGTTCATCTTTATTTCAATTGACATTTGCAGTCACAATTTAATTGGCACTCTAATCGTGCCTACTCAAGAGTATTTACATTTTTGAAAATATTGCAATAAGGAGAAAGCAGCATGGTAGCGTCCTATCGGCAGCAAAGGTAGAAGCAAAAGTGCGCAGTTCTCCAATATGACACCTATTAAGAGAAAGGTTTCAGTTCTCGAAATTTTAAGATCAGATTCCGAATTAGCTACGTCATCAATGTTATGAAGCCAAGTGACATATATTGACCTAGAAATGTCGCTGTTCAGAAAAAGGCATTACTATTTTTAGAACAGAGAGAGGAAATTTAGCATTAAGAGGCTATTGTTAATTTAAATTATAATTTCGTTTACATATTTTATCTTACACATATATTGTGATATTTTAATTGTAAATTCCCATTTCACACTATTAAATAGTGATTGTTATTACATTCTCCTTACACAATGTTATTCTCTGCTCATCTTATCCCCTATCCCCAGAAAAATTGGGTTTAGAATTCCTTGTTTTAAAAGCCCTCAAATCGTTATATAATGGTGAAAAAAAGCAGTTTTTCCCTCAGAAGAAATAGAAAATTGAACGTCTAAAATCTCAAATGTGCGCTATGCCTGTGGTAGATTGATTATCTTAATTAGGTCCTACCTGTGAATCAAATATTTATATTTGATTCATTTTCAACATTATAAATTCTTAGTTCACACTAATTATAATCACCTAAGTGTTCTATGCAGTATAAAATAAAGTGCTTATTTAAACAAGCGCTTGAAACTGATTATTTTTTGTTTGGAGTAGATTTTGTAACATATGCGTTATTTTTATATGCGTAATAAACGTAAAATGTATGATGGTTAACATAATAGAATAATAAACAGAATATTTATGTGTTAAAATTAGGAGAAAAAAATCGACTATAATTTTCATAGGTTTTTAATACAACTCTATAGGAGCAGACACAAGTCCCTCTTCTTCGGGACTTTTTTTTTTGCCAAATTTAACAAAAAAATTATTTTGTTCTTCAAGACGTGAGAGATGTGCCTGAGCGCTTTCGTATTCTATAGAGGTTTATTCAAAACCAACGCCCAAACAAGCTTGCTGCCCTTTTCCCCAATTTAAAATTTTACATTGACGTGTTTTTTAATAATCTGCATATTAATTTAAATTAAGAAATAGGTCTATATTACGTTTATTCTGTACGTGTAGGAGACGTGCGGAAATCATTCTGTCACTAGAAACAGATAATAGGGCAAAATATCAAGGTGCAATGTTCTTGAGTACAGGATATTAATTATAAAGAACACATTCATAACCAAATTCCCTAAAGCAAAATCGTTTTTTGAATGCCAGTGTTGATCACTTAAAAAGACCGCATTCATTGTGTATTTTTCACATATAGTATTTTAAGCAGTTTTTATGTGAAATTCAGTTTTTTAATTAATTATTTTTGCTCGTATTCCCTAAGTAATTTCATTTATTTCTTTCATGAATATTTCGTGTAATATAATCAGTGGGGATATATTACTTTAAACTAGTACTATGTAGTTTAAAGTAATATGTGTGTCTGTGACTCAGTAGTCCTTCTACGGTCTATATAATGATTATTATTACCTAAATTTCTCTTATTTAAAATACATTCTGGCTGAAAGTTGCTTGGAAATCAGTTTTGCTTTGCTTCAGTTAATCAAATTATTAAAAAATAAACAAATAAGCAATTGAAATAAAAAAGCTTTTTTAAAATAAGCTTTTATTTAAAATTCATAAAATAATTTATGAATTAAAAACAGAAATTTAATTTGTCATATAGTTTATAGGTAAAAAATAATCCTCTTTACAAAATTCGTGTGCAATTTTCTATCACGAATAATAAAGACGTGGGCCGCCCTTGATAAATTTATAAAAACAATGGCTTATCCTTTTGATAATGCAATTCGATTTCATTATTTACGTGCCCTCGCTTTTATTATTTGTGATATAAAAATGTAGATGAAGTTTGTAAAGTGAATGTTTTTTTCCATTAAACTGTGTGGTAAATAATTTTTCTTCTTTCAGTTCAGTAATCATTGTATAAGTTTTAAATAAAAGCTTAATTTATAAAAAAATATTTATTTATTTAATCTCAGTAACACAGTATCAATCAAATTATTCAGTTGTTATTATTCAGTATTCGTCTTTCAACAATGAATAATAGTTCTTTTACTTCCAAAAATTTTGTTACCTGAAATGTTCTGAGAAATAGAGCGATTTTCATAAACTGGGCAAAAAATCAGAATTTGCTTTACAAATTTTATATGAACTTCGTTGAAATTTTTTTTCTTCTCTATCTGATGATGCAAATGGTAATATTCTGAAGTTCTGGGTTGTTTCGTTAAATTGAGATAAATTATACGGAATTTTGTAAAAAAATCGCTTTGTCAACCATAAACAGTGTGGCGTAAAATTTAAGCTCCTTAGTTTATCAGAAAATAGTTTAAGAATTGATGACAAGCTTTTAAGACCATAGCGGCATGTACCATGAGGGAGCTAAAAGATTTTTTTTTTTTTTTAAGGATGAATTATTCAAAATTAGTGTGGTGAGATATTTTCTAAGATTTTACAGGAAGTCGATTAAGTTTCAAATAATAAAAACAATCTTCTAAATTTTATTCGATTATTGCATAATCACTTCTAGTTCCAAGTCAGACCAAAGAGACCATTATTTATTTCTCCAGTAATGTTTCAGTGGACCTCAAATCCTTACGATTGCGACCACATCGTTGCTGTTCAACATTAAATAGAAAATCTGCCTCGATTGACATGCGCTGAGGCTAGGACGTCACAAACGAAGGGTAAAGCGACCTAGGAATAAACCCCTGTTTTTTTACCCCCTTTGCCATTCCGGGAGGCTTTATGTAACGAGCCTACTGACCGTAGATTGGACATCATCCGAATTCGGGATCAAAAACGCATGCGGTTCCGCCGCCATGTTGGTTTCTCTTCACGACCGGGCGCTTCGTTTCTGGTGGGAGGGGCCTCAGTGACAGTGATGAATGACCGATCAGAAACGTTGGGGCTACCAAGCATTATCTGCAATCTATAGAAAAGAGGTTTTCTAAAAGTCGATTGATGATGCTGCAAAGACAGAAGGAAGAAGAAAGAAGAGAAGCAAAGGAAGGCTAAAAGAAAAAAGAAAAATTGTCTATATATGTGTGTATGTGTGCGCATATATGTATATATATATACACACATATATGATATACCTGCATTTGCGAGCAGATGTGAGGACAAGGCTTAAGAAAAATACAAAAATAAAATGAAAAAAAAAGTTTAGAACAACGATGTGCATACTTTCCTAGAGAATAATCGTCTGGAGAGCGTGGGGGAAGATGGCTATTTTTAGCAAATATCTTTCCAGCAAGGTATTAGCACTCATTTTACTTGGGTGAATTTTATGTAGCCTCATGGACCAGTGGCCCTCTGGCCTCTTTGGGATTTGAAGCATTTGGTACTTTTTGAGGGATCTTACACACTTTCATTGGTTCATTTTTATTTTCATTGCTTCCGGGAGACAGTTGTGATATGATCTTTGAAGCTATAGGGGCAAATATTCTAAAGTCCTCTACAGCGGCATCTGATAAATTGTGTTACATTTGTTAATGATGTGTCCTGAAATATCTTAAGAAGTTTCTCCAAAAGTTTCTGAAAAGTATTTGCAAGAATTTTTAGCCGACCGAATAGTTTGCTTAATCGGTTACTGTAAAACACGCAGGGACTATAAGCTTAACGAATGGGATACTTTCATGGTGGACTTCTTAAGGAAAATTGGCTCATATGTTTACGTAACACGCGGAGAAAACTACGAAAACGGCAGAATATGAATCCTCTTCCAGTTGTTATGGTTTAGTAGTTTCATGCACTCGTCCTCTGATGGGTATATAAGTAATTTAATACACATGAATACTATTTTTGTGGACATTATTGAAAAAGGCTTTTATAAAAACATTTTGAAATATTTCGCCCTCCCTTATGATACGTATTATCACGATTACACTCCGACTGAATTCATTACCATTTAAGCATGCCACTTAAAATTTTGTGACTGCATCAAGTATGGAATTAAATTATATTCAGTTGGACCTCCTTTAACGAACACTCCACACAAATCCATGATTATGCGTATGAAGCACTGGAAGTTAAAGAGAAGAAAGGAAATAATAGCGAAAGACAACACCAAATCGCTGTCAGGCCAGAACAGATCGAAGCCGATAACATTTCACATAGTGATTATCTGAGTCTTTTGATATCTTAATTACCATCGGCGCTGAAATGAAAGTGGAGATACGTACTTTGTGGCTGGGGGTTATGAAGTTATGTAGAAAGAGCAGTTTTTCAAGTCGGCAATATACGCTGTTTTTGTATACTGTAAAGGCTTTTATTTTCGCGAGCCCGTCGTAATCGCGAAAATTTAAACCTCGCGAAATACTTTTTTTTTCGCCTCAAATAATAATAAAAAAGCAGAAATTTTTCACTTACCCGAAATTTAATGATTTATTGCACAGTTACAAGCTTTTTCTTGACAACTTTCTTTCTTATAACTATTTTTTGAATAATATACAACTATATTTCTCTAATATAAAACAATAAAATTAATAGAAGGCAGCTCATTCACTTAGAATACTATTTATACCAGCTTCTTTGAAGCCATTCAAAATTATCTCATGTTTGGCTTCAATACCGTTAAATACGCGCACAAGCCAAGAAGCGTGAATCGGTTTTAGTCGTGATATTCGCAAGTCCACAGAGTGTTTTTCCTCTAGAAATTAAACCTCATTAGAATACCACTCAATAAACTCATTCTTGAGCAAACGCTTGAACTCGCCATTTAGTTTCAACTTTCAAATCAACAAATTTTTTTCAACAAGTTTTTCGACTTTCTCAACTTTACTTAGGTACTTTTGAAATTTTTCAACTTTCGGTTCTGTTCATATTAAATTCGCGAAATTTTCAGCACTCGAAATCACCGATATATTCATTTTCCCGAAAATTACGGCCCGCGAAAATAAGAGCCTTTACAAGTATGTCCTTATGAGGCTTTTATTTTTGCAACCGTTGCTAGTAAACGATGCAAATATTCGTATTGTACCTCTACTTGTGTTTAGTAAACGTTCTAAACAAGTAAAATACAATATGTTTTATACTCGTGCGAAAAAAACTGACTGAGATATTTAATTTTAAAATTTTGGATATTTATGGATTGTACACTACTAGAAATTTCCCACTAGCTTGTTGAATATTAATAGTTCGGTCTATACTGGTAAGTACTGGTAATTACTTTGCATTAAAGTTTCTCTTTTTTAGGGGGGGTAATATGAATACGAACAAGTTTCCTTTAAAAAGTTCTCCGCGAAGGCATCCTTACCCATAGATATATTAACCTTGATGTGCTTTGCCGTAACCCATCCAATGTAATAGAGCAGCGCTCGAAAATCAAACAATTGGCCTCTTTGAAGCTTAGATTAAATTATTTATTTTTAACATTTAAAGGAGGTTGATTTTTTCCCTTATTTCAAATCATTCAGAGATATATTCCTTTGTGATTTCCTTTTTAATTTATGCAAATGATGATACGAGTTTTCTGTGCGCCAATACATAAAGAATCCAACAGCGGCTAAGTCCCTGAAAACTGGTCTTTTGACCTCAATTCGATTCCAGGCGAACGGGCTAGCTACGTGGGCGTTTTCGTGGTTTGCGCCATGTGTAATGTGAATATGACTCGGTTTCTCCCAGAGAATTCTCCACGAAGGCATCAATCCCCTTACGCATGCAGCCATAGTGTGCATTACCAAGTCAATTAAATCCAACCAACTAATACATCAAAGCTTCCACTATTTTCTACAACATATATTCTTTAAAAGTGTAAAAAGATCTGCCTTTTCAACAAATTATATTGAATAAAACTTTTCATGACAGTCTGTATATCTATATTCGCTACTTTATCTATCAACATCTCTAACTTTTTCTAAAGCGATATTTCGTTTTATTCGCATGCAAATTCAAATATTTCGCAATCCACCCTTCCATGATCTCAGCCTTTAAAACTAAATATTTTGATCAATTTTTGTCTCACGGGAGTCGAACCTTTTGTTTTACTCTTTAGAATAAACACAAACTTCTGTTTAAGTATCCGAAGGAAAGTAAAAAAAGTTACATTTCGTAACTTTTGAGAAATTAAATTTTTAATTTTAAAAATGCCAAAACAGTATTAACATAATACATTATTTAAAAACCTTTTTTTTAATTAAAAGTATGTGTTTGCGACCAATGGTTGAGAAAGAAAAGGCCGCTTAGGGACTTTTATGGAAACGCTGTGTAGAGTTTAATGCATGTATTCGTTCCTTACTAAAATAAATGACTTTCTTCCCTACGATAGTAACGTTATTCCATTTTCTTAAATAAATTAGGCTATTTGTATTTCTTCAAGCTCTGTTACTCCAGTAAATCATCCTCATAAGACGGTATCACAGTATTTCCTAGTTAGAAATCCTTTTCCCTTAAAATGTACTTTTGTGCGAGAGAAAAGTATTAATTAAATTAAGTGAGCTTATTGCGAATAGTTTTAAAAGTCATATTACAATTAATTATTTTTGACTGTATTTCTCCCAATGTTAATAACATAGATCTGTGGTATGCAAATTGGAATTTCTTTGAGATTTCGCTGGAATTCCGTAATTGGAACATTTAGATGTCTCTTAAGACGCATGGGTTCAAGCGCTAAAGCAGATTCAGTGAAATCTTAAATTACACAAATAAGTCTATGACTTCCAAAGACCAAGGAAAAAAGTACTAATCATCGAAATGCGTGAAAAAATTTAAACGAAAATAAAAAATAAAATCAATATATTTTCGCAAAAGTAATTTAAGTTGAACTAAAAACGACTGGCTATACTTTTGTGAAGTAAAAAACAAGACATCCGAATGCTCGTTCTGGTAGGGAGTCGTAAGTGGGAAACCAGAATTGATTAGAAAGGTTATCTAAATTAAAATAACTCTTATAGAATTAAAAAAAACTTTACAAGGTTTTTTTAATTATTTTACAAGGTTTTTTTACGCTCTCGCTGAGCTCGCAGTCTACCAGTCTGCTCTTGCACTCATTTCCCCCGCTAACGCATATTTCTTTTTGTCTTTTTAGCTTTATTATTAAGCACCATTTTCTTTGAGCTTACCCCACATACAGTGCAACAGCAAAATCACAAAGTTTTAAAATCAGCATAGCAGCATTAGAATTCCCGATGTAGTGTTAAGTGTTGGCATGCATTTTCCCCCCTCCAGTCTCTCTCAGTTCACCCATATGAGCGCTCAGTGTCCTTAGATGACTTAAAACACCTTTTTTTGTTGTTTTTATTAATAACTTTTTGTGTGCTAACTTAATTTATTAAATATCGCGTTCTTCTTGTTTACGTTACATAAAATTCCGTTTAACAGCAGAAATCACAAAATATTTAAAAACAGCGTATCTTTAGAATTCTGGGTACAGAAATTGAGGTTGCCCTATATAATTTTATATTCCCTATGTTATTATTTTTTAATTTTTATTATTTCTTTGCGCGGCCAATCGCCTAAAACAGTCATCATAAAAAAGAAAAAGTATATAATGATTTCAGCGAGTCGAGTCCAACTAGTGTAATTTCTTAAAAATATTGAATATTTTTAATTAGACAAATAATGTTCTTTTTTTATATGAATCGCATTAAAAAGTAGAAAAAAATATTTTTAAAAACTGTGTTTATTGTTTTTAAATCGCTTAGTTTATTATTCAGTAACCTTCTAGATTAAATTTGAAAGTCTTAAAGCTTTACTGAATGGCAACACGTTGGCTCGTGGAAGATGAAAGTATTTTATTTCCAGCAGCAGCAACACATTGCTTTCATACAGCCGCGTTGGTTAGTTAAAACTGAAAGATAAATATCTTATATTTTTTCGAATGGCAGCAGTCTCGCACTCTAGAGATAAAAATGTTTTATTTAACTGTTTGCTACCTCTCCTCTCGCGTTAGAATTGCTGAGCCTGTTCATCAAAAATGCATAAAAATGTTATAAAATATGAAATAAATAATACAAAAAATTCCAAATTCGGGCCTCTAGGTGAACATGTTCGGGTGGAGGACTACGTTATTCAGAATTAGATGGCTCTAGGTCACCCTCCCAAATACTGACCGCGCCCGATGCTGCTGTCGGTGATTGGACGAAAACCAGTAACCGTCTTTTTTTTTTTTTTTTTTTACAATCCGAGGAACATACGTACATACATGCAAATTCTTCAATTCTTCATTATTTAATTTCTGTAAAAATAATACAAGGCGATCATATTTGGTTGCAATAATTTGAAAAGGGAATCAGTCGTCTATAAGTGAACAGGCATTTATAGTGATAAGCCGCAAAATCCCGTTTCAAGACTAACAGTCCGTTTCGGGCCTTTAAAAAAAAAGAAAAAAAAAATGATAGAAAAAAAAATTAGAATTGTTGTGTTTACTATTATTTACCGGTAACTAAACTCGTATAAAAGGTATCTTATATAAAACCATATGACTAGGTATAGGTAGATTATATTTTGTCAAGTCGGTACCTTGAATATTTCTGTAATAAGGTTAGCAAATTTAAGTCTTTCAACACATTTTCATAAAACTTCCATGACATTTCATTCCGTAGTCAATTCTGCCACATAATCACATGCCATTTTGCTTTACAATTAACATACCTTCCGTGGTGTCCGTTTTTAGCCTAGATTTCTCCTTTGATCACATATTGTTCGTAGGAAATATTCTTTCAACAAATGAAGTCTTTCTTGGACCATAAAGAAATTTTACAAACGTCTTGAACATCTAAACATCTTTCACTTATTTCAGACAAACTCTGTACCCGCGTATCCAATACAGGAATAATTTGTTATTCCACGCGTCTAGCTGCCTCACAGTTGTAAATTTTATAAGGATTCGCTAATCAAACACACGAATTTCTGTTGTTTTCAATGGGTGTGATGAGTAACCAAATCGAGCTGCATTTCGTTTTATTCAGGGGATGTCCTTGGTGGAACCCACATGAACTTCAAAGGGATTTTAAATTATATTTTCATTTCTTGATGTAATTTAAACTGGTTTCGTAGAAATTCTTAGCTACCTCAAAAAAAGTAATCCCATTAATTTCTGTACTAACATTATTAGTTTCTTTTACACATCAGTAAAAGCAAGTATTTCACTTTCTCTGGCCTCTAAATTTCTTACGTGTCTTTTGCAATCAAGGGAAATGCATTTTAAAAAGTCTTTAAAATAAGAAAAAAAAACCCTGAAAGGTTTCAGATTTTAAATTACGTCCAAAGGGACCTTTTTTTTAACATTTTGTGTGTTACCTTTATATGCCTTCGTGGTGGGGTGGTCAACACACTCGAAGCGTAAGAGAGGTCCGTGGTTCGTTTCCCGGCGAAGGCTTTGCTCCTTTTTCGTCTCTCTTGCTTCGAAATGACCTAATGTCTCTACAATCTACTCCTGCATGAATAAACGAAATTTAATTAAATTTCAACTAAATTAAACGCATTTAAATGGAAGTACAGCTAGTTCAGGTTTACAATAATGAACATTTTTGTAAAGCTATTAATTAAAAATACCCTTGATTGATTCTTCATATGATATGAACAAGAGATTAGAAGGCGCACAAAAAGAAATTTCTTGAGTCTAAAATAAATAGAAGTTTTATTTTGGTAACCACTGAAACCTAAAAACTGCCCACCTTTGCGTATGCTCTAACAGATGCAAAAGAAGCGCTCATATTAAACATAAAATGAGTTAAATTTGTAACAGCTATTTTTGAAATTTTAGTGAGAACTCAGCGTAATTTAAACGATGTCAGTCTTCTCTTTGGTTAACGTCATGTATATTTTCATGTGCTAATCATGAACACTACGAAAAAAAAACATATAAAGGGTTTCAGATTTTAAATTACGTCCAAAGGAGTGCTTTTTAACATTTTGTGAATTAGCTTTATATTTATTCAATAGCATGTTCTTCGTACTTAAGCCACAAAATTCAGTTAAAGAACAAGATCGCAAAATAATTTTAAACTGAGCATATCTTTTGAATTTACTATACACAGTCTCACGCGCTGGAGACGTTTTTTCTGTACAACGTTGCCGTGGCTCGCTTTGATATCCTTGAGTTTGTTAATCAAAAATTCGTTAAAGTTTTACAAAATGTGAAATCGATAATAAAACACATTCCAAATTTTAAATTTGGGCTTCCAGATAACCATATTCGGGTAGACACGTTCAATATTCAAAATTTGATGACGGCAGGTACCGTTGTTTTATCACAATGCGAGAAGCATACATGCGTTTATGCACATTCTCATTATTTAATTTCATTAAATATAATACAGGGCTCTAATATTTGGTGGCAATAATTTGAAAAGCGAACCACCGCAAAATGGCAAAATGAAATTAATAGTCCTTCTGGGCAAATTGTCTCTTTGGACTAATAAATAAATTAATGAAAGTGTAGGTGAATACTTGATGAAAGAATAATTAGAAGTCATTAGATTGTGATAAAAGGTAAACTACCAATTAATACCAAGATTTTACTACGATACAGAAAAGAAAATTTAGAAAATTGAATAATACATTATTAACCTATTTGTTTTCAGCTTGCCAGCAAGCCAACCTAAATTGAAATCGCTAAACTAAACGTGACTGTTATAATTGGCTGTAGTTGTGCAGTTTTTTTTTTATACGGAAATTACCTAAATGGTGTATGTGGTATTTAAACGGCATAATTATTCTATATATTAGGATAATGAAAATCGTTTTTGCAATTTCGTATATTAAAATACCCGTTAGACCTACCAAAAAATAAAAAATATAACAAAAAGAGCTGGACTTATTTTCGAGTAAATGCGGTAATATAACCACTGTTTCAAGGAAGTCTCCAGAGATTTCTAAAACGATAAGAACCGGCATTTATAGTGGTACGCCGCAAAATAATAGCAAACTTTTATTAAGAGAAATAAAGAAGTATGAAGCATATGAAACATACTTCTGATAGACCGTTAATGGTTAGGAACAATAATTTATGATTATTCAGTAAACAAGTGCATTTATAGCTTTTATTAAAAATGGAAAAAGATGACATTTTTTTTATCAAAACGACGGGAAAGGTGAAATAAACGGTACTGTGTCTTTCAAAACTTTACGTACAATCGTTTAGCATATGTTATCGCTACGTTAAACAGAAATGCTTTTAATTTACAGTTCCATGCGACCTTGCGCTTAGCAGTTCTGAGAGTATTACCATCTGGCAAAGCATTAAGATGGGTGATTTATATTACCAGTTTAATCAATTTGTAAACGCTAGCCGATTTGAAAGCAGTAAAAACATTTTAATTTATTTGCTTTTTTTTAATAATAAGCATAATTAATATAAATAAAACTGCATGCAATGTTACCGTAATTGCTTAAAAATTGTTCCGAACGCCATATAGAATTGTTTGGCTTTCGGGAATTAAGGTTTCCGAACTCAGTTTCTCACCGTTTTCGTTCAGATTAATTGATTCTCTCTCTTTCTTTTTTTTTTATTATTATTAACCCAAAGGAACATTAGCTCAGAAGGGCAATTAATTTCGTTTTGGCATTTTGCGTCGATTCATTGTAAATGACCGTATCACTTTTCAAACTGTTGCCACCAAATATTATTGCCCTTTGTTATATTCAAAGAAATTAAATAATGAAGAATCTGCATAAATGTATGTATATTTCTCGCACTGTGATAAAACAGACTTCGCACTTACCATAAATTCACACTTAAACCGTAAAATTCAGTTTAAGAGCAATATCACAAAATAATTTTAAAATGAGCATATGTTTAGAATTTCCGATACACGGTCTCGCGCGTTGGAGATAAAAGTGTTCTTTCTGTACAACGTTGCCGTTGCTCACTTTGAAATCCTTGAGTTTGTTAATCAAAAATTCGTTAAAGTTTTACAAAATGTGAAATCGATAATAAAACACATTCCAAATTTTAAATTTGGGCTTCCAGATAACCATATTCGGGTAGACACGTTCAATATTCAAAATTTGATGACGGCAGGTACCGTTGTTTTATCACAATGCGAGAAGCATACATGCGTTTATGCACATTCTCATTATTTAATTTCATTAAATATAATACAGGGCTCTAATATTTGGTGGCAATAATTTGAAAAGCGAACCACCGCAAAATGGCAAAATGAAATTAATAGTCCTTCTGGGCAAATTGTCTCTTTGGACTAATAAATAAATTAATGAAAGTGTAGGTGAATACTTGATGAAAGAATAATTAGAAGTCATTAGATTGTGATAAAAGGTAAACTACCAATTAATACCAAGATTTTACTACGATACAGAAAAGAAAATTTAGAAAATTGAATAATACATTATTAACCTATTTGTTTTCAGCTTGCCAGCAAGCCAACCTAAATTGAAATCGCTAAACTAAACGTGACTGTTATAATTGGCTGTAGTTGTGCAGTTTTTTTTTTATACGGAAATTACCTAAATGGTGTATGTGGTATTTAAACGGCATAATTATTCTATATATTAGGATAATGAAAATCGTTTTTGCAATTTCGTATATTAAAATACCCGTTAGACCTACCAAAAAATAAAAAATATAACAAAAAGAGCTGGACTTATTTTCGAGTAAATGCGGTAATATAACCACTGTTTCAAGGAAGTCTCCAGAGATTTCTAAAACGATAAGAACCGGCATTTATAGTGGTACGCCGCAAAATAATAGCAAACTTTTATTAAGAGAAATAAAGAAGTATGAAGCATATGAAACATACTTCTGATAGACCGTTAATGGTTAGGAACAATAATTTATGATTATTCAGTAAACAAGTGCATTTATAGCTTTTATTAAAAATGGAAAAAGATGACATTTTTTTTATCAAAACGACGGGAAAGGTGAAATAAACGGTACTGTGTCTTTCAAAACTTTACGTACAATCGTTTAGCATATGTTATCGCTACGTTAAACAGAAATGCTTTTAATTTACAGTTCCATGCGACCTTGCGCTTAGCAGTTCTGAGAGTATTACCATCTGGCAAAGCATTAAGATGGGTGATTTATATTACCAGTTTAATCAATTTGTAAACGCTAGCCGATTTGAAAGCAGTAAAAACATTTTAATTTATTTGCTTTTTTTTAATAATAAGCATAATTAATATAAATAAAACTGCATGCAATGTTACCGTAATTGCTTAAAAATTGTTCCGAACGCCATATAGAATTGTTTGGCTTTCGGGAATTAAGGTTTCCGAACTCAGTTTCTCACCGTTTTCGTTCAGATTAATTGATTCTCTCTCTTTCTTTTTTTTTTATTATTATTAACCCAAAGGAACATTAGCTCAGAAGGGCAATTAATTTCGTTTTGGCATTTTGCGTCGATTCATTGTAAATGACCGTATCACTTTTCAAACTGTTGCCACCAAATATTATTGCCCTTTGTTATATTCAAAGAAATTAAATAATGAAGAATCTGCATAAATGTATGTATATTTCTCGCACTGTGATAAAACAGCTGTACCTAGAGCCATCCAATTTTGAGTAACGTAATCCTCCTTCAAATATGGGCATCTGGAAACCCAAAATTGGAATTTAAAATTTGTTTTATTATTTATTATTGATTTCATATTTTGTAACACTCTAACGAATTTTTGATTAAGAAACTCAATAAGAAACTCAATGATTTCAAAGAGAGCAATGGCAACACTGTAGGGGGGAATTATCTCCTACGCGCGAGACTGTGTATCGGAAATTCTAAAGATATGCTCATTTTAAAATTATTTCGCGATATTGCTGTTGAATTGAATTTTATGGTTTAAGTGCCAAGAACATGATATTTAATAAATAAAGGTAACGCAGAAAACGTTAAAAAAACGCCCCCTTTGGCGTAATGTAGTTATTTTATATTGTTTTGCAGGATGTTCTAATCTACCGTTGTACTGAATTAGTCGGTTACTTATATGATTGGAAATGAATAAATGACCTTAAATAAAGGGGAAATAAATAAAAAGCATACATTAATACGCTAGACCAAATAAGCAAATCAATCGAAATAATAATTTTGTTCTTAAAATAACGTGACCAGTTATAAATAGATTATTCTAGCTGCAGTTTGCTGAACAAGCTAATTTAGCGTTATCTGCAGACATGCTTTTATGCTGAGTTGCCGTGCGAAAGTAATGCAAGGATTAATCGAAAAAACGCGAATCTATATGATACAGAGAAACAGCAATAGAAAGATGAGAAAGATATTTTATTAGTATTATTACCTTACCAAATTTTCAACGCAGAGTTCCATGAAATTTTCTTTTATCTGCGCTGTGCAAGTACAACTAAGCAAAAAAATGATTTCAGACGGGATTAAAGAGTTTCCAGACAAGATTAAGTATGTGCAATATGTTAGGAAACTAACCGAAAGATCCAGTTGTAAATATCCTGCAACAGACTGTAAATGCGGGAGATAAAAACACCTGCCCAGCTTCACAGAAATCGTTGCCAATTTAAGAAGAAACATTGCGTAAAGCTGTGTTAAATTAAATGACAAGTAAAAGAATCCGTTTTGTTTTCATACTTAAGGGAAATTCGATTTTTTGCATTATATTTCACACTGCATATTACTTGAAATTCCTTTTCAGCTGTTCTAGAATTCTCCTCTTTTTTTATTTGCTAAATAAATTGCTAGGACAACTGAACGTAAACGAAACAACGATTCATCGAACCGTAGTTCGACGGTTGTGCATAATTTGTTATCGGACACGCTGTTCCAGGAATTTTATTTCGAGTTTTACCGCGTGTGAAAGTTCCGTAACATGCTTCGTGGGTGAAAGGGGGCTACCAAGGGGGAAAAGAAGTGGCATATTTTTCTTACGATTAATGTCTCCCCTGCTCTTAAAGAAATATATTCATGCATTCGTATCTGTTCCGAAATTCGTCGCCCATTTGTCTTGATAAAGACACAATCAATAATTTCAGTTTTTCGTGTTTCTTAGCGAAGATTTAGGTAGAAAGAACAGAACTGTTGCCAAAAAAAAAAGAAAAGAAATCTTTTTTCCGTTTTCTTGAGGGCGATTTTATGGATCAGATCTCTCCAGAAGGAACGGACTTAGAATATCTCTTCCCTCCCCCCGACGTAAAATATATATGACGTCTTCCCCCCCCCCCGCCATCTGTCTTCGAGCGCATGTAGTTATTTATTTCTACTAAAAAAAATTTTTTTTTCTTTCTTCGGTCCTTTGTAAAAGTTTCTTTTCTTTCCTTTTTTTTTCCTTTTTTTATGCACTACATTTTTCAAAGTGGTTGTAGAGAGCGGAATTTATTCCAAAAATATGAGTTACTTTTTCTGGAACATTTTATTATTTTTTATTTTCCTGCGCTGTTTGAATAACGTTTTTGTAAACAACCTTCTTCGAGATTACTCTTGTTTTGTAGCTATTGCGACTGCTCATGTGCGAGAAGGTCGTCGAAGAACTCACCGGAGGCTGAAATATTGCTGTACTGTGCATTCGCGTCAAGTTATGTATTACGCATGAACGGAAACCCCGCGTGGAAAAATGCTTCGTATCTCTGTCGCGCCGAGTTTATATTTAATTTTTTATTTATTTTTATTTAGCTCATGAGCAAAAATTCATTAAAATCATGATAAATGTAATTCACAGCTAATTTTTCGGATGACTGAGAACTTGGCACCTTCCTTTAATGTCGTCTAATAGGTCTAAGCCCAGGAGGATGACAAGTTATCGAATTTTGGAGGTATATAGCTGGATCGATAGGGCAGTTTAAATTCGGCTTATCTAAGGTTTTCAATTTCGATTGAAATTTTGGCCAGAATCCTTGTTTTTGTCTCATATACGGATCGGTTCATATTCGGAAATCCATTGTAATTCCACTCTGATCTGAGCTCCAACTTGAACTCGTCAATTTTGGGATTAATAGAAGGCCATCAAGATAGGCCAAATTAGGCCTATCTTGATGATAATACAAGGTTAAATAATACAAGGCCAAATTAGGCCATCAAGATAAGCTCAGCTGTATCCCGCTGCTCTGTGTTTCAAATGCAAATGGGCAATGAAACCAACCAAATTAAATCTAAATTCATATTTAAATTTTTTTTTAAATTAATTTTACTTCTCACCGGCTTACTCTTTTTGAGATTTTAAATTTCTGTTTCAGTATTGAACTTGAACCAAACTCTTTCACTAAGTCATACATTATTTCTCTACCAAAGTCTTTCATCAAGTAATGCATTATTTTGCTTTCAAAGTCTTTCACTATGGCATTTTTATTTTGAGTTCGTTTTAATTAGTGGGATAATACAACTAGCTCTATGGAACCTAAGTACAAAGGGCTACTAACTTCCTGAGTTATCGATATGGAAGGGAGCATGCGTGTAGACGAAGACTTAATGACATTTAACATTAAAACTTTAATGAGTCTTTTCTTGAGCATTGCAACCAAAAACATATAAAGATAACAGTCTGCTTGACGGAACTGAAATTCAAAATCTTTAGCCTACCGATGTGGACAGGATTTTTCTCGTTGTCAAGCGCTCCAGCATGAATAATCAACGGCTTTGCTTCTAGTGGTTCCATGTATGCTAAAGCTAGTCCTTGATAGCTCACATTTTTCGCTTTCATTTAAGGAGTAGAATAATTCTTAAAGTATCTAAACGGAAATATTCATTAAAAATCCGAACCGCATTTCAAAACAGCATCGAGTCATAATCAAGTAAGGGATATTTCCATATTTATTGTATTAGCCATTCGAATTATGTGTCATTAATGCTGTATCGAAATTTTGTGAACATGAAGGGCCACAGTGTCATTGAAACATCATGTCATACATATTTAAGAATTACGTAACCTCGAATCACACTTTTCGATTTTACGTTAACCTAAATAAAAAACTGGTATCACAATTCCTCTTACCTTACCCATCCAGAAAAGCCTAAAATGGGACGAATTTTAAGAGTCTTATCTGGAACGCCTGAAATGGGACATAACCGCTTTGGTCGTCTAGAACCAAGAACTAAAGAATACTTTCTGAGTATACTAGAATGCAACAATAAACAATAAGTCCGCTCTTACCAGTTCCTTATAGAATCTCAGTTTGGATCTACATATGAAAGCCCTTAAAGAAATTTTTCTCCTGGTGAAGTAACTCATAGAAGGGATAGAAAATGAGTCGTGTTCTCGCAGAAATTCGAACTTCGGACCTTCTGATAGCTAGCCGGGCGGGCTTTCCAGTTACACCACGAAGGCACGCGTAAAAAATAAAGGAGAAAAATAATAATTATTGTATTATCCTACTTAGTGCCATCTAGTGCTATCTGTCCTTATTCCGAAGAACAAAAATTAATTGGATTATTAAAATGGGACAAATAACTGTAGGATTATGTACCTTGCTCCATCTTAATTTTGATGCAAAGCATCGTTCAGGAGATGAAAATCGAAAATCTCATATTTTTCTTTTCCTACCACCAGCCGCTCAAAAGGTCTTTCGAATCTACAGATTTAAAGCACCCTAATTCTGGAAAGATGCGGCAACTACAATTGTTCATGTCTTATGTGACCTTCAGTCCTGAGCTCATCGGTGCAAAACCAGTGTCTGCTAACTGATGTAATATGTAACAATCTAACCATAGTGAAATATGTAACTATCGGTCATAAAAATTTTTGTTCCTTGTTCCTCATAAAATGTTTCTTTTTATTATTGTTTGTGAACAGATAAATAGCTATGTACTGAAATTATATCCAATTAAATGTTTTTATGCCAGTTCACAAAATCGCCAATGAGTTGACGACTTAATTATGGACTTAATAGTTACTGCTTAATAGGCGTTTTAATGGTTAATAAGAGTGTGAATAATCAGAAAAAGTTTTAATTCTTTCTAACGGGAACTCTGAAGAGAATTATAGTTTGATTCATATTTATAATTTTATCAGTTACACCACGAAAGAATAACCCTTCTGTAATACTCTTCTGATGAGTTGAATTTCTCTAAACAAAGTAATTTATTAATTCGTCATAGGTCAAGATAAGAGTAAGGAACAGGATCTTATGAAGTAAAGATTTGTGTGGAGATTTATATTATAAAACTGCAATACGCCTATTACTTTCGAACTATAACTTACTTACTTCTTAAGATTCAGTGTCTGATACTGCAGCAAGTGCAAATGATATTTCTGTTCATCTGAATGGTTCCGTATTAAGTGCTTACGATGGGACGTGCTCTATCTGATCCTGGAAATAATTTTTATTTAAGAACCCTTCTTGAATCTTTGCGAAGCGAAAGTCCTCATTTGAACTCACAGCTCCATCAGTTTAAAAAAAACCTTTTTCAAACTCTCTCCAATCCTTCCGAACCCTACTCGATAACACCTAATTGTTCACCAAATTACAAACCTTGATCTTTTCCCAAATCACTTCTGGAGATAAAAACAAACCAGCAAGAAAGAGAGGTAGCCAGCCAGCCGAGCAGATTGCTCCAAAAAACCCCTTCCAAAAAGTAAAAACCATAAACAAACAAACAAGAAACTTTTCTTTGCTGGTAGATAAGATGAAACAATTCTCCCGATGCCCCCGACGGGCAACTTAATTCAAAGGGATTTTTACGTTCGCTCCCGAATAAATAAAAACAAGAGAAAACGAATCTTTTACCCGGTCTTATTTATAAGTCCTGACAACGATAACAAAGATGAAGTTGTAGACCTCCAAGCCCTCGCTTAATGTTGCCTGTAATTTGTTCTTTGTCTTCTGCAAGACAGCCATCTGTATCGGATGCATTATCTTCCGAAATATGTACGAACAAGAAAAGTTGAGTTGTGTTGATAAAAATTACGTCCATTAATCAGAGTTTGTCAGTTGCTGAGTAGTCCCCGCCAAATTTTTACCTGTTTGCTGCTCCGGCGAATAAGAGGATTTTGAGATTGCCTTGAAAACATAATTGAAGTTTTATTTTCTTTTAGGCTTTTTAGATATTATATTTTTTAAGCTGTTTTTTAGCTTTCGTTACTTAAATGAAGGATAATTTCAGTAATACTCTTCTGTTGCAGTGTTCTTTAAATTAGCTTTGCAGGGAAGTGTGCTGTTGCGACACCAGTATTCCTAAGACTGGTTTAATATATAATTTTTAATTTAGCTCTGTAGATTCTGAAGTTTATTGCTGTCATATAAGAGCGCTAGTAAAACGGCAGTAAACTCATCGTAGGATACAGTATTCCTAATCGTGGTTTAATGTAATTTTTAATTTAGTTTTGTAGATTCTGAAGTTCATTGATGTCTTGCAGCTACGGCAGTAGTATAGTTGACTAGAACAGAACAGTAATCCTAAGCTTGGTTTAATTTCATTTAAAATTTAGCTCTGTAGTTCATTGCTGTCATGGACGTAGTCAGAATTTTGTCCGTTTTGAAAGCACCAGAGATGCCATTGATCTCTATCTTCACCTTTTTTGTCCGTATCACTTTTGTGCCTGAATCACCTTTCAAATAAAAGGATGTAACAATCAAATGTTATCGCCATACATTATTTTTAAAGAAATAATACAGTGAATATAAAAAAATATGGCAATACAAATAAAAAAATGCTTTCAAGAAATTTTCTAGTCATGCGTTATTTTTAAAGAAATAATATAGCGAATATAAAAATAGTGTGTGGCAACACTTTATTAGGAATTCTAAAGATAACTGTTAAATAGTTTGTGATTTTTGTTATATTATGTAGCGGAAGTGCAAAGAAAGCAATGTTTTAACTAACACGTACCATCTAAGAAAAAATTGAAAAACTTTAGTACCACCACTATATTTTACAGTGATTATTCATTAGTTTATCAATAAATTTATTAATACATATATACATACATATATTCAAATTTTGCCATTTGCACAGCCTGATTGCTGTTTGTATTCAATATACACACGTAAAAAATATTAGATTAAAAATTGATTACCGTTTTAATTATCAAAATTTAAGTTATGATACTTTAATTCTAAATATAGCCAGAAATTTGGGCTTGTTTAAGATAGATCGATTTATTTATATCTATTCTTATTTCATTTAGTTTTAACCGTAAATTAAGCTCTACTTTTAATTTTGTTCAATATTTATTTTTCAAATATAACATGGAAGAAAATTCTTGTTCATACAAATAAATTCTCTAAAAAGGCAATAAAATTTAGCTTTATTTGAACTGTATTTAAATTCCTTTTTTTTTCGGTTCAGCCAAAAGTTAACACGTGTGTTATTTCTGCAATCTTACAGTTCGATCACGGGAAATTTCCATCAATTGCTCTTTTTCTTCACGAGATAAAATTTCAGGTACATTTGAACAAAATGATTTTCTAATCCAATTTTCTTTTTTCATAATTCTCGGGAAAATGCATGGTTGAAATTATGTATCAAACAATGATTTTTAATATCGGATGCTAATTCTTTTATTTTCAAAATATTTTTGGTTAATAATGTTAAAACGATAGTTTTAGCTGCTGCTACCATAAGGTTTTTCTCCAATAATGTGAGCCTGCCCAGTCCTGGCAATTCTCAGGCTTACTAGGCAATTAGCTTCCAAAACATTTTCATTTGTTTACTATTTTTGAAATACGATAATTTCCTCTTAAAATGTTCTTCAGTTCTATCCTTTAAAGTGGAATGTTTAGATTCAAGATGCCTCTTAAAAAACCATGGTTTCATACTTTGATTGGATAATAGTTCACCTCAAACAACACACTGAGGTTGAAAGTCCATTTTATCTCCATTTTTTCCTTTTCATAATTCTTAGTGCTAGTAGATTGTCCTGGATCCATCACCCGTGAATCATCACTTTTCCGCTTAGTCAATCCTAGCCATTTTTCCATTTTTAAATCTAGGTTTGTTTTACTATTTTTTTCACAAATATTTACACGCACAATATTTTACGAATTCTTTAAAAACAAATGGCGATATTCTGAAATCGCGTTGAAAAGTAAGGAATACAAAGCAACAAGAAGACAAAATACCTTCTATTAGAGACAGCAAATCGACGTAAAAAAATTCTAATTGAAAACAGAGCAATTTAAGCCCGGAAATGGTAGCGAGATAAAGTGCAGACACGATCATCTCTAGAAGAATTGTTATTGAGACACTGTTATCGTTTTATAGGAAGTTATTTATTTTCCCTATTAAATACAACATCCATTTCTATTACGCCTTTTAAAAACATTGTTTATGACAAATTTTGTTACATCTATTTGCAAAAGAATATTTGTGAAAATGTAAACGGATTATTTTGCTGAAGTCTATGAGCGGCTATTGACCTTGAACAAAGCTCAGATCGCATACGTTTACGAGTGTTAAAGAAAACACTTAAATAGTATGTTTGGGTATTTAATTTTTGAATTTAATAGTTAAAATTTCTTTGTTTCTTTGCGTACCACCGGTTGAGAATCGCTGGTATAGGGTATTTTGAAGATATGCTGCTTTTAAAAATCTTGCGATTTTACTGTGTAATTTTATGTACTTAAATGCGTAAAAAATTGGTGTTTAGTAATAAGCAGGAGTGATTCCAAGAGTAGACGGATAAAACGCGAGCTCAGCGAGAGAACAAAAGACCTTAACAAACCCTCTAGTGCGGCGGTAAAATCAGAGTTCTTTCGCTATTTTCTTTTCTTTTCCTTCTGTATTTATTTGTTTTTATATCTTTCTATTATCATTTGCAAGGTTTACATTTCTCAGGGCTATTACTGAGATTTTCTTCTGACTATATGTAGGTAATTTTAATTTAATATTTTCTATTCTTAAAATTTTGTATTAGGTTTTGCATTTTATATGGCATTTCCGTCACATATTGTACAATCAACTCCCGATTAACCAGGGTTATAGCAGGGAAAAATGGCGGTTACTGCGAGGGCAGTTAAAAATACAGAAGAAAGAGTATTAACCCATATTATAATTAGATAGAAAAATTCCATTAACAATTTACTTGCACTTTTTAAAGCAATGCAATCTGGAGAATAAGTTCATTTGATTAAGTAAACTGATTCAGCATTCAAAGCAGAAGGACTGAAAAAATGAACATCATTAGGGATGAGAAAAACTAAATTTTAAATGGCATCAAAGAATATTATCTACAAAAGAACTGAAACGAATGCCAATGAATTCAAACTTCTGACTTTTTGTTTCTATAGTACAGTGTTGGCATATTCAGAAATATGTAATTAAATTACGAACTGTTGTGAATAAAAGTACTTTTAAAGTACTATGGCATTATCTGCTGTCATTCCTGTTGTCTCAAGCATTTTTAAATTTTGTTCCTCAGACAGTTTTATTTTATGGTATAGTAATTTATAGTAATTTTTGCATTGTTCCATGATAAATAATCTTTTTTTAAGAAAAAAAAAAAAAGACAGGGCCCGGTTAATAAGGCCTGGATAATCGGAAGCTGACTGTATTTAATTTTTGGGGGGCTCGCGATAATTCTTTAGGTTCTATAGTGGCGCTTCAACTCCAGGAGTTTAATCACTGCGGGATAATACCCATTTCATCAATTAGCAAAGTATTGGTATCCTTCGTTCTCATTCATAGCTTATTTTCACCTAGTAGTTCACATTAGAGTTAAAACTAATATACAGGGTGTTTATAAAGTCCCGGACCCATTTTGATGTTTAATAACTCATAAAATAATAAAGATAGATTAAAATTAATAACATTGTAAGGTATTTCTTCCGCCTTCTTCGCATGCCTTCGTGGTGTAGTGGTCTGCATGCTCGACGCGTAACCGAGAGGTCCGTGGTTCGATTTTCGGCGAAGGCGTTGCTCATTTTTCTTGTCTCCTGCTTCGAAATAACCTAATGTCTCTACACTGGCGCCCGAACTAAAAAGGTGGTGGATGATGATTCTCCACCACCGCGATTTGGCGACTGGGTCCCCAAAACCCCAGTCGCCCTTTAAAAGGGGGAGTATGTAAGGTATTTCTCCCGCCTTCTTCGCATGCCTTCGTGGTATAGTGGTCTGCATGCTCGACGCGTAACCGAGAGGTCCGTGGTTCGATTCCTGGCGAAGGCGTTGCTCATTTTTCATGTCTCCTGCTTCGAAATAACCTAATGTCTCTACAACATAAATGGTTAGATAGACTCAAAAGGTTTCATGACCCTTGTCAATGAACTTCCACGTGTGCCCCCTTCGTCGCACGGAGAATATCAAGTCGATATTCAATTTCACGCCAGGTACCGGCAAGCATGTCGGCATCCACAGAGGCTATTGCTGTTGTAATTCTGGCTTTAAGGTCATCAATGTTCGACACTCTCCTCCTGTAAACGTGGTCCTTTACATCACATACAAAAGTACTAGAACAAACACATCAAAAGTAAACATAACATTGCAATAGTTGTCAAAAACAAAAGAGAGAAAAATGCAATTAATAAGCAGACGATATTTAGAAAAGTACAGATATTTAGACTGGAAAATGAAATTATCTGAAATTAACTACACACGTAGACGATATTTACAAAAGTAACGGTATTCAAATCTGAAAAGGAAAATATATAAGTTATTCTATCAATAAATGCCATAAGTTTGTTTATATCTTCATTATTTTATGAGTTATTAAACATGAAAATGGGTCCGGGACTTTATAAATACCCTGTATTTTAACTGTGGCTTATTCGATTATGCTACAGTTTTAGCTGGATGTTAGAGTATTTGCACTATTCTTTACTTATGGTTTCAGACTCTTCACAAGCCATAGGGATCTGATTAAGATAAATTGTATGAATCTAATGCATATCTACTTCTTAAACAGAGACAAAATTTCGCCATAATAATTACAAAATTAAATAATTGCCATTAGAATTTGGCAACTACAAGTAGAAGAAAATTAACTTACTTCTTGATACTTGTTAAAATCTTTAACTTACTTACTTTAAATACTTGTAAAGTTTTACTTCGATACAGGAAAGATGGAAAATGATCATTGCCCTCGGCGGGATTCGAACTCAGTATTTTCTGATTGCTGTCTGGACTACAGGGTAAGGAGGAAGAAAATACCTTACTTTCTTTCCCACTTAAAAGGACGGCTGGGGACCCAGTCATCAAATCTTGATGGGAACGGATTATCGTCCATCTCATTTTAGTTAGGGGGCCACTTGTAAAAAGCTTTTTTCAAAATTTCTTTGAAGCCAGAAAAATAAAGAAGCCACGATACCCTTGCTGGGATTCGAACTCTAGACTTTCGGATTGCCAGTTACACCAGGAAGGCACGTGCTAGGAAGGGAGGAGATAACTTACAAATTTAGCTATTTCAGTGAATAAAAGAAACACTAAGCGCTTAACAGTAGAACCATGCAGACAATCTCTGTATATTTTCTATAACGGTATTACAAATGAAAGTGCGCGGGTTATGGTAATTACTCTGCATTTGGGTAATTGCCATATGAAATAAACTCCGGTAAGAAACAAAATTTTAAAGGAATATTCGTCGAATGTTGTATATAAAATGTAGCATTAAGTATCTGTGGGGATCAAATTTAGCATTGCGTGTGAGAAGGCATCAAACAAATAACGTGAAAGTTACATATCGTTGAATAAAACATTACTAGAAAGGAGTAGATAATAAAACTTCTCTGTTTCTGAATATTGTCATCCGAAGCAACATGATGAAAAACACAATAGTATAAGTGATGTAAAATGCATAGTACAACGTAGTAGTTATATATAATAACATAGTAACTGTAAGTGGTTTAAAATCATGTGATAAAACACATCGCAGAAATATAAATTTTACACTTCTTTCAGAAGTTAAAAAATTTATGCAAGCATGCTGCTATATTATCTAGCCTAGACATCTCAGAAAGAGATAGTGTTCTTATGGAAAATTTCGTTAAGTATGTTTAGTATTACTCTCAAAGTTGTCTTAATCATGCTTAAGACTATGAAAACTAATGCTTCTGACATGCATGCAAAACAAATTCATATTCGCATTAGGAAAAAATAATGAATAATTTTATGCTAAATTAAAATCCAGAGCAAAATAATTTTTTGGAAAGCTTTTGCCTGTCAATGAAAAACTTATAATAGCATATTTTGTAGAGACATTAGGATTATTTAGAAGCCGGAGATGTGAAAAATGTGCAACTCCTTCGCCGGGAATCGAACCACGGACCTCTCCGTTATGTGTCGAGCATGCAGACCACTACACCACGAAGGCATGTGAAGAAGGCGGGAGAAATACCTTACAATTTGTATAATCCGCCGAAGGGTAGCATTGCACGAGAGTCGCCACCGTTGAAAGGGGCAAATTAAGAAGCGTCAGAGGGAGGAAGAGTTTTAGAGCGCACCAGAACTGTGCGTTGCCTTTGTTTGAATTAGTAGTATGATTCAGCAGCATACAGCTGGATGTACACTGCGAAAAAAAAAGGGGGACAGTTCTACGTCTCCCGTTCTACTCGGCCGATTGACGAAATTCAGATATCGTTTTCCATGTTTCGAAAGCCCGACTTAGGATATGTATTAGATATTTAGATAGCAGTGTTCTAATATAGGTATTCTGACACAAAATCGGACTTCTTCTGAAATAACATGCCAATTTTTTTCCATATTTCGATTCTACGACTCAAATTACGTCAAACTGCCAAGTTTTGTAAAAATCGCACGAGTAGTTTTAAAAAAATTAGCTCTCAAAATTTTAGCTCCTCAATGTTAATTCAATTCGCTATGTATTTAGTAATATCTCTTTTTTTATTACCGTTACTTGATTCTTTCTTTCATAGTTCGAAATTTAGGTTCTTTCCAAATAAAATTCACCCATTTTTTATGATTTATTTTTAAAATTTGTATTTTTAAATAATTTTTATAAATTTTTGGAAAAACTTTTTGAATTATATACTATAAAATTTTTACCATCAACTTAAAGTAGATGTATTTCTAAGTATACCTGCGAAACATTAGAGCTCTTTATTCAAAATTTCCTAAGATATACATGAATTTATATGTTCGCACGTTTTGAAATTTGGCATATTTGTTGAAAGCGATAATAACATCTAATGTGGTTTACGCACTTTGCTAAAATTATTTGAAAGTAGGAACGATGTGACTTTTTTCCGCTCATACACAGTGTAAAAAGATAGGAACGATATGCCTTTTTTTCCGCTTCTGCTCAATGAAAGGGATAGGAAAATAAGTTTGCCGTGTATTAAGAAGTTCGCCAAGTGAACTATTCTTGCCGCAAACTGAAAAAAATTAGCCAAGTTAAATTTTTTAATTTCTCCGTAAATTTCGCATCAAATTTGACAAAATTTAATATTTAGGCATAATTTGAGTCGTAGAATCGAAATATTGAAAAAAATGGGTACGTTATTTCAGAAAAAGACCCATCTTGTGTCAAAATACCTATGTTCAATGCTATGTATAAATCTAATACATATCCTAAGTCACGCATTCGTGACATGGAAAATGCAACAATTTGAATTTCGTCAATCGGCCATCGGCCAAGTAGAACGGGAGATGTAGAACTGTCTCCCCCCCGCCGCAGTGTACATCTTGCGCGCACACACAAAAGAACAGTTTTATATCTAGTATTCTACTGGGCCGATTTTCCCTCTTCTTATCTGGAAAGCGCGTTTTAAGATATGTGTTAGATTTATACGCAGCATTGTTCTAACACAAAATCAAATACAAATAATTTTGACACAAAATTGGACTTTTTAAAAAATAATGTACCCATTTATTTTTCCATGTTTCGATTCTACGACTCAAATTACGCTTATATATTAAAAATTGTAAAATTTGATGAGAAACGTAGCGAGAAATTTTAAAATTTATCTTCGCGCACTTTTTTGAATTTGGGCCAAGAATAATTCACTTGGCAAAATTCGTAATTTATGGTAACCTGTTTTCCGTTCCCTTTTTTCATTGTGCACGAAAGGAAAAAAGGGTGCATCGTTCATTATTTCAAATAAATTTAGCAGAGTGCGTAAAGCAAGTTTGGCGTTATTATCGCTTATAACAAATATGCCAAATTCCAAACGCACCATTATATAAATTCACGTATATCGTTAGAAGGTACGCCTAGAAATGCATCTACTTTGAAGATTTTGAAGGAAACATTTTATAGGTAATAACCAAAAACTGTTTTTCAAAAATTCCAAAACTGTTTTTGAAGAATTTCAAAAAATTACTAAAAAATACAAATTTTAAAAACAAATCAGAAATTAGCTGCGAATTATATTTCGATTGAACCTAAATTTCGAATTGTGAAAGAAAGATTCAAGTAAGTATACTAAAAAAGAGATATTAATAAATATATGCCAAATTGACTTACCTTTAAGGAACTAAAATTTTGAAAGCTAATTTTTTTAAAAAGTACTTGTGCGATTTTTAGAAAACTTGGCGCTTTGGTATAATTTGAGTCACGGAATCTAAATATAGACAAAAAGTGGGGTGTCATTTCAGTTATTAAGTTCGATTTTGTGTCAGAATACCTATGTTAGAACAATACTATATGTAAATCTAATACATATCCAAAGTCGCGCTTTTGAAAGACGAAAAACTCAAGTTAAATTTCGTCAGTTGGCTCATTAGAACAAAGATATAGAGCTGTCTCCCCACCCCTTTTTTTCTCTCTGTGAGTGCAAGATATAACTGATTCCTTCAATAAATCAAAAGAAATAGCTCTGCATGAGATTTTGATTATTCTACCTCGACATTTGGAACACAATGTACTTTTTCTTTGACAGTATTGGGAATGTAAAAATGTTCATTGCTGCAATATTATTGTCATACGATATTGTATTAGAACATTATTTATCATTATGATATTTTTTATGCAAGATGTTTCGAAATTGTGGAAGATGGTGTAAGGCAATATTTATAGGTATAATATCGTTTTGTACTCTGATGCGATGTTTCTTACAGAGAAACTTTATCCTTGTTATTTTCTCCGTTAAATTTTTGATGGGCACTAAATGTGTCTCAAAATTACCCATTAAATCCCCTGTTCAAGAAAACTAGAATTTAAAGATGCTTAATTGTATAAATAAGAACTGCCGTACATAAAAAATTTTTGCTATTTATTAACCGCGAGTTTTTCTGTAATTTAAGCAAGAAATTAGAAAATAAGAGATGAGAAAAGTTTAAATGTAAAAGATTATAATTATTAGCAGACTAAACACTGAAGTACTTTGAGTTAAGATATTATTATAAAGCTATCCGAAAGGTGGGATTGAGCATTAATTTCTTCAAAGTAGGGATGTGTGTGTTGTGGATGTAAATATTTGTGTTCCGAAAGATATTTACATTCGGGTATTAAAATTTACGCTATAGCTTGAATTAAGATGGTGTTCAAATATTAGAAACCTGAAATGTAAACTGTACTTTCTAAGGCCTAACTTTTATCGCTTGAATAGTTTTGTATGCGGGAATATTTAAATAATTTAAGTCTGATACTTACTAATTTGATGCGGAATGCTTTGTGTCAGTGCATAGTTCATGATACAAATTTATGTTTAAAATTATATCGTTGCATATTTTTAAGAAATCTGAGAATATACTGCGGTGATCCTGACGCATTTTACTTTAATATACGAAGCGTCGCATAAATCTAGATAATTTTAAGACTCATAAAATTCAGCAAATTAGAGCATCAGACTCGATTTGAACACAGGGGTTTATTATTTTTTGGTTATTCGAATATGGCTCTGCCTAAAGGAGGAATGTCTTCGTGGAGGACTCTCTAAACAAAGCTGGTTCGTATTGGGAAAAACCATGGAAATCACCTATGAAGCCAGCTCCTTTACGTAAATTCGAACACAGGTCGAACTACCAGCATTCAGCAGTATATATTCAGCGGTCAGTATTCAGCGAGAATACATTTTAGTTCAAATTTTAAAGATATTTGGCACTGTTAGTATGATGCAAAAAGAATAGCATGTTCAGCTTGCGTTTACAAGCATATTACAAGGGTATAGTAGTTTATCATATGCTATAGCAGTTCATCATAATTGTAGTTCTTCTTTTGAAGAAATTTAAATTAACCTTCAAGAATATAAATAATTTTTTAATCTTTTAAAGAAATGTACATATTTTTGGGGACATGACAGTGCATCGCCATGTATTAGTAAATTTTTGACTAAAATTAGCTTTTACGTTAAAAGAATTCTTCTGTGTGATAAGTCTTTAGATGCAAACCTTATTCTAATACACTAGTATATTGATTTAATTTTGTTTTCTTAAAGTGTCTACGTTTATGGAACATACTGTATAATCGTAGTACTGCTGCAACCGAGCTTCGTATTATTAATATGTATTCTGGCATTTATAATATATATGGTGATAAAAATAGCTATGATATGGTGATAATACATGTACCACGGATTAATTTTCATACCTAATTTCTTCTTGAGACACTAGCTATTTATTTATCAACAGAAACTCTAGGCGCTTTGACCTTTTTTCTGTTGTTTAAAATAATAAAAAAACTGTATAATTCTTTCCTTCGGTTATGGTTTTTAATAAAAAAAAGACTTTCTATAAACTATTTTTAAAAAGTACTATTTTATATGGCGTCATATCTTTTTTCTAATTTTTGAGTCTTCTAAAAGAAAAACAGATTTGGTGAATAAATAACAAAATAGCGCTACTTAATTCAGCGATGTGTGAAATAAATTTTTAACGAAAAAATTCTTTTTACTAAAATTATAAAATTTTTATTATTACTGCGACAAAAGTTTTGAAAAAATGTGCAGTTCTCTTTCTCTCTTTCTTGCTATACCTTTGGTTTTTATGTCTCAAACGAAATTTTATTTTTATTCAAAAGAAGCTGCATACTCTTGAATAATAAAATGTGATTTTATAATACAGTAGTATTCAGATTTTTATTTAATATATAGTCTAATATTTTATTTGCTAATTGATTATGTACTGTTGCTTGCACACGGGTTCATAATAGATTGTGCACTGCATAGTACTTGAGATAGAACACTGGACAGTCTGAAACGTTCTACCAAAATACACGTACAGCTGATCTCATTATCGCACAGCACAATCAGTATTTTCTCCGTTAAACTTTTGATGGGCACTAAATGTGTCTCAAAATCACCCATTAAATCCCCGGTTCAAGAAAATTATAATTTAAAAATGCTTAATTGGATAAATAAGAACTGCCGTACATCAAAAGTTTTGCTATTTATTAACCGCGAGTTTTTCTGTAATTTAAGCAAGAAATTAGAAAATAAGAGCTGAGAAAAGTTTTAATTTTATAATTATTGGCATATTATAAACTATTAAGAACGTTAAAAACATCGCAATGCAAAGCGCGTTTAAAACCGCAGCTCACACGTAGATATCTCAATACCCCGCAGTCGACTCTGAACTGAGAAACTGAGAGCAGATGCTTTCTCCGATTTTGCGTAGTTTTCAACCGGCTGTCGAGAAATCTCTAGTACCTTCCATTTCTCAAAATTACTGGAAGGATATGTTACATTTAAGGGCTACAGTTACATATAGGGATCAATTACAGTTACTCAATTATAGTACCAATTACAGGGACCGCACCAAAATGTCGCCAGATGATCGCCAAGTTTAGCATCTTTTGACAATTTCTCGCCAAATTTGGTGACAAACGTTAGTCGCCAAAACCATCGCCATCTTACTGATATCACGCCAGTTTAGTGAGAGAGCCATTTATCTCAATGTTAAAAACACCTGCCCCTGCGGTCTTATGCTTCCGGCAGAGCTTCGACTTTTTCATATCATATTATACAGAAGATACTACAGTTTCATGCATAGCATCCCTGAAATTATTTAGATATATACAAAATTCGTAAAAGTAGGGATTTTCATTTAGTTTATTTATTGCCTGATCTACATAGCCATGGAATAATTAGGTTATCATAATTGTGTCGCTTGCTCTTATGCCTAATCAACAAGGCATTTCAAGAGACATCATTAAAATACTGATGAGACTTTGATCACGACACATACGAAATTTATTATATAATTCAGACAGCTGTTCTCCAACATTTAACTAAACGAAAACGAACTTGTATTAAAAAATACAGCATTTATTTTCGTATTCATTGGCTGGGTTACAGCCGAAAACATCGCGGAAGAAAACGTCGCGGAGAAAGCAACGCAAGGCGAAAACTTCGTACTACAAAACATCGTGGGAGATAAGAAAGCAAGGAGAAAACGTTATAGTTCTAAAACACATCATGTTCGAAAATAAAGCGGTTCAAAAACTTCGCAGTTAAAAAACATCGTCGTCGAAAACATCGTGGTTAAAAAATAAAGTACCAACAAATCATCGCATGAAGATAACATCGCACACAATGAGTTTTCAGGTTTTAAAAGCTGTAATTGTATATTCGCATAATGATTTGGGAGCGCAAAAAAGAAAGAGGGATAGTTCTACTTCTGTATTTCATATTTTTGACGAACTAACAGAATTTGTTGAAAAGTAAGAAGGAACTTTAAACATTTAATATTTGAAAATGAGTAGGAAATTAATGCAACTTCTAGCACTTAATAGAATTTTAAATTTCCATAGTTAATTAAGAAGTATCATTAATAAATGAATATTTTAATACATTTTTTGAAACATACAGTCTAAAAATGTTTAGCAAAAGGAAGATAAATAATTGCATGATGTTAATTAACTATGTAAATTTAAAATTCTATTAAGTGTTATAAGTTGCATTAATTTTATACTCGTTTTCAATTTTTAAATGCTTACATTTTTCTTCTTACTTTTTCAGCAAAAATCTATTAGTTCATTCAAAGATATGAAATGTAGAAGTAAAAATACCCCTGTTTCCTCCTTGCGCTCCCAAATCATTATGCGAATATGCAATTACAACTTTTAAAACTTGAAAACTCATGCGTGCGATGTTATCGTCATGCGATGATTTGTAGGTTCTTACCAAGATATTTTCTACGACGATGTTTTTAAATTGCGAAGTTTTCGAACCGCTTTATTTTCGACCACGATATTTTGTACCAGGATGTTTTAGAACTGCGATGTTTTCTCTTCGCTTTTGTCTCCCACGATGTTTTGTCCCACGATGTTCTCGCCTTGCGTTGTTTTCTCCACGACGTTTTCGTCCGCGATGTTTTCGGCGGACACCATCGTCTGCTACAAATTTCACGGGTTGCAGCACTATTTTTCTCTTGGAGGTATATAATAGCGAAGATTTTTTTATTATAAGAACTAATTGATTATGCAATCAACAAGTTTGGGTAGTTGAATTAAATCACGTGATTTTACCCTCTATCATAAGAGAAATATTTTAGATTTTAATTAATTTTATGAATTTAAATACTTATAATGTGTTATGATAATAAGCTTAATAATTATGATAACTGAAAATAACAGAAAAAAAAGGAAAATTGCAGGCTTTAAATTACAGAGTGCAGTCTGATATTTTAAGGAATTTAAAATTCCAAAAAGTTAAAAAAATATATATCTAAGGAATTAAAAGTTATGAAACTAAGAAAAAAGTACAATCTGATGTTGCTATGCAGATTTCGGTTTCTCATCTGAAACAAATTAAGGCTAAATAAGTACGACTGGTTTAAGAACTAACTCCACAGAAATTAAAGAACCGCGAAATTTTACATTTAAAATAAGCTGTTTAAATCAGCAAAGCCAAAACGTAGGAGAAATATTTCTACGATATAATTTCATACTAAGTTAGATAAGGGCACGCGGAGACTTGTGTTTTGATTTAACAGAGTTCATTGTTAAAGTCGTAGTTTTGTGTTTATTTTATTGAATTATTTTCATTTTTCTTAAGTAAATATTTCTCTCAAGTGTTAATATACATTGCGTTCTGCCTGTCAAAAAATCCAGGAACTGAAAACAGTAAATACCTCGACGAAGTTTTCATTGAAATAGTTAATAAACCAAAAGTAATAAGTTACACCAAACAAAGACAAACCAATATTGAAATTTTATGAATATTTTGAGTCATGTGCTTTTGTCTTATATATATTTTTCTTTTTTAAGTAATGTTGCATGTAATTTTTTTTAAATTTCTTATAGATTTAAGTAGCAGCATCAGATAAAGTATACTGATTATCAAGCAAATAATTAAAGTATTTAAAAATTATATTACGTGATTTTTTTTAAATAAGAACAGACAATTTTTATTGCGTGTTATATTCCCCTAAGTAATGCTGCATGTTAATTTCCTAAATTTAATGTAGATTTATGTAACAACATCAAGTAGAGTACGTTGATTTTCAAGAAAATATTAAAATGAAATAATAAAGAGTTATATTATATGAGATATATTTAAATATATATTGATATATATGAGATATATTATAGAGTTATATTTAAAGAGTTATATTATACGTGAATGGTATTTAAAAAAATGAGAACAGAAAAATTCGTTAGGGGTTATGAAAGGTAAAATTGTGAATTTAAAATTAGTCGATTTTAGAAATTTCATGAAAACAGGACTTTCAAATACGCCCGTTTTGATTGAATTTTCAAAACATTTTCATTTAGATAGCATAAATTCTAACCAGGTTATTGTGCATTTATAATTTTTGAAGTTTTGTATGTAATAAGACTTGTAACACATGTTTTCTATTCTAAAATGGGAAGTTCAAAAAGAATAACATGTTTACAGTGACGTAAAATTTTCTGTTTTTTCTAATAATAGAAATAAAGTCCTTGGATTTTATTGATTGTTTTTTCACTTTCCTCTTCTGAAATAAAAAAGTGGAAACTAGTAAACATTCCTGTTCCAAACCTCCAGCCCCCCAAATTCACTTTTTTGAGTTTTCCACTCTGTTTTTTCCCTTTAACGATTCTAGCGTTATTTAATTATTTTAATGCAATTACTGAATTTTTCATCTCCGTTTAATTGTAAGCTTTTTACTTGGAGTTCCCCCCCCTTTTTTGTAGTATTTTTATTTTCACTGATAATACTTCTTTTTTTTTATTTATTTATTTATATTTTTTTTTTATTTTCTATTTTCTGAGCTTCTTAGTATTTTACAAGCTTCAGCTTTTAGCGCGCTTTAGAAGATTGTTTGTGTGTTTGACTTGTATGTAAAGGGGGAATATTTGTGACCATAAAACAACCAAATACTTTTCAGGGTAAAAATTGAAAACAGCCAAGCATTTATTTTATGCGCGCCGTACGTTTGTACACATGTAATAAACATGTGACAGTTTTAGTTTTAATCTGGAGATTTTTTTAAATTAGCAATATTTATTAAAATAATCTAGAATTATCAGTGCCTTGGAAGAATATTGTTATTCATAAATTTTCATATTTGACATTAAAATGCAAAAAGGACAGAAAAAAAAACGAAATATGAAAAATATTTCAGAAAGGACGAAATATATATGTTTTTCAAATATAGTACTTTTTGAGGAGCTGTATAAAAACTTGTCTGGAATCTTTAGATCTTTTACGTACATATTTTTCCATTTTTATGACGCACTCATAGCATGTTTTTCTTTGGAGAAATTGTTTATTATTACTCCAATGCAGTGAAGTTTATAAAAACTTATTATTTATAGTTTATTATTACACGTGTGTTGTTGCTGCTTTAGCGCAGATTAAATGACCGTTGTAGAATTTTATAGCCTTGTTTGTTATAGAGGTATAATTATATGAATTTATATTTAATATATGAATTATAAATTCAAATGAAAACTGATGCATAAGAAATATGAATGAGTAAAACTATCTGAGTTTTTATTGTTGTTGGAATTACACTAATAATACAACATCCATACGAACATGAAGCAAGACTAGTGAACTGCAAAATGCAAAAATGTAGCAATATTCATCTCGTATTTATTGCTTCACTTCTGCATTTTACAACCGTCCATTCTATTCATCTGCTTCGTGCTGGAATGGATATTATAATGTCAACCTGCATTTATAATCTTTACTTTAAAACAAGCCCTACAAAGTTCTAACGACCTTTTCATCATTTATAATCGCATCGTATCTCGTCGTCTATGTGATTTTAGCAAATTAGAGGTCCCACTGCAGCATCAGTCGCTATCGTGGTTAGGATGCAAGTCAGAAGGGGGGGGGGGAATGACCTGGATGCGCCGGTTCTAAAGTAACAGAATATGGTATGTTTCTAGCAACACTAAAATCTTAAATAGTTTTACATTTCCACATTATTATGAATCTTTCTGATTTAAATTTAAGTTTATTCCTATACTATTGCTTATAGTGTGCAGCTATTTCATCTTCATTTACATTTATATAGGATATGTATAAAATTTAAGATTTGTAATTAATTTTTACTGTGTTTTATAAATTCGTAAATATAATCTGACGCTAAGTTGATATAATTACTTTTTTACAAATATTATTTGTAAATTTATCTTGAGTTAAGCCATAAATTAGTACTGAAGCCAGTACTGAAACAAATCAAACTGTTTTCAGGTAGTCGAAAAGGCAATGTAAACCAGATTTCATTCAATTGGTAGTTAATAAATGCAATGTTGCAGGTAAACTTGAACGGGAAAAAAATGGCAAAATTCAGCGTTTGTTAAGCAAATTTTAAGGTTCGTTCATTTCGAGAAGCAAAAGAACTATCTTCTAAGGCAAATTATATGCTGGATGATTTGCTTCGAAAAATAGAAACAGTTTGTGTATCTTTCAAAATGACTTAAACAAATTCATTTAAACCGAATTTCAATTTTTTCACCCGAACTTGAAATAGTAATTTTAAATGCTTCAAAGTTCGATAGGTTGGTGCGTTAAAAGCGCTTAATACTTTAAAAATTCATTATTGATTCCTGTAGTTGAAAAATTAAGAATAAAAGTTCTAAAGCTAAAACTTTTACTTTCAACCAATTAAATACATTTTTTTTGCCGCTGCAAACTTCTACATTGAAATGTACGTCATTGACAAATAGTATTGGCTATAAATAGTCTAAACGAAGAAGTCTTAACTGAAAAAATTCCTG
>KK117060.1:1042391-1087558 GCA_000611955.2 Stegodyphus mimosarum
GTGTAATGTGCGAATGCTTGGTAATAAATGTTATTTACGTAAGTTACAGTTATTATTCAAAGCTCTAACGGGGCGCAAAATGCTCTTAATGAAAATAATAACTGTATTTAAGTAGCATAATAGTACTTTTGATTCTCTTGTAGCTTGAAAATGAGTTGTTTCTTATTGAAGTTCCCGGTGAAAGTGGGTGTGTGATTGACTGAAAAGCGCTGGTATTAAATGAACGAAGGTTAACCTTGGCGACATCCAAAAAAGAATGAAGATTTCCCGATAATTGACGCTGTAATTGTCAACCACGCCTTGTTACACTTCAAGAAGACACTCTGAAGAAGTTATCATTTTCGGGGGGCGGACATTCCTTCCGTCCTGAGTTATTGCAGTCTGCTACGATTAAAGGAAGGAAAAAAATGGACGAGTAAAAATCCACGCACATCTTATTTATAACCCTCGGCAACGATAACAAAGACGGCGGCACTGGACGTTCCTCAACGTAATTTTCCTTTTGTCTTCACCTCTTCTCAGTGTTCAACCACCCCTTCAAAGACGAAGGTATCCTGCAGATTTGGAAAAGAAGAGGCCAGAGGATGGTGGAAATTGTGTTTGATATAAATTAAATCCATTAATCACGAGCTAGGCGAAAAAGTTGCTGAGGATGTTTTTCATTATTGGACTGGGGATTGCTGAGTTATCTCTTGTAAATGGCGCTTTTGATTGGTGGAAGTAAATCGATGTATTGTTGCAACCAAATTGAGTCTGAAGTTTTTCTTTATGGAGCTGCTTTTAATTCATTTTTCTTTTCGCCGCTTCATCCGTCTGAGTCTGTCCTGAGACATTAGGTACGTAAAATATTAAATAATTCGAGTTTATATGAAATTTATCACGAAGTCGCTTCTTTTGCATTTAGATGCTGAGGTAAATTTTAGTGATTGGTTGGAGCTGACTTTGAATAAATTGGCTTTAAATAAATTTGAAAGTTAATAAAATATTGTGCATGAATTAGAAATGCATTTAAAGGCACTGAATTATTAGCAATAAAACAGCAGGGTACAAGATATATGTGGAATTTTAAAATATCCGATGCGGTTAGATTATTAAAATCTTTTTAACGAATTATTGTGAGAATCTAAGTTTTCATGGCGAAAAATAAACGTTTTACTTTTGTAATTAAAGCTTTTGAAGTTTGCTCTCATGAGAATTTTAAAATTCTCGATTTATATAATAATGTCTGAATGATAAAATTAATAATTCTTTCCTTGAAACATTCTTTCCCTGAAAATAAAATGTTCGTCATCGCACACAAATTGAGATATAAACAAATAAATAAATATTGTTTTTTAAATTTTAGGACCAAAGAAATTGAAGTTTGCTTTTTCAATTGCTAAGTTGCCAAAGTTTTCTTTTGTCCAGTGCGTACTCAGGAATAAAAAAAAAGTCCTGTTTTACTCATTCCCTTTGGAACATTGTAATTCACCAAAGGTCTGAGACTTTATAAGTGACTCTTATATGGAAAACTTTTATAAAGAACCAGTTATACCTGGAAGCTTGAACAATGGGTTCAAATTTTTTCAACTTATCAAAATAGATAAGTTTAGGACAAAATGAAGAAGACTAGGGAAGGCTGACTAATGGAACTTTTTTTGGTACTTAAGGCCATGGGAAGTTCTTCATAAATGATATATTTATCTAAGCAGGCAGCTGTGGTATGCATTGCCATAATTAAATAATCAGGTATAACATTAAGAGAAAATGTAAGTAAGGTAAGTTAATGGATGAAATATTAAGTCAGAATTTTAAACCACTATTAAACTGATCTTATTACCAATATTCAATGTAAAAAAATTCCCTAAGTAAATGGAGTCTTAAAAACTTTACTCGCATCACTTTTAAAGACTCAATTAATATAGCAAAGCGCTTGATGGCTGTTTCTCCAGATTTCGGCGTTTCTGCGAAGGGACTTCTAAAAGCTACTTAATTTATTTGTTTTTATCTATCGCAAAGTATTTGAGGGTTATATAGTTAAAGTACAGAAAGGTTTTCGGCATTTTAAGGTAAAATAATAACGTATTTACATTACAGATGAGGCAAACCACGAAGACGTCTTTTGGTCTCTCAATTACATATACGAAATTGGATCGTTTCTGGCAGCGCTTTGTAATCTTAATATAACATGAAGAATTTTATTTTAATGCCGAAAGTATTGTGTTAAAGATTTTACTAGAAAACTAGAGAGCTCTGAATATATATTTAACGTCTGAAAGCTATTTGCAATTCTTCCTTAAATAAAATTATATATTTGTAAAATTGATTGCTATTATTTGTTCTATATTTTTCTGCTTTGATGTTGCAGATGTTAAATTTAATAAAACATTTTTGAATTTCATAGAAGACTTAAAACTATCAGTTGATTTATCTAAGACGTAAAAGAATTAAAAAGAATCTAAAATTTTATAATAATATGAAGTTCTTTTTATCAGTTATTTATTCTGTTTTATTTTTAAATTTTCGGGAAGTTCTTTTTATCAGGAACGCTTTGATCCGAAAGCCGATGCATCCATTAAAAGTTTCCTAGTCTAAAATCTAAATCTTTTTTGTAATACATAGTGTGTATATGAATAAGCTGCGATTTTAATATATAGTTATATTTAAAAAAATAACGTTTATATAAACATATTGAAATTAGTTACCATTAAAATATCCGATAATTTTACATAGCCTTTTACTTTCAGTATTGGTTCAGCTTAAGTTCTTTCAACATAAATTGGACTGAAGCGAGAACCATTTTTTTTATGTAATTTGATTTATTCTAAATCTTTTGCACCTGCCCACGATCCAGTCTTCATTGTTTATAACTTGAATGATGATTTTGCTATACACCGTACATGTCGCTTATTCATAACTCTCACTATTTCAGAAGAAAAATGATGAAAATTTCTAAAACATTTCCCAAAGTGATCGATCACTGTAGCATTCATTCTTTTGGGGCGGAAATCGCATTCAAAGAAGGATATCGAAAAACTGGGTGATTGGAAGAATGTTGCTCAGCAAGGAATTATCGAAAAAATGAAACATCTTTGAGATAACTGTGCTCAGAAGATGCACAGTAGAATTAGATGTTTTGAAAATACATCTTTTACTAATTGCACAGGCAAACATATTATACCAACATGATAGTTACCACCAAAACGGAACTAGCATAAACCATTCTAGAATCGAAGTCTTTGTCCAAAGTTTTGTACTGGAATGTTGAGGAATGAGGATGGATCCCATTATTAGTTTCCCAACCTTCGTTTGTGCGAATCTAATAACGAAAGAGCATCGGTTCAGTTATGATAAATGACAACTATTTATTCCACGCCATCTTCCTTTTTACTTCAGATGGAATAAACAGATAGTTTCGGGCGGGAAAGGAGCAATGCTTGTTGCCGAGAAAGAATTCAATCAGTAACTGACGGATGCTGATGATTTATTACTCTTTGGAATCGCAGTAATTCACTCTCTAGTTACTTCTGTTTGCTTGGTTTAGTTACGAATTGTGCATGCTTTGCCGGCATGAATGAAGATTTAGGAATCAGTTTTGTTCATCTAAAAGGGTACTTCTCAAAGGAAATTGTTTTTCACCAGAGTCGTATCCAGAAGTTTTCGTTTCTGTTGTGTAATTTATTTGAGAATGAATCGTGAACAGAAATGCTGATTACAGAAACAAAAGTTGATTCCAAAAATGAAGTTCTTGGAATTTTTCAGGTTTTCTTTTGTTTTGTTTTGTTTTAGCTAAAAAAGACAATTTTCCCAGAAGGGCTATTAGTTTCGTTTTGGCATTTTGCGTCGTCCACTATAAAACGTAGTTTCACTTTTCAAATTGTTGCCTCCAAATATTAGAGCCATGCATTATATTTAAAGAAATTAAATAATGAAGAATCTGCATGAATGTATGCATTTTTCTCGCATTGTGAAAAAACAACGGTACCTAGAGACATCCAGTTTTGAATATCGTAGTCCTCCACTGAATATAGGCATTTGGAAGCACAAATTCAAAATTTGTTTTATTTATTTCATATTTTGTAGAACGTTAACGTACTTTTGATTAACAAACTCAACGATTTCAAAGCCAGCAGGGGCGACATTGTACGGGGGGGGAATTTATCTCCAGAACGCGAGATTCTCTATCGAAAATAGTAAAGATATGCTCTTTTTAAATATTTTGTGATATTGCTGTTGAATTGATTTTTACAATTTAAGTGCGAAGAACAGGCTATTTAATAAATAAAGGTAACACACGAAACGTTAAAAAACGCTCCTTTAGGCGTAATACAAAATCTAAAAGCTTTCAGAATTTAAAAAAAAAATTTAATAGTATATGTTCTTTGCACTTGCCATCTTCTGCAATTTTACTGTAACTTTCTATCCAATAGTGGTTCTCAACGGTTGGGCAAAGCCAGTTTGTTCGGAGAACAATTGTTAAAATTAGATTTTAATATGTGGGTAACCGGCGCAACGGTAGCGTTTCTGACTCCATGAATAATTAGTATATTTGTGAGGTTGTGTACTGTATTTTACTGTATACTTACTGTATTTTTGAACCTAAAATATATTTATTACAGTTATGAAAAGCTCTTTACATATATGTATATAATTTATGGATAGTGTAGAACAATTATTTTAGTGAAGTATAGTCATCGCGACGTGAGGAACTTGCTAACGAGGGTCTCCTAGTCGAGAGTTCAAGAGCATTCTGGCGTGTTGTTCCGATCGAAAAAAATCTGCAGACTGAATTAGCCACCACGCCTCCTTAATTTTGTATCCTCTGATTCGTTATATCTAGAAAGGTATCAAATGAAAAATAAGATCATTAGTTCGTCAGCCTTCCTGAAATCGAAAGGCCTTTGACGACAGACACAGTGCAGAAAGCTAAAATCTCTTGACATTGGTGGTGAAGTTATGTCTCTTGTACTGTCAACTGGAACAAATTATTGCGACTGCCATGTAAGACCATGTCGTGTGGCACATCCTAAAAGCTTGAAAACAGTGACTTGCGGAGACCATACACAATTTTCTCCTGTATGGTCCGCCGCAAATATTTATTGGGGCAAGTTCATCGCTTCGTAACACCTAAGTTTCAACGCTTTTTAGGTAGTGAATCGGATCTTAAAATTTTTGAATTTTGCCGCTATACCTTACTTGCCTTGACCCTGTGAGAAAGTTATAATTTTCTTTTCTTCACGTTTTTGTAAAGAAAGGAAATAATTAAGGATTAACAAAATTCAGACGTCATTTGACAGTGATCTTAACTGAAATGCGTCTGTGTGAAACGAAGTGTTGTCTTTCAATGTAAATTAAGATGCACGCGCGCGCTGCTTAACTCCTCGCCCGAAATATAATGAATATATATCCCAAACCCCATCTGCTGGGGAAAATAAGTAAAAGGAGGCGAAGCTAGAAAAGAAACAAAACTAATGAGAGGAGATATTTTAGTAAATATTTGCAAATTATTTCTTTTCATGTTAACAGACAGTTCTTTTACGTAGTGCTTCTACAATGTTTCGGAACTAAGTTTGTACAAAATTGAAAGTTGAAGAAAATAGCTTCTGAACTCCTAGCTTTCGATGTAAAATCCTTGTAAATATCTACAAAGCTTGGAATGTTCGTACAGCATCTTGATTCCTTCTTAGAAGTAATCTTTTGGAATGCTGTTTACGTCTATGGTTATAGTTTTCTTTATCTTTGCAGTGCTATTAAAATAATGACTTTTGAAGTGATACTTCATCTTAAAAAACTTAAAATAGTCTGCAAGTACCAAACCTGATAAATAAGGAAGAGCATTAAGAATTATGACTCTTTTTTTTTTTTTGGCTAGAAATTGCTCGGTGAGAATAAAATTTTGCGATGTTACATTACCATACAAGAGGAACCAACTATTCCACTGAGCTTTTTCAAACCTAACGCACTCAATTGTTTTCAGAAATCTGTCTGTATTACCTCTTTAAAAAACATAAAGTTCATCCTTACAGGATCCAATTCCCTGTTAATCATCCCTTTCCATTAAAAAAGGTCATCAGTATAGTTTTAATTGGAGATTCCTGAAACCGAAGAATACTTAATAAGACAACTATTCACCCTCCTAATGAAAAATCTTGCTGATGTTTGATCGCCTTTGTTTTACACAATATTTGAAATGTCTTCTTTGCTGTTTTTTTTTTTTTTTTTTTTTTTTGAGTTACCGTTTTCTTTGCTCTGCGTTCTAATCCTGCAGATGATCACTGGATCAAAGTAAATGATTAACCACTTAGAGAATTGTATTCGTAATCAGACATTATTTCAGGAAAAGCGAGTTGAGATGTCTTGGTTATGCTGTAAATTACTGTTTGGTAGCTTTATGATATTTGTTGAAAGTAATTAGTTTCGAAATTTTGTAGACGTGTTGCGTATAATCAAAAGTTTGTAGATTAGGCCCAAGGCATGCTTAACTAGGTAATTTGCGTTTTAGCCAGCTGGTAAACTGCAGAAGAATTTTGGGTAATTACGATGAGTTAGATGAGAGAGAAGCATTCTAACTTTAAAATTAGGCAAATTTCAACTTTAATCTGTTACTGATTTTGGATAAGAAAAGTGCACCTGATGCACCTGATGAAGACAGATCTCTTTAAATTATATCTTAAAATTCATAATGCATTTTTATTAATGATCAGCATTGATTTGAGATTAAATTTTACCGCACCTTGAAATGAATGTATACATATACAACGAATTTCTGGAAAATATCATTGAAATGGTTGTCATATAAAGATCTCGGAGCTAGATGTATTATACTGTCCGTGATGTAGTTCTGTCAATAAAGATACTTTTTCATGTACGTGTTTGTTTGACCTATTCAGCTTGTTGATTCTTAAGAATATTATTAGCAGCTTCAACATTTTTATGCTTTTGTAATATATTCTTTTTTTCATGTGATTCTAGTGTAATATTTTATCTGCTCTCCTTTTTGGCGTATCCCACTTATTAATGTTTTGCGAATAGCGATGAGTATCTCTTTTTTACCAGGAAATAATTCGCCAACGTATAAAACAACGCAGAGATTAAAGATAACACGGCACAGTTCCACCCCCCAGCCATATATTTAGACATATAATCGCATTTCTAAATATTTAAACATTTAATCGCTAACAGACAATGGCTTTCATATACAGCTCTTTTCATGACTGGCAGATCTCGCTTCTGTTAGAATTAATGGCGCGTCTTTATGGAGTTGCTGTTCGATTTATTATTATTTTGTTATTATATGTTTGGAACGCCAGTGATTTATCAGCTCGTAGATAAAACAAATCTTGTTTGTTAGCAGTAGCGGCAGAGTAAAAAAAAAAAGAAAGGTGAGCTGAATCAGATCAAGAGAAAGAAAGAAAGAAAGCAGCGAATTTCGAGTAATTGTTTTCCGTTTTTCATTATTCTTCGCCTGTTTTGGATTGAAACGAAAATAAAAGTGCCAAAAACAGATAAAACTTTGGAAGTTGAATCAAATCATTCATTTTATAAAAGAAGGTTTAGTTTTATGTATTTTTATCGCCCAGACAAGACAGAATGCATTGTTCGGAGAACAATAGAAATATTTGCCAGAATTGAGGATGTTTCCTAGTACAGAATTTAGTTATTAGAGAATATAATTGCGGAACACACAGCAACAGCAAAAGAAACATAATATTTAGTAATAATACCTTTTTACTCAAGACTATCTCCGTAGAATCATGCAAGATTTGTAATAATTTTCTTTTTTACGCGATGTTAGAGAGCACTTTATGCAGCATCATCATAAATGTACTTAAGAGTCTCTATTATCCCAACCGTCTGTCCTAGACCAGGCACATCCATCTCAACTCCTCAAGTCGGCCAAATATTCGTCAGTGTGCAATAGCATGAGTTACAAAAGGAAAAAGCCATTTTTCATGCTTAATAATATGTTTAAATAGTGAGTAAATAGTACATAAAATCTCATCTAACAGTACTATTCTTTAAAAACTAAATCTTGTTAGTAGATGGATACAATTGCTGGGTGCTAACGGGTTCGCAATGGATTGAATGAACACAGAACCGATAAGAGCTTGATAAAATATTATTTTCGCAAAAGAAACACTTTTTACTTTTGTGGAAACTAGAACTTTCCACAGAAGTACTCGTACAACTCTTCTTAAGATGACAGAGCACAATCGGTAGCTACCACTTTAAATTACTAAAAGCGTTAAACACAACTCATTGCAAAGAGCCACAGCGAAGCTCACACGGAGATCTCTCAGTACTAGGAAGTCAGCTCTCAAAACTGAGTACTGATGCTATTTCCTGTTGGGAAATTTCTAGTATTTTTTCGAAATTACTGGAAGGCATGTACGTTTGCTGTTATATGTAAGAGCCAGATACAATTACAGTTACATAAGCATTTAGGCCATTTACAATTGTACAGGGATCGGACGAAATGGTCGCCAAATTTAGCAACTGTTGGCGACTTTTCGCCAAATTTGGAAACAAAAAAATTAGTCGCCAAAAATATCGCTAGTTTGGCGATATCTCGTCAGTTTATCACAATGTTAAATAGTTATCTAATTTTTCCGGCAGAGCTTTGCTTCTTTTCAAGGCATTTCATGTTAGATTACACAAGAGATGCTACAATTTTAATTATAATTTCTCTAACATTACATACATATATATGAAATTTGTAACAATATTTTTACTTTACTGATATCTGGCATCTTTTTCCTACAGTCAACTTTTGGCTGTTGGAGACATACTTTTGCCACTAACGAACGATTCTCAGAACTGAGATCAAATAAATGGCTCGATCAAATGTATCAAATTTATTGTATCCCACTAGGGACTTGTTCATTTTCAATAAATGGAAAACGTTTTCCGCACTGATACGTACTACTAGCTTGGAAATCAATGCAAACTGTGCAGGCTGATATTTTAAAATTCGCGGATAACCACTTCATTCAATTTTTGCTTTAGAGTTGAGTCGCTGTAGTATTAATTCCATCTGGTATTTTCTCCTCGATATTGCATGGAATTCCAATTTTTATTAATATGTAGAGTCATTAGATTATTTTGAAGCGAGAGACATGAAAAATGTGCAATGCCCTCGCCGGAACTCGAACCTCAAATACGCACCAAGTGTGCTACCATTAGACTACGAAGGCATGCAGAAAGTAGGGAGAAAATGCGTTATATACTCCTCCTTTTAAGGGCGACTGGGATTAGGGGACCCAATCGCCAATTCTTGGTGACGAAAAATCATCATCCACCACATTTTTAGTTCGGGTCCCACTGTAGAGTCCTTAGATTATTTTGAAACAAAAAACATGAAAAATGTACAATGGCCACACCGAGACTCGAACCTGGACCTCTCGAACACGCGCCAAGTGTGCTACCATTACACCGCGAAGGCATGCAGAAAGGAGGGAGAAAATACCTTACAAATATATTATAATTTTCTCGGCGTGACTCGAGGGCCGCGAGTTTGATATGACTGTTCTAGATATTTGCATCCTGTTACAAAATTATTTTAAATGATTATGTTTTTTTAATTTAAATATTTATGTTTTGATATTTTTGTATTTTTAAGTTTAAAAATTCATTTTTTTTTAATTACAAAATCTTGCGTTATATGGTTCCCGTACGCTTAGTCGAAATTTATTCTTTTTCTAAAAAAGGGAACGCTCTCAAAGGATAAAAATTCACTGTGCTAATATTTAATTTTTAAATCTGAGATCATATTTCATGAAAATTCAGGAGTCGTACGTGAATTGAAGAGGAAAAGAATTAAATTTGTATTGAACTGAAAATGGAATATTAACTAGCAAAATGTTTTTGATATAGTCTGACGCGAAACATTTTCATCACTGCAGAGTTTTTCAAAAAAGAGGTGTTAATTACAGAATTCATCTTTCTAAAAAACAATGGCAGGCTTTAAATATTGGCACACAGCCAACTTGCAGCGTTATTTGCAAAAATAAAAATATAAGAATACCTTTAGTTTAGATGAATTTCTTTTATGACAGGTTATGATTTTAAAGTAATAAAACTACTACTACTATCATTAACATGTTTTCAGCGTTCAAAAATTTATAAATTGTTTGTGTGAAAATGTTTTTATACCATGAAATTTGTTAAAGAAAGTTTCGTATCACTAAATTTCTAAATCAAGTTGAAATTTACATGAATTATGTGTAATCTTAAGCCTAACTGGAAGGAATTATTTTGCTACGTTCAGAGGCAGGAATTTTCTTTCATTATGAATTTTGTATATTCTGTAGAATAAAAAATACGAAACAACACATATAAAAGACCTTTCTAAATAACAGGATTTTTAATTAAATTCACTAAAACGTGAAAAATTATTCTATGAATTATATTGTACTATTGTATGTGATTAAAAAAATAAAATCTTGGAAAATTGCTGTTACGTCGTTTGACCACAAAATGTGATTTACTGTTTTTGAGCACATAATGAGAATTTTTCTTCTCTAAACCGAGAAAAAAACGTTTTACTCAGGAAATGATTAGCAACCATCTTTTGTTTGAAAATACCACAACCATTCTGCTGACGCAAATCGTATAGAAAATAATAAATTCTTGTTAATAGCTAGAGATATTCAGTGAATCATGAAAGATAGATGTACCCATCATTGCCTCGATGCTTGCGTGAAATTGCTTGAAATTCGCATTTCATGGTATCCACCGTGAAAGGGAAGTATGCGTGATTAAGTTGACGCCCTTTGTGTACTGATATCATATTTTCGCAATCGATATTCTAATCGATTTTGGCTTTTATCAAGAACTGAATTTGTGGAAATCATATAACCATAACAGAATTTTCTGAGTAGTTTAGCTATATTTTTGTTCTTGAAAGCTAGTCATATGGCTGGTATGATCAAAATGGCTTCTAAAAATTTTTCAGTTGAACTTCTAAATTTTAAAATAGTAGCGCAAAATTTATATTTTATTTTTGAAATTAACCAAGCGTTACTTCGTGATTTGTTAAAATCTTAATAGTTGAAGGTCTGTGAGAGCTACGTGCAGGAGGAATTCTTTTATATCTCTGTTCTGAAAGGAAGAATTTGTGAGAATGTGAATTCGTCGCATAGTACAGAGATGGATAGACCTAGAGCTGGGAAATTTGGAACATAATATTTTCCGAGACATGCACCTCGAAATGATGTCATCAAAATTCGATTTAGATTTTTTTTATTTATTGTTGAATTAATTTTTTTTGTCAATTTTTATACATATCTTCATTTAACGAATAAGCTGAAAATGTCAGAATTTCACTCTTTGCAACATGAAACTGAAATTAAATCTTTTAAATGAATTTTACATCAACTTTTTTTAGGCAGTTTATTGATTTGGGGAACTCTTTCGAAAACTGTTGAATTTTTTGCGACCCTTTCACTTCCGTTGTTTTAAAACTCCAGCTTCGAAAATTGTACCTGTTTCTAAATTTCGCAAAGTCTTCGCTCTTTTTTAAAACAAGAATAATAAAAAATATTAGTTAGACGATTTTCTGGAATTTTTTCAATAATCTGCAGTATGACTTTAAGCAAACCTGTTCTCGTTCTTCCGCGGGCATCTATAATTTCCCTTGGAAACATGGTTTCGAGAGTATAATGTCATTTCACTTCAATTTATTTATTTTTTTCCCTTACATATATATATTTCTCTAGTAGATTTTTTTTAACTTATTAAGTTTTCTCTTTTGCTAGAAAGCATTATTTGAAAAGAAATTATTAAGATAGGTTTTGTCTTTAGTATTAGTTTAATTTTATTATTTTCTTAATTTTATTGTATTACGTAATATTATATTCTTTTTTTCCATCTGACATTAAAATTCGAACTTCCAGAAATCTATTTGTTATAAATGTTTGAAATTTTAACTGTTAAAACAAACTAAAAAATTTTAATTAGGCAATTTTGTTGGAATTTTTTAATCCAGTCACGTACCGAAAGGCTGCCCACACAAACGGTTAGTATGAAAACTCGTGGGTTTTCATTTTCTGGTATTTTTTTGGCGAAATATTAATTAATTTGAGATCCAAACTCGATGTGTATTGTTTTGGACTAGCTTTTTTAAGTTATCGATGAATTTGTATTATAAACTGTCATATTTCCTGTTCTTTTTTATCTAAACATGTATTTTTTTTTTCTTTCAGGTCAATTTAACCTTTGCTTTGTATAAAACTGGTAAGTATATTTGTTTTCTGTACAGATTATAAATTCACATAATTAAATATGAATCCGAGCCATGTAATCTATTTATTTTTGCTACATTTTACAACAAGAAAATTTCAATCGTGTGCAATGTTTCAATAAACATTCTTAAAATAGTATTGATTTTTTTCATTTATTTAAATCATTTTTAAATTCCATCTAGAAACCGTCATGAGTATAATTATGTTCGGGGCCTTAGGAGTTATTTATATTCGTGTAGTTTATTATCTAAAGTCAAGTATTTGATGCTGTATTTATAGTGTTCATCATCAATACAAGAACATCATCAATACAAGATTTTTACCTATTAATATGAATAAAGCAGTACTTTTACAGTAACAGAATCAAATAGCTGTTGCTGCCAGAATTCATTGCTACAAAACAATATTATTTCTACTTGAGAAAATGGGCAAGTATGGGGTTTAACAGCATTCGTAGAGAATGAAGCATCATCCCGTTCGTCTCTCTTGCAGAACTGCTCTTATTTCACGTTTTAGAGAGAATTCAGTATTGCTCTGTTACTTTCAACATGAAATGTCTCTGAAGTCTCCAAACCTAAAACCCTGTGATTTTTTGGTTTCGGAATTGCCTAGTCCCAGGTCCACAGAGGTCGTTTGATATCAATGGCATGAAAATTGCTATCAGACGGCATGCATCAACGATATCTACAGAAATGCTGTTTCATGTTGTCCATAATGCCTCTAGACTATAATATCCAGGCAGTGCTGCTTCTGTACGTATGCAGATCTACAGAAATGCTGTTTTGTGTTGTCTATAATGTTCAGGCAATGCTTCATAATGATTGCTATTTCATTCAGCATTTTTCTTTTCTTTTTTTTTTTTTGAGGTATTTTTGTGTTCCATTACGGGTAAGGCGCCATTGACGAACATAACTGTAATCCTGAAAGCTGTATAATAAAACTCTTTAATATCCCATTATTTTTCCCAATTTTTTGTTTATTATAAAATGAAAATTCACTAAAATACAATATTTGTGTTATGAGGTTCAACTATTCAAATCTAAAGCTCTAACTCCGAACCCCACGAACACTTAACAAGCGAATAATCGCTTAAGTGTGAACAGAACACGTGAGACTTGAGAAGGGTTTAAAACACTTTATTTTTCAATATATTTACAATCAGTCCCGACTTGGAACTTTACACAAAGCCGCCTCTCGGGCTTGAACTTAAATACTAATTATTTGAACTAAAATTAGCTTAACTAAAGCTCTTAAAAGATATAGCCGAAGCTATCAGAATCTAACTAGTTGGCCCGTAAGTATTAATTAAATCCGCGAAGCCTAGCAAGGGCCTAAGATATGGCCGAGCGTAGTAACAGCTAAAAGAGACGTAGCCATAAGGCAAACGCGCGCTAGTCAGGGAAACAGACTCTCTCTGTTGAAGTCGGTTAAGTCACGACTTAAATAGTACTCATTCTCATTTGCATTATCTGCGTTTCTGAAATTACATTCTGGCAGAAAATTGTAAGCTGAAATTAGGATAAGATAGGAAAGATACAAAACTTAAAATAACTGTTAATTAACATAATGTAAACCTTACAATGTGTTTATATGATTTTGAGATCACCTAGTACATATACTTACACAGACGGATATTTTGTTCAAGTTACTAAATTTTTCGTAAACCTATTTAAAATCAGTTTAAAAGTGTGTTATTTTCATGTCATATAAGCGATAGAAAAATTGTTAAAAAATCTGAAAGGTTTCAATTTTTAACAGTTGCCCAAAGAGGTTTGTTAAGGTTTTTTACGCTATCGCTGAGCTCGCAGTCTGCTGCTGTACTCACTTCTGCTAACCTTCCCCCGCTTATCTTTTTAGCTTTATTATCAAGCATTTACAATTCATGAGCAAAATCAATTTTAATAGCAGCATAGCAACATATGTTTAGAATTTCCGATGCAGTATGAAGTACTAGCATAACATTTTTCTATTTTTCAGTCTTTTCTCAGTTTATCATACCCATGTTCAGTTTTCTGAGTAAAATGGCTTACAAAACTTTTTCTGTCTTTTTGGTATTAACTTTTTATGTGTTAACTTTATTTGTTAAATATCACGTTTTCCTCACGCCACAAATATCACGTTTTTCGCACTTATGCCGCATAAAATTCAGCTCAACAACAAAATGACAAAATATTTAAGAACATACCTTTAGAATTTCCGATATAGAGTCTCGCGAGCTGGATGAAAATATTACATTCCGTACAGTGTTGCCACTGCTTGCTCTCAAATCGTTGAGTTTATCAAAAACATTACAATTTTACAAAATATGAAATAAATGATTAAAAAATGGAACGTTATTCTATGTAAATATTGAATATTTTTGATTAGATAGATCCTTAACTAAATGCATTTTTATTATTTAATCAATCCGATTCAAAACTCAGAAACAAATATTCTTAAGAACTGTACCTATTGCTTTCAAATAGCTTCGTTTGTTAATCCACAACAGATAAATTTGAAACAACAGTTTCAGTTTGAAAGATCTTGCATTTTGCCGAATGGCAACAGACTTCGAAACAAAGGTGAAATGACTCATTTATAGTGATTAAACGCAAAATCTCATTTCGAGACTAACAGCTTCTTTTTGGCTAAAATTTGTTTGATAAAGTTCTTGCACATACAACAAAATCAAACAGTTATTGACTGCATTTACAATTCATATGTTGAAGGAAAGAAAACTGTTTTGAATTTTGCAAAGCAATTGAAAATTCTGCTATGAAAAAGAAGGAAAAATGTTTCAGTTGCTTTGTGTTTCATTGCGCTTGTTGCCAATATGAGAATATAAATTTATGCGACCTAGAGATGTTGTGTGCATCATTTTATCACTTTTCATGTCACTGGCGAATAATTTGATTTTTTATGTTTCATTCCACTTAATGGCAATTAAAAATTTTAATTTGTGTAGCCTCAATAGAAAGAAGAAATATTGTGCGAGTTCTTTTATCGAGTGAAAGAATTTTGTTTCTTTTCATTTCATTGTCAATTTAACTGGTAATGAAATACTGAAAACCTACAAATCCATAATAAAAAAATCTGATGTGTACACCACATGACTTCCTTGTACGTAATATTAAATTATGCACATTTTGCATTTTATTTAAACTTATTGAATTAAATCTACTTCGTCGATAGCGCACAAACCACAACAGAATAAATGCGCTCTTTAAAATTCACTATATTTGTTTACCAAAGCGACACTCTGGGGCTAGGTTCACTTAACAGCGTTACATCTCATTCATTTTATAACTCAGAATGTACAAAAATTATGTGTATCATCTAAAGAATTATCTAATCGTTGCCACATGTCCTATTCAAACACTATGGTAAATCTAAAAAGATTCGAAATGATAAAGTAATTAAACCAAAAAAAATTTTTTCACAGACCATTCAGTATTTCTCATTCAATTAATTCAGTTCTAACTTCGCGATAAGGCAAAAGTACGTAAAATCTCAAACTATCTATATTAAAAATTACGAAGTAAATCTTAAGCAATTATTTCCTCGAATAAATTCCAGAACGGATTAAGCATGATTTAATTCGCAATAATAAAAGAAGGCGTTGTCTTTGTTGTTGCGAAGCTTAGTTTCTCTAGATTGGCAACAAATCCACTATTCTGCAAAGTTTCAAATGTAAACAAATATGGCCGCTATGGCAAAACAAATTAGGCTTAGCCGCACTTAAACAACTTTTAAATTGTTGATAATTCTGCAACTGTAATATGCAGGTTAACTAAAGGTAAGACATAAAAACCTTAACCGAAAGATAAAAACAACATAGTTCAATCATTTTTAAAGCAAAAAAAGTTTTAAAATTTACAAACCTATAAGAATAAAGAACTGAGCTTACTGGAGCCAACAGAATGGATATATATTTAGGTATATTTATGTACTTTGATGCGGCCGATTGCAACTAAAATAGGAGGGGCATATTTACATGTTATAGCAGTCCTACATACAAAATTTCAACGTTCTGAGACTACTCGTTTTTTTTTTATTTTTTTTTATTTAGTTATGCGAGATACATACATACGTACGCACAGACACGACGAAAAAATCACTTCAGAATCCATTTTAAATCAGTGTTTCATTTTTTTTAGGGGGGGAAGAGTCTTTTATTCTGTCCTTACGTACGGATGTCACGCAAAAACATCGTTAAATTGCATTCGATAGCGGTCAAAATGGATATTTTCGTTGAAGTATGATACCTGAAATTTTTCGCGATTACAATACTTCCTTTTTACTTCGTACAAGGAAGTAATATATATCTATAATTAATTTTAAAGTTGCTTGTAATAATCCAGATTTCTAAATACCTTTCCTTGCCTGCATATAAGGTTGGCAATAGAGAATTTAATTTTAGGTTGGAGATATTTTGTAGTTATCTGATCATTTGTTGTATTTTCACAGGCCAGAATCTTGATTAAGCTTCTTTCAACGATATCGTTTGTTGTTCTTGAACAGTTTATTTCTTTATCATATTCTTTTATAAGCGCCGGCATTCTTATTAATTGCTTTACTGCCAATTTAAAAAAAAAAATCCCGGCTTTAAAATTTGACTTGCATATAGTTTCTAATGCGTGAAGTGTTTAGGTAATGGGCATATTGATGTTGCTGTATTTGTTTTAGCGCTATATACAAATCTCACTGATCTTTTGCTGACAGTTTGATGGATTGTTAAAGGTCTTAGAAAAAAAAACAACAAATACAAATTTCATTACTATTTGTTAGGTGGTGTAGTTTGTTAAGTTTGTCTTTTATATGTTATTTAATCTACTATCAAAAGTAGTATTATTATCACAAATTTCCATATTACGTGACATGAAAAGTGTACAAATATCGTACTCTGAATCGAGTTTTTATGCAAATTTAAGTATCCTTGCACCTCTAATGGTTATTGTTAGTGGAAAATTATAGTGCAACTGATATGCTGACGTATACATGAAGACTGATTTATGCCTGTTCATAAATATTTTGCACTCCGCTGATATACTAATAACTAATCTTGTTTGCATTATAAAATCAATTTTTCTTGATTTCTGTAATATGGAAATATACTAAGGAAATATTGTACGTGGGTCAGAACTAACCTGAAAGCACAGAAAACACTACTAGTGGCGTAAACGGGGTATATATGCCAGTGATGGATGTAACGATATTGCGCGAAAAGTACTTTTTAATAAGTACTTTCGCGCGAAAAGTACTTTCACGCGATGTACTCAATTATAAGGTTCATATTTAATAGATATAATTTATAGATTTGATGACAAATCATCAAAATGGTTTATTCACTTTGCCACGATTTTTTAAAAAATTCCCTTTTATTTTGATGTTAGAATGGAGTGTACAAATAGTCTTGTTTCTCGTTATTTGACATTTTTGGTACAGGTATAGGTTGAATCAAGGCCGGCACCTGTGCATTCCCCTAGGCTTTTCTGATTGTTAAGTTCCTCCCTCAATATTAATGGAGAACACTACGGAAGACTGTCCGAGGGCCTCACATTATCTTCCTCTACCAACAACCACTTGAGAGGACTTCTGGCTCACCTTGTATTTTAAGTGCCCCTTTGTCGCATAGACTCTATACACTTAAAAATATCCAAGTCTTTTGCAGAAGTGAACACGAACTCAAATATACGGGATTCAGGAATGCTAACCACTAAACTAATCACACGGCCTGGAACTCGGTTGGTAACTAGTTCATTAGAGTAAGAGTATGAAAAATATTATCAGCCGTGTACTCAGAGCGGTGAGCTCTATTTATTCGACTCGGTTCAAATCCGCACAGTGATGGTGATGACCTTTCGTGGTTTTTCTCATGTGCAATATGAATATCAGACAGTTTCTCTCATGGCATCCTCCACGACGGCATTCTTCCCCTTAGGCAGATAAGCCTGGTAGGCTTTGTTGTAATTCAAATAACTCCAACCCTTTTGTAATTAAAGCAAAATATAAAACTTGATTAAAATTGCTGTTGATGTTGAATACTTTTTTCAATTCACAAACATTTGGAAAGTCTTATACTCGTCCTAAAAAATTATTGTGTTTGAATGTTTTTATCAAGTTCTGAAAATTTTTATTGCTGCTTCATCTCTTCTCAAGAAGGGATTTGGAACAGAGAGGGAGAAGCACCCAAATTAAAATGAGGAATTAAAGGGACTATTCCTAATTTAAATTGCAATTTTTATTTACATATTTAGGTATATATATATTTAATGATTATTCTCTATGATGACGGAGGACATGATGATGGAGTTGGTGCAAGAAAATTTATTTTATTTAAAGTCACTGGTCAAATACAGTCAATTTGGAATTTACAGTCAATTTGGAAACTTAATTTTTGACAAAACATTTTTCAGTAAAATTATACTGTTCAAATGAGGTAAAATGCATGCTCATTCTTCAATAATTACATTCGAGATTTTCAACATTTATAATTCAATATTTCAATAATTCAATATAATTTACAATTCAATATATTATTTCAATTTTTATTCAATATTATTTATTTTATATTTTTTAATATTTCTGAAGTAAGAAAGAGAAGCGGAGGACGATATGTTAGTAGGACACATATAATGAGATGAAAATGCTTAGATTACAATATGAATGTCAGATTAAGACTGGCAAGGTTACGGTTCCGCTTTATTTCTGTTGGTTGTTTTGGTTTGCGAAATAACCAGATTAAAATAGAAGCTTAAAGAACTATTACAAATGAAAGTTAAAATTTTACGTGTAATTACGAACTAATTTATAATCAATCATCCATTAGTGTCTGATAGTAGTGTATATATTTATTTATTATTGCTTAATTACAGTAAACTTTTGCCAGTCGCGGACTTACGGAACGCGATTTTGTGTACGCGCGTTTACTTAACTATCTCCATTTAATTTGTTCAATACGAGAATTTGAATTATACGCGGTACGCTGCAGAACGTCGGCAGCTTGCGCTAGTCCTCCTAAATTACTATTTGACTTTCTTCCATTCAAGAAGCGTTGCTTAGAAAAGCAAAACCGGAGCTTTAAAGTTCTCCTAATTGTCGTTTATGATCCAGAACACGTTGCTGTAGCCCTCACTACACTACGTATAAATGTCGAGGTCTTATTCCTTCCACCGAACATCGCTTCCTTAATCCAGCCTATGGATCAAGAAATCATAGAAAATTCAAAGTTTACTGTGCCAGGCATGTTTACATCTCTGTAACTAAAGCACTAGACGAAGGAAAACACGACACACTAATAACATCACACTAATCATCGACAGTTAATGCTTCCTGGTATCAGCTCTGGCCTGAAGTTTTTAATAGTTTTAAAGGATTTCCATCGAATGAAAATGAAGCCAAGGAAATCGTACAAACTGCAAAAGCAATAGGCGGCGAAGGATTTCAGATATGGAAGAAGGAGAGATTAAAGAATTAGTGGAGAATGACCATCATTGAAAAGAAAATGAAGAAATGGATGATGTTATGGCAGCAGAAGTTGAAGGCAGTGATAGAGAAAGAGATAACAAGCTTTTTAAAGAAGCTGAAAGACTTGTTAAAAAAGGCACAAGAAGTGTCTGATTTTCTGATGGAGATTGATCCAAACCAAATGAAGAAAAAAGAGGATACTTTATGAGGAAAAACTTTGCATTCTTTACCTCGAAACGTTTAATAAGCTGCTTCAGACATTGTTCCGAGCAAACGTCAACAGCTATGAATCAGTTATAGAAATCCTTTTAATCGGCAATTTCTAAATTGTTTCCTTTTAATTACAGTAAAATTTAGGTTTGTATAAATTGTACATTCTTTCTTAATCTGAACTATATGTAAACCGTTTTTCCCATAGAAGTAAACTTTGTGGTTCGCGGTTTTGCCGTACGCACAGTGTGTTAATGATATGACACCCCGCGCTTGGCAAGGGTTTACTGTATTATACTGATTTTCTTCTTCTAATCTTCCTTTTTCTTCTTTAATTTAGTGTACGCGTAGGAAGCGCATAAGTCGAAACTTGAGTCTCTCGAGACTAAAACGTTTGGGAAATGTTTTGTGAAACAACTAGGGGGAAGGATTTGTTCTTCGTTGTCCTCTTGTGTTAAGAGCTGTCCATGTTATTTCTTAAATATTCTGTGTAATTAAACAGAAAATTAATTATTAAGCGTTTCTTTACTGTATTATTGAACTGCATGTATTAAATAAACTTCGACCTGACTCTTAAAATGTCATCTATTAATTCCTTTTTTACTTTATCTCGAAGTTGAGTCTACTTTAAAAAGCCGGAAAAACAAAGTGTCGAGTAAACAATACGGTTACAGGAACGCAGCGGGTCTCCGTAGTGTAATGAAAACGGCCGCCACTCAGAATTACTTTCCCTGTACGGCTTACTTCACTGCAAGTGTCCCCATGGCTCTCTTCGGCCAATCAATGCAGTGAGAGAGTGTGGGCGCGGAATACAATTTACTCCAGAGGTTTCCTGAGGTGGCTTGTAACCCAGTCACGTATTTTTAGGTGCTTTGCCGCAGCAGCGCTCTACGCCCCACCGCAACCACCTCTCCACCGAACGAACCTACTCATGTCCCTCTATATTTTTTCTCTACCGACGTCGCTCGAAAATTGAGATGTCACCACGCTGCACGAACATTTTCGTGACTACCCCCACACACGCGCATATATGACGTGAAAGTCAGAATGCTTTGATGACGACGGAAACAACCACGGGGGACGGCGGGAGGGCTTCTCGAGCTCGTATTTATTAAACATGCTCCAAAACTTGGGAATGGGGGGAAGGGGGTCGGAGCGTGTTTCGAGGAAGCGAATGTACTTGCAAAACTTGCCGGATACCAACCATTATTGCTTTGGCAGGAACTAGCTGCTGTTCAGATAGCTTTTTGCGAGCGACCAGACATGCAGATTACTGTACGTATGTCTGTATATGTGTGTGTAGTATACATATGTGTGTGTACATGCATGTATGTAGAAATATATTCGTCACTTTCTATCACGCACAGAGGGCGGTGCAAAGAAAAATTACTAGAAAACAAAAGCTGGTGGTGTTAGATGGATTTCGGAAAATCTCCTCCCTACGTTACAGTTTTCGGGTTTTGAAGATCTAATTCTGTAGTCTGGTATTTTTGTGTTTCTTCAGATTCAGTTTAGTTTATGGAATAATTGCATCTGAATGAGATATGCGTTTTTCTGCTGAAGCACGCAACTATAATCCTACCAATTTTTTTATTAGGTATCAACTTTTAACACCTATATGTTATACACAAAAAGTCCATTTCCGTCTTCATTTTTCCTTTTTTCATTCAGTACTCTAAAATGATCATCAATTTTTTTTATCTTCATTAGCAGAGGCAAGTGAGCACATAAAAATAGTAATTTTATGTTCATGTTGTACGTTCATTTACAGTGCTATTGTTAATACAGCCAACTTAACTATTACATACAAATCCGTTGTATTCATAATGGCTCAGCTGAATTCTAAATAATGCTGCTTAAAGAACTAGTACGTTAGCCATAACAAAATTTGAAAAATTTAGCTTGAATTTCTTCAGATTTTATTTGTAAGGATGAGAGGTGTTTTAGAACGAGAAATAATTGAAAGTAAATAGTATCTAGCTCCCGGAGTCTGAACACAAGACCATCAAATAATCCGGCTTAATATACTGATAGCAGAACATAACAAAAGGATAGGGGGGAAATATCTTAATTTCTATAAAATTAAACGTTAATTAATTTTAATGTTTAAATGAAAATATTCTTATCTCTACATTTCACTAATAAACAAACTGTAATAAAAGTAAACACAACTAAAAAGAGCAGTTGCTTCAGTTTATAGCCGCCAAGATGGTATAGTGGTTAGGGGAGCCGACTGCGATACCAAAGAGTCCGGCTTCGAATCCCGGGGAAGACATGGATGCAAATTGTCTGTCCCTTCATAGAAGGTAACGGTGGCCGCCTGTTAGGTGTCTCCGTAATAAAATGGCCACCACTTCTGGCCTTCGTAGTTTCTGGAAACTGAGGTTAAACAAGGACGAAAGATCATTTTTCTCACCTCTCTCTTCCCTGGTTTTTCTCTTTATAACATATATCCTCAAAAAACAAGAAACAAATGGCTTTTACGTAAGGCATTGAGATCGGCAGATAAAGATACCAGATATAATTTGCAGAAAGAATAATTCCTTTTCAGTGAAACCTACCACGTATTATTATTTCAAATTTTAATATTTTTGCCTAAGGTAAACGTAAATTTTAAACCTTTATAAGGTATTTTCTGCCTCTTTTCCGCGTGCCTTAACTGTACAACGCGTGTGACGCGAAATCGGGAGGTCCGAAGTTCGAATTTCGGCGAGGACATTGCTCATTTTCTTCAGTTTCGTGACATCAGAAAATTCTAAAAGACTCTACAAGTGGCGCCCAAACTAAAAGGAGGGGACGTAAGTCTTATAGAATTTTTCGATATGAGAAAACTGAAGAAAATGTGCAGTGCCCTCCCCCGGGAGTTGAACTCAGAACCTCGCGATTACGCGTTGGACGTGCAAGCCAGTTACACCACGAAGGCACGCGGAAAGGAGGGAGAATACCGTATACCTTCGTAAGTGTTTCATTATTTTTAACATCAGCGGATTTTCGTACAAAGATACTGTTAGTTATATTAAAAAAACTATCTCTGTATAGGCTTTTTATAGAAATCGTTCCCTATATGGACCCTATATAGAGTTTCTAAGGGAAGATTCAGAATCACGATTATAAATCTTCCACCCCTCCTTCTCCCTCTCTTCGAGTTATAAGGCTTCTGAATATTGTTTTCTGGCTTATTAGACAAGAAGGAATACAGCTGAGCCTCAACTCATAGTTGACCTTCTTGAGCAATCTGAAGTAGAATGCCTTCTTTTATAAAATAAACGTTTTCATAGTGAAAGATTTAAGTAAAAAGATGAGCAGACAAAAGTATGAGGTATTTTCTTCCTCCTTTCCACATGCCTTCGTGGTGTAATTGGAAACAAACTCGACGCATATTCGACTCGAGAGGTCCAGAGTTCGAGTTCCGTCAAGAGTACTGCATACTTTTCACATCTTCGACACAAAAAAAAAAACTAAAGACTCCGCAAGTGTATTGATACAAGGAAGTTCGATCAAGGTGGTAAAATAGCTAGCTGCTAGAACTGCATAGCAAAAGAGGTTAGTAACGTTTGCAGATATGCTGATCCATATTTCATATTGCGATTTGCACTTTATCAGTGATCCAGGAAAATCGGAAAACTAAATGAACCCCTCCTGTATGCTTGAAAAAATATGTGCTGGTACGGTAGCATTATGATTGGACATTATTTCTTCAGGCGGACAGTGGGGCATCCATATGTGAGATCATCATGATAAGTTGGAATGTTATGTAAAAGTCCTACAATGCATTTGAAGTGTGCTCAGAGGTATTATATCAATCAAAATCTTTGATGACAGAATATACGATAGTGCAGTTGAGTTTTCCCGATTTATAAATGATAAGACTTCCATTTTTACTGAACAGTTCATCTTGTCTCTGAAAGATTGACTTATTAAGGAACTGAACTGTTTAGATTTTTTTCAAAACTTTACGCTTTGATACATCAATAACTATCAGATCCTACTTATGATGTTACCAGGTAAAGCAGGTGACTGCACTGACTCTGCTCTGCACCATGGTTTTCAAATGAGCTGGAACCAGGTTTGAGGCGCATATAAGTTTGAACGTCGCTTCCCTGATATGTCTATATCTGGACGTTGCTTTCCGTTGATATGTCTGACAACTTAATTGACAGTTTGGGCAGGAAATGCCTAGCGTGTGCTCAACCTAAGAAAGAACCTATTACTTCATTTTCTTTTTTCTTCTCAGTCATACCATTTTCGGGAAAAAAAAAACAATACTTTTTTTTTATAAAAATGAGAAATTACATGGTGTGAAAGCAGTATAAAGTACAATAAATCATTGGGCCACATTTGATATTTTTCCTTCATTAAAAAAAACGATTAGATGAAAAAGTTATTTTGCCTTTACTTCTCTGAGAGCAGATTGTTGTTACGTAAATACAAAACTCTGAAAATTGAAAGAAAAGTCAAATTGAGTTTTAGTTTTTTAATCTGAAGGAATTTTTTTCTTGTTCGAAAATAGCTATTTTGGTACAGCGCTTTTTCAAAAATCACAATAATCACAATTACCGTTTTGTATAACTGTATGAAATTCAAAACGTGTCATTGATCTCCTGCAAAATAAATATTATATATATTTTCCAGCAGCTTATTTTTATGAGTATTTTTTGGCACAAATTTAAAATTCACAAAAAGCTAATTTTCGAGTAATTGAGCCACCCTTGTTTTAAGCTTTATGTAATTGGGCTGAACAATTTATTTTTCAGTTTTGAAAAAAAAAAATTGAGTCTTTAATTCTTGATGTAGAATTTTTCTTCTTGATATAATTTAGTGTACATAATTAGTTTGTTTTGCTCTTTTTTAGGCCTTTTATAGGTTTTTTTAGCTTTTTTCTGAAACAAAAATTATGCTTTTATTTTTAACGTTATTTAGCTTTTGTATATAATCTTGGTCTCATTCGAGTACGAATACATGAAGATCTGAACATTTGAGAACTATTAGGATGTTGTTTTAAAGAGAAAGTTGGATACTAAAAAGCAGTTTTGAGTCTCAAATGATTCAGAGGAACGAAACATGTATTCGGAACTTATTAGTCAACTTGGTTTAAGGCTTCAAAATACTTTCCTTTGCAGGTTCTGTTGAAGCGTTAAACAGAGAAGATTAATAAAAAGTTATTTTGTTTTGCTTTGTATAATATTTTCAGTTAAAGATACCGTATTTAAAGGTTTCATTAATTTACGTTTACTCAGTTTGGTAATTCTTGACGCGGAGAAGAAAGGTTAGGCTGATATGATATATATATATATATATATATATAAGGCTGCAACAACAAAAAGAATTCAAAGAAAATATATTTTATAAAAACATAGTTGTATTCTGCGCATCGATATCTCTGCGATAATGAATGAAATATACATTTTTTTTTTCAAAGAAACAGAGTATATTCTTTTGTAGAACCTGCATATTAATTTTATTTTGAGAAACATTTCCTATTATGATATACGAGAAGCAAGTGTATTTAGTCTACGGGCGTGTTGCCGACCTGCCTTTATAATTAGCACTGTTTTTCTTTACGTAATGAAGAAAGGCGATGCTAATTATAAAGCCAGGTCGATAAAAAATTAACATCGTCTTTTTTTCATGTAATGGTTCTCCAGCGGCCTAACGGTAATGTTGCTAAACACTGGCAGGTCGAGCAGCGGTTCGAATCCTGGCGAACGGGCTGGCTGTATGGACGTTTTTGTGGTTTTTTTCTCGTGTAACGTGTATACGAGCCAATTTCCTGTAGAAAATTCTCCACGGAGGCATCCATCCTCTTAGGCAGATAGCCCTCGAGCCCTTAGCCATAATTAAACAAAAACATTTATATAATAAATTAAATTATTTTCTTGTGCACTTTTTTCATCTTAAAGTGTCTTCACTTTTTAATCGAAGAATTCAGGTATTTGTTATGGCAAAATACTTAAGTTCTGTCTGCATAGGAGGTATATTTTCATTATTAATTTTCTAAGGAAATCTCACTCGTATTGATATTGCATATGGAAAAAGCCGTGAAAACACATTCAATGTCGGTAGCGGTTCTGAATGTACTTAGCTGTTTTAACCTACCAGTGTTTAGCTGCCTTATCCACTCTGCTATTAGGACGCATGCTCCCTTTCCTGTTAAAAAAAAGATAGAATGTAGCATTGAAGCATAACATTCTTTTGGGTGTTAAATTAATTTTTAAAGCAACAAGGCTTAATTTCTAACTGCAAGATTTTACTTTTTATTAAGATATTATAAGTTTTATTTAAATTAACACGTTACTTCTTATGTTATATTCTGTCCTATACTTCTGTTGTTTCGTGTATTCTTCTGGAATATGTGATTGAGAAAAGTTTTAAATAGAAATAAGAATTTAAGGAAGTTTAAGAAAATGGGGAGAAAGTTTAATAAAGTAAAAGCAAATTTCGCTAAGCAGTATTTGTGCAAGTAACCGAGCCAGGTGCTAGGATGTAGATTTAAACTCTTGAACTGTAAATAATTTCATTCATTATGTCTGATATTTCCGCCAGAAGTGGAAGTAAATGTACGTTATTTAACTTAGTTCTATATTTCGAGCTGTTGCAACTATAGCTTTTTTGTTGTTTCATTTCTGTTATATTCGCTTATTAGTCTGGTTTCCATAGTTAAGACGAGATGAAAACTCGGTCGGCAGTGTAAGAAATTAAACTACTTTTTAATTTAATCCCAAAGAGAATTTTTTAACTTTACGAAGATATGTAATATTTTTCAAGTAATACTTTTATTACATTGAAGTTTTAGTTACAGACAATATCCATTTTCTTATGTCAGATATTATTGTAAATTATTGCCCATTCTTGTGCAGAATTTTCTTGATAAAGGAAATTAATGATCAATCTAAATATGTCTGAAATTAGTAAAAACAGAGTAAAGCATGAAATTAATCGGTAATAGAATATAAACAGGAGAAAATACTGAATACCGAATTGTCAAATAATTCTATCGGATTAAAACTTACAGCGAGAAATTGGCAGTTACTCTTATTCACCTATAATAACTGCGTTACAAACTGTATTTGAACTTTTAAGGTGTAACGTTAGTGATCTATAATGATTGGTTGTTTATCATGTGACAAAGTAGAAAAATTGCACTAAACAGTACTTCTCCAAAATGTTTTGAATGTGTGATACGGCTCTTAGAGTGGCATCACACGTTTCAATGTATTGTAAATGTGACATAAGATAGTGTTATAATCATATCGTAATAGGACGATTCTTACGATTCTTTCTTATGAAGTATTAAAAGATCTCGATTTTACTCGTTGCTTATTTTCATTTTAGTTTTGTAAAAAATAGTAAAGAAAATCTGAGTGGATTCAGATTTTAACGTCACACTAGAGGATTTATTAAGGTTTTCTTATGCTGTCGCTGATCATCGCAGGCTACCAATCTGCTGTTGCACTCACTCATGCTAACACTTTTTTTTTTGTCCTTTTAGCTTTATCTCTAAGTGTCGCTTTCTTTGCACTTACGCCACGTAAAATTCAAGAACAAAATCACAAAATATTTAAAACCAGCACATCTTCTGAATTCACGATTGAGTTTTAAAGGTTACCATAAATTTTTTTAATTCGCCATTTCTTTCTTTAAAAACTAACCGCCTAAAAGAGTTATCACACAAAAGCATATCATTATTTTAGTGTGTCCAGCTTGTGTTATTTCATAAAAATATGTAATATTTGTAATTAGGTAACACATGGTTTAAATGCATTTTTATTTAAATCAATCAGATTAAAAAGTAGTCGTAGAAAAAGGGTTTTCAAAAACTGCGTTTACTGCTTTTCTATCACTTCGTTTGCTACTCAGTAACGGAAAGATTAAATCTTAAAGTTAAGTATCTTATGCTTTACCGAATGGCAATACACTGGTGCATGGAGATAATAAGCATGCTCTTTGAGGCAATAGCAAGGCGCTGCTTTTTTATAGCCGAATTTGTGGATAAAATTGAAAGATAAATAATCTTACATTTTCCGAATGTCAACAGACTGGCGTGGTGAGGATAAAAATATTTAATTTGAACAGTATTTGCCCTTCTTACTTTCCATTCATTGAGTTTATTAAACAAAAATTCGTTAAGTTTGTACAAATTATGAGATAAATGAAAAACAAATTCAAAATTTTAAATTCGGCCTTCGAGGTGCCCATGCTCGGGTGGATTGGGCGCTCGGGGGGGCGTATATTAAAAATGCTGTAGGTTTCGCCGTTTTTCAACAATTCAAAAGACATACATACATACTCATTCATCATTATTTAATTTTTTTTAAATAATACATCGCGATAACATTTAGTGGCAACTATTTGTGATCTTGTGATCTTCAATCTACGACTAATATCGACTTCTATGAGTCTTGATTAGTAAATCAAACTGATTGCCATAGGCCAATAGCGGTAGTAATTAAGAAATGATGCCCTCTGGCATCAACACCCGGAGGCGAGAAGGATAAGCATAATCAGATTAGCAATATTAAACTGGCATTGTTACATCAATGGCATTTGAACTTGAACTCAGGCAATAATCTTTAGAGTTGCAGGAAGCAGGAAATCATTCTGTTAATGCATGGCATACTACGGTAATTTTATTCCCGACATGGCATAAATCAGCAGTTTTAAGGCAAAGAAATTTAAGCAAAATTAGGCAGGATGTTCGTTTAAACTTAATTAGCAATTAACATACAAAATCAAATCGTTCTTAATCATGAGTTGATAGCAACTACATCGTTGACATCGTAGCTCAGAGTGAGCTGACAGTCAAAGAACCCGAGACTACGTTGCGTGCTAATCGGAACTTGGAAGTTATACATTTTCACAGTTATCTTGCAATTATAAGCACTGAAAACACTTATTTAAATGATTTTGGCAGATCTTTCAGATGAAGTAACCTTATTGGTTATCGATGGTCACTTGATCGAAGAAAAAATTTTTCATTAACATTGAATAAGTAAAATAATTGTAAAATAATCAAAGTCCATAAGCTTTGTCAGGAAAAAATAGCAAAGTCCATAAGCTTTGTCAGGAATATGCAAAATAAAAATATTTACACTATTTACAGTTTTTACCACCATAATACATTGTGGTGAATCGATCGTGGACGTTTGACCACCGATTCCACAGTGGGATCATAATCTGTTAGTTGCCTAATTGCAGCATATGGAGAGTTTTTTATTGCTTCGAAAAAGTTATGAGCTGTTATGAGAATTTGGTTGTGAATTGGTTCAATTCCTAAGTCCGAGTGAATTTGAGAGTTTCGAACGAACCATGGTGCGTTCACGATTGATCTCAGAATCTTGTTTTGCAGTACATCTATTTTGAGTCTTTCTGTTTTGTTTGCTGCGGCCCATGCAGGCACTGCGTAGAGTAATATTGGTCGAATTAGAGAAATATATAGCATTTTTTTAACTTTGATATTGAGTTTTGATTTTTTCCCTATGAGGGCATAGATTGACATGAATGCTGCATTTGCTTTATTTATAATGTAATTTATATGCTCTTTGAAATTTAAGTTTTTGTCCACATAGACTCCAAGATATTTGTAAGAATTTGCGACAGGGATGATGATATTTTCTATTTTTATGTCCGTATTGACCCGCATTCTTGTTTTGTACCTTCTGTATAGAACTACACAGCATTTATTTGCGTTTAAATTAATTTTCCAGATTTTACACCAGTGTGAAATGACATTAACATGAAGTTGAAGATTATTTAGAGCTATTTGAGGGTTCCTTGATTCAGTAAGTATGACTGTGTCATCTGCATATTTAAGTACTTTCGCATTAAGAGGGTGTGGTAGGTCATTAATATATATATTGAAGTACTTTGGGCCTAAAACACTTCCTTGGGGGACCCCGGTGAAGATTACTTTTTTAGTTGAAAGAGTATCGCCACAGCGAACTTGAAAGGTTGGCAACTATTTGAAAAGTGATTCGGGCACCAAATCGATGTGGACAAAAAGTGAGTTTCGAGACTAATAGCACTTCTGGTTCTAAACAACTCGTGCCTAATAAAAAGTTTATGTACGAAGTTTACTTTTGAGTTTTATCGTGTTTTAAATAGTTAAGCAGCACCAAAAGCATAACTCGTTAAATACCGTATTTAACTTTTGTGCTTAGCCATAAAGTGCTTAGAACAAACAGCATAAGACTTTAAACAAGAATCTATAAAGTAAAATAAGTGATAATTATTTTAGTCCCTCAAATATTTCAAGTTTTTAGATGCGTTTCTTATGTCATTCTGCGTTTTTTGTGTGGTTTATATATGAATCTATGTCTTTATGCAAATCTGCCTTTTCAAAGGCGTTTCGCAAGGAAAGGGAGCGGTTGCATGTAATACCGCTTTATGTGCAAAGTGCATTTTCTAGTTTTATTTAGTTTTATGATGTGTTTTTTAAGAATTTAAATTCCTTCATAAGCTTCTTTTCTTAACAGTTTGAAAATTTATCTCAAACGAATCCAGGTTTTTAAATATTTCCTTCTGAAAGGCAGAATCTTTGCACAAAACCCCTGCTGAATTTCTACTTTTACAATAAATTAATAATTCAAAATTGCCGATGATTATGGCATCCATGCTCATTTTATTTAGGAACTAACTTCTTTTCTCGGTTACGGGTCATGCTCATGCTCATATATAGTTCATTATTCTCTTTCTCTTCTTCTTTAATTACAGTTAGAATCATCCTTTCACATCAATTAATAGCAGTTGAGAGCTTGGTGTCAGGCGATGGCATTTTAACTCCACTAATCTCATGAAATTTTCGATCACTGACTATTATTTTCTTACCATCATAAATTTCCCAAAGTCTGGAATTTTCGGCACGGAAGAGTGAACATCAAGTAACTTTTAATTCGCGATAATTAAAGATGAAAGAAAGTTCGTTTCTCGTCGTTCTTGGGCGTTGAGAAATTCGCCGAGGAATGTTTGAACTCGCTAGAATGAGTATTGGAGAGGAATGAATGTAAATTGCAGTGTCATTGCACGGGAAGACTTGACTGATTGTGCCGTGGAGTGAGCATTCTGTCATTTTTAATCCTGTCGCGAAAGCTTTGTGCGGAATATTATCGATCAGCAATTCGCTTTCTAATTTTGGATGTAATTAATTGAAACATTTCTACAATGTCTGGCTGTGGTAAAGCTTTTTCACCTTCCAGCATGTCTATTTTTTCTATATCCACACACTAGTAACTGAGTTGATTTTGAAGTAATGGTCCTGACTTTTCTTTACATTTTACGGTAAATGCTCATTCGGACTTGAGTATCATAAGCAAGACAAGTAAAATGAGTCTTTAAATCTCCTTTTTTCACATTCAAGATAACTCTCCCTCCCCAGTTGGCGGGCACTTAGTCTACTTAAGCTTGGCAACTACTAAGGCCGGAAGTGGAGGCCACTTTATTGTGTAAGTACCTAATAGGTGGGCCACCGTTACCTCCTATGAAGGGAGGAACAAATACAGCTATGCTTTCTAAGGGATTCGAAACCGTCCTCTTTGGTAACGCACTAGGCTCCCCTAAAAATTATACAGTCTGAACCGCACATTCAAGATTACTAAATCATGTATACTTTATAGGATAGTAAGAATATAAGACAACGTCAAATATAAGTTGACGTGTACGTTTTTTAAGTGGTTTATAAGTGAACCTGCTTTTTAAGAGCGTTTTGTGGGGAGGGACTGCTTACACGTAAAACGGTTTCGTGTACAAAGTGCATCTACAAAGGTATAAGATTCACTTTTTCTATCAAACTCCAACAAATTTCCAAACGATAGTTGACAGCCTGTATTAATATGTCTATTCAACTTGGTTTTGATAAAATATCGTCTGTTTGCGGACTCTGTTCGTTAATAATTTGCTTTGGTGAACACCTGCCGTCATAGGTTTGAAAGCTGAGCAAAGAATAAAGTTCAGCTGTAAAGGGGTAACTAATCTTAGTTTTTTCCCAAAGCAAATTGTGACTAGAGCTGAACCTTGATGCTCTGTTTGTTATACTGAACCAAAGCCGTTGTCCTTTGCTTAAGAAGTTCCATCATGGCCTTTGGTTTCAAAAAGTTTAGTTTCAGAAATCTTGGAACAAAGAGCATTATTGATGAACTTTTTTGATTGAAAACTAATAATCCACAAGGATATTGTTCCTTAGGAACAAATGGTGAATTCTGTGCTTTATGAAGATGTAATAAACATATTTGTGAAAATGGTTTATTATTTTAGGCCTAAAGATGCTCAATCGAGTAACTTGTTTATGCTGCAAACTCCAAAAGATGAGTTGTACAAGGAATCAAGCAGTTGTATGAAGGCTTGTGTAAACTTACTATAGAACTAAGTATTAATCTTTCGATTTGGTACAAATTTACTCTTAAAACTTCTTAAGCACACTGTTTATGATGTTGATACATTGATAGTATTTCGTATAAAATAAATAATTAAAATACTATACTTTTAGGTGAAACAAGGTAAATATGATTTTATGGGATAAGCGATAAATAATTTAATATATTTTTAAATTATAGATTATGTATTATAAGTCGATATGATTTCAGGAAGACGCAGGAGACATCTTCTTATTTTGCTCCCAGTCTTTATGCACACTCGTATGCAAAATTAAGAGAATTTGCAAATTATGTCTATTTTTACGAAATGTATTGAACCAAAGATACTAAGTATGCCGCTAAAGAATTAGGCGAATATTCAGAGTCGAATATACAAGTGTATACGTGTGTGTTAGAGAAGCTGTGATTGTGGAAGAGATATAGTCGCACGAGGAGTTTTTGGCGATTTGCGCTCCTTCACACATTCGCCGCGTTTTTCACAACAGTTGGGTAAATTTTAGAGCGTATTAAATAAAATAAGTAGCCACGAACGTACAGATGACGGATTGAGATGGAAAACTACCGGTATATTAAAGGCAGGCCAATCGCAAGTGCAGGTGTCTTCAAAGTTTATAGTATGCCCAGCGCCCTGTGCAATTTGCAGAAACAGTTTCAGGACATTCATCTGTATCTATTCATCTATATCGAGAAGACCTGGACAAGGTCGACCAATATCCACAATGACGAATGAGGCTTGTTATTTGGCACTTTCATTGCGGTGACACAAGACTGTTACAGTTTCGCAGATTCTCATATGAGCTATATATTGTCACTTCAATCGAGTTTCACAGTCTACAGTGGCTCGAAGACTTCATGAGATAGGCTGTATGCCAGAAGACCTGTTATTTAAGTACCGCTTACTGCAGCAAACAAGAGAGCGCGTTTAGCATGGTGCAGACAACATGCATCTTGGACAAGACTTTAGTGGAGCACTCTACGTTTTAGAAATGAGTTGACATTCAGCCTGGGCACTGATTCGTAACGTACCTCCATCTGGAAAAATCAGAATGCCATCCCTCTTTCATCGGGGAAAAGAATCGTTACGGTGGTGGAGGTGTAATGGTTTGAGCAAGCATTATGCTACACTGCCCCAAAGCCTTTCATGTGTTTAACAAAGGCTCCATGACTGTTATGGTGTATAGACAGCAGATTGTAGGGCCTTGTGTTCGTCTTTTTAGAAGCGCAGTTTGTCCTGGATTCTTGTTAATGGACGACAACCTTCATCCACATAGGGTTCAACTGGTCGACGATTACCTGGAAAGTGAGGGTATTCGCCGCATGGACTGGCCAGCCAGATCTGCTGGCCTTAACCTATAGACATAGAACTATAGAACAGTTTCATTTTGCCATTCTTCTCCGAGAATCATTCTGGAGTTAAAAACTACCTAGATGCAGAAGCGAGATCGATTGCCGCAGGGACTCCTCAAGTGCCTCCTGTCTAGTATGCCCTCAAGCTGCGCGACTTGAGAGTGGATCATACCCCATGTTAGACTCATTTTCAGTTCGATATTAAAGCGTGGATTTTGTACACCCCTGCACTAAAAGCTTTACTAACAATCATGCGTACAATAAAATGACTTTCGAAGGTGCATTTGTTTCTGTGTTATAAACGTATATTCATACCAAATTTCATTAAAATCTGTCCATTAGTTTTGCAGAAATTCAACATACTGTACAAATTCTCTTATTTTTGCATACGAGTTTACATTCATATGTAGTTATGGCCAAGCATTAGGTCTATCCGTCTCGTTGTCATGATTAATGGTTTCATTTGATGCTGGACCTCTACAGGTTTTCTGCATAGGCCTAAGACTTCTAGATTTTGATATCTTTCCATGCTGAAGAACGAACAGTACATAAAATATGAAAAATATGCTTTATTGCAGATTCGCATTTTCACCGTTAATTTGGTATTGTTTAAATTAATCTGGCTTGAATTAAGTTAAAATTCTAAAGAAAGATCTTTTGAGATCCAGAAGACTTATAAAAATAAAATAAAATAAAACAAAAATTAAATGAGTCTTGAAATTTAATCAATCATATAAAGAAGAAGCCAATAAAGGACCATTTTGAACCATAATTTGGAAACACAATTAAAAAATTTGGCAGAAATTAAAATTGTGATAATAAATTAATAATATTTAAATCTATAATATTAAAATATCATATGACAGTACAGTTATTTTAAATTACACAAATAGAATAATACCAATGAAATAGTTGGCGACCTCAGCAGACAAATACACTGAAGTTTCTCTCAGACGACTACTCTCTTTTTCAGAAGACTTTTTCTCTGGAGGTGGAACGGTAATGTTCAATACCGATACCTGTCTGTTGTCAAAATTAAGGTTACTTTCAGAGTTATTCTTCTTAGGGATGTAGCAGCATGAGAAGATCCTCGTGTATTTACATATATGCAAATTACATCCACATTATGTAAGTACAGTGTTTTTTTTTCTTAAATATTTATTGCTCCTAATATAACATTTTAAAAATTTTTACAAAATTTATTATGCGAAACAGTTTCTTGATTTTTCTTCTTTCCATTCTTGTATTTCTAGGTTAAAAATGCAGCCTTCTGAAGGGAAAAGTTACGATTGCAACCATCACAAACATTTGCGCGCGAAAACCACTTAAAATTGTTCTCTAATTGCTCCACGGTGAAAGGATTCTTCGCAAACTTTCCAGCTTTTACTTAATTGCCTATAAATTTGCGTTTCAAAAGTCCACAAGATCTCCGTCCTTGGCGCTTCTTCTGAAGACCTCTAATCGTTAGATGCGGAAGAAACTCAACAAAAACAAAGTTAGCCAAAGTTTCATCCAAATTATCCGTTTTACTAAAATTGATAATGAGGCTCATGAAATTAAAAGAACGGAGAGTACTCTTTATATGATAAAAGTGTATTCGGGAACATATTTCTAATTAAAAAACTTCCGCTGTCCGAAATCGATATATCGCTGGACGATATTTTTGAAAGTTTTATCGATATTGTGCGCCACGCTTTATCCGTTAATTATTTTATTGGTCTTTTCTTGAGATTGTTGTTGGACGACATGAGCGATAAATTCATATCTGATGGGTTAAAAGCTACGTTTTGGGTGAAGTTTACGCATAATGTTCATTAAAATGTAGTGTCAGCTTTCTATATTGGTGTGTGCATATCGGAAAAATTGCCGAAACGCAAATGCATGTATCGGTAAACTTTCCGAAATGCGATCGCAATTCATTTCAGTAAGTGCATTGTGCTAGTGCATCAAAAATAATATCTGGACTAATCAATACAATGTATTAACACTGGAACTCAGTGGACGTGAACATACTTGGATTTGTTTTTATTTTCTTTTGTATCTGAGTTTGAAGAGTGTAGTAATCATGACAATCAGGTATTTCCTTTCTCATCTTTTCTGTGTTTGTTGCGTTGGGTAGTAACAGAATATTTATTTGAGCAGTGTTAGTCACTGCATAGCAATCGGCATCCGTGTTAATATAAAAAATAATTTACTTATAAAGTCAATTTCTTTCAGATTAATGCATACGAGGAGCTTAAAACATATATGTAGCCTGAACGCATATATTAATATGTAGGATAAGTGTGTTAATTTATAAGTAAATGTAATGTGTTACTATATACTGCAGAAGGAAATCGTGAACGGTGCATTTATTTTAATTCGAAAGTTTATTTTTTCATTCCAAATAAGAGTCAATGTCTGAGCATATATCATTTGCCAAGATGGCGTTCAACATACAGTCGCAAGTTACAATTGTAATAATGGGCGTCTACCTGTGCAGTCGCTCATGATGCCCAGAATGTTATGAGCAATGAAATGGCTAATAAATTATCAGTCTTGGTAAGTCAGGATTTTAGTGCAGCTGTGTTACCGATGGCTGTGAGACAGTCCAAAAAGCGACTGGTGGCGTAGGAAAACATCCATGAAAGGAAATGTACTGAAAGGATTCATAATAGCATGGATGCAGCAATACTGGTAAGAACTGGAAGCGTTCGAAAGACAACAAAATGAGTTGACCGATGCTATTGTATACAGTTTTTTTAGTTTGTGTCTTGACTTTCCAGAGATATCATCCAGACATAATACTATCATCAATCGATGAGATCAAAATGTAGCTGTTTTTCTGAACTACCCTGCAGTTTTCTTTCTTTGCAGGTATATGTATAAAATAAGAAATATTATTATTTAGGATATCATATGGTCTTGTCGCATGTAACTGTAGAAACTTTTCAAGATGTTACACTTTTCTTCCGATTTCTTTGTATATCAAGTTTTAATAGTGAAGGTTTAGAAAGAATTGAAAGTATTTTATGTGACTTAACCAAGGAGAAAGACTTAGCATTTTCGTAACCTTTTTTTTGTTATGCCTGTACTCGCATTAATTGTACAAATACGTATATATATTTTCGCGAATTACGGCAGCCACTGAAGACAAGTTTAGGTCTTCAATTCATCAGTCAAAATATTTTGCGCTTCACTGGGCTCATTAATTTATTTTCATTACATTCATTACATTCAAGGTACATCAGACCTGTTTGAGGATTACGGTGAATGAATAATTGGATTTCGGAAAAGAAGACTAAGGTTACCTGCCTAGGTAAAGATGTCCTTATGGAGGACTTTCTATGAAACTTACTTGTATTCAACTTGTAGATGGAGCAGGCTTCTAGGAAACTTAACTGTATTCAACTTATACATGGAGAAGGTGTGAGACTCTCATGCAGGCAGCCTATTCTTGGGAGTTCGAGACTGCATGGAGCTAATGGTGTTCAAACGTCTTATCGATTTAACAACTGATCAGCCTCTGTAAGGAAAGACGATTGGCTTACTTAACACGTCATAAATTACGTGCATCTCAAGATTAGACTAAGTCGAAATTCTGCACCATAACTTGGCAGTGAAAGCTAGTTTCAGTTTTCTTGAGCGTTAAAGACTTCTAAAATTCATTACAATTGTTTTAATGCAAGCTTGCAGCTTCCAAGAGCTTCACATCCCCTTTCTTAATTGGCCAGTTTCCATGTATCTCTCCTCCAATACTGCCACTTCAGACAGTGATGTATCAGCAGTGTTCACTTTGCTTCTTCTGAATTTTACCGAAGTGAGGTTTTCCAGTTTACTTTCAGTTTTTTTTGCTTTCCTTCCCTCAGTTTCTCCATTTTTATGGGTGGTTTTTGTAACCTTCCAAAGGTTATGGACGTAAAATTCCGTACAGAAGGATGGCTTTCGAGTTCTTTACACAGGAATATGTTTGCCAACTCCTAATGTATCTAAGTTCGGGTTAAATAAATATTGGAAGAAAAGGAGTCAAGTTACAAAGTGAAAGGGTCCAAATAAATATAACTTGTTCATTATATTTTGGGAAACTTCGAAATTTCAGGGCCAAACCCGTAACGCGAAAAGAGTTAATGAAGTGTATTAGATTTCCCATTTTTTGGGGGGTACACAAACTTATCTTATAAAAGCTTGACACGAGAAGGTTCGAAAGACTACATACTGTGACTATTGTCTTGCATATTATTGTTTATCCGTTGCCTATTACTACGTCTTGAAAACGTTGAATGATTTTTACAATTACATTGCGAAATTTCATAAATGCTTTTATAAGGACATTTATAGCATTCTCATTTTCGTAACTGTTGATTGTGATTTCTGAGGGAAAGATGTAAAGTTGACTTTTGTTCATGTTAGTGTTTATTTAGTGTTGAAAATATTTATTATATGTTGGCGGAACAAAATGCAGGAACACATTAAAAATTGTAATTAAAGGTATTAAATATCATTTAATACACGATGATACGAAGGCATAAGTGTAAGAACCTAGTTTTAGCCCTGAAATTTGTTTTATTGCTTAAAGTAATATGAAGATGTAGCTCGTTTCTCTAATTTAAATTTCACTTAAAACTTTAACTTTTCAACCTCGAATTCTCCACTGGATTTTCTGTCATCAATTATGCATATAAGAGTTTATTTAATAAACTCTGAAGGAGATTTATAACTGTTACTATTAGTGATTTTAATGAAGTGAGTTTCTGAAACTCAATAATATCTACACTAAGACCTAGTTCTTTAGCTAATAGCAACAAATTTTTTAGATCTTTTACAGCAAACAGTTTTGTAGCTTTGCTATGAAATCATAGAAAACATTACTCATTGTACAGTTTTCATAACCATAATTTACAAGTAGTCACAGTCAGTTACAATGCCATGACTATAATTTACAAATAGTTTTTTTAAAAGTAACTGATATATATATAATACTTGGTTTGGTTTATTTAGTTATGGCAAAGGACAAGAGGGCTATTTGCCTAAGGGGAGGGATGCCTTCGTGGAGGACTTTAGTTTAATATAAAAAAGTTTAATATAAAAAAGTGCTTTATTTATATAGAAAAAGACTGTACTTATGTTCTTTATATTCATGTTAAGATCTCTAGATTTGAAATTGTAAATAATCATTTTTAAATTGTAAATAACCATGTGTATATTTACCCTATGTAATAAAATAAATGTACACAGAAAGGAAGATTTCATGACTCATTTGAATTTGCAAATTCTGATATCAGGTATAAATTATTATTCTGATATCTGGTATAAATGTTTCGCTATTAAATCAAATGTATAAGTTAAGAGTATTTAAGCTAAATATAAAATTTTCTTAGGATCCCGATTCTTTCATGCAGTGGAGCTATTATTGTTTAAAGCATTGATATCATGGGAACGTTTGGTTGCTGTATTTCCAAAAGAAAAAGGCGGATTGAATCGAGTAAAATCTTTAGAGATGAACAATAACACTGTTCTTGCACGTTTAGGAAACAAGTGGTCTTTCAGATTTATTGCTTCAATTTTTAGAGGAGGTAAAGTAACAATTTTATTGTTATTGCTTTGCTGTTTTTATTATTATTACCATTCTGAGCGGGAGTCGTTGAAGTAAGAAATATTAGAGCGCCATCTTAGCTCTTGACGAATGGTGAAAAATGCGTGCCAAATAAAATGTATTCCCAGCTGGAATGTCATATTGGATTAACTGAACAGAGGAGACTGTCTGTGTTATACTCCTCGGTATACATCCTCGGGGTATTACGTTTTAGTTTCTTTTCTTTTGTTCGATTTCTTTCTCATTCCCCAGGGAAAAGATTCCTAAATGGTTCGTCTTTTATTCGCACTTTACTCGAATAGTTGTGTTAATAACGTGGTGTTCGCAGTTCCGTTTGAGAGGCACGATTTTTCGCCTTCGCACGAATGGTTTAATCTTTACATAGTAACATTTATGACTTTGTGCTCTCGGATACTTTGGGTTCTATCGCTGTGGGCCGTTTGGCTTAACTTTTTTCGTGATTTCCCGAATGTATGGAACTATTTCCCCTTGCTGTGATTAATTCCGACATTAAAATCAACTATTAAGGAATAATGTATTAAAATAGGAGTTATGTTTATAAAAATGTTTTTAACGTGTTTTTATATGTAAAAGATGAACTGAGAACAGTTTAAAATATTTTATTGAATATGATTTACTAGTAAATACATATGTTTAGCGGATCAGCGGCCATCAGCCCTCGCATTAAGAAACAGATCCAAATGTCGGCAGTATAGAACCAAGGTGCACTTTCGCTTTTTGGTACCATGTTTGGTTTCTACACCACAGCCTCATTTGGACACTGGGGTCAGTTGCCATCTTTACGGATATCGGGGCAGCACGTAACGATATTACCAAGAAATGGCGTCACGAGGTAGCGACAGCCAAACGAACTACCGCTAATTCTATCGCAGTTGTACTCCTTAATCCAGTAAACCCTTTCCGAGCGCAGATTTGCGCAAAGCGATTTAGCGCATATGTGTTACTTTAATTGTTTCCATTTAATTAGACCAACGGTAGAATTTCATTCATGTGTGGTACGCTGCAGAACGTCGGCTGCATTGCCGCAGCAACGCTCTCCTTACATGAGAATTTCCAGGTGCGTATCTGTCGGCATTATGGAAGCAATGCAGTATAAGCCACTGCATAGAAATGGTTAAACTCGCGTGGGAAAAAATGAATTATTCAACAATGAGTGCTTGCTGGCATCAGCTCTGGCCGAAAAAATGTCAGCAGTTTAAAGGATTTTCATCAACTGAAAATGAAGCGAAAGCAATCATACAAATTGCGGAAGTAATTGGTGATGAAACATTTTGAGATATTGAAGAAAGAGGAGTAAAAACAATTGTCGAGAATGGCAATCGATAAATGACAAAATGAAGAATTAGATTACTTTATAATACCAGTCGACAATGAAAGCAGCTGTAGTGAAGACGATAAAACGCATTTAACTTTAAGAAATTAAATGAATTATTAAAAAAGGACACAGAAGTCTGATTTTGCAGTGGCGATTCACTCAAATGAATAAGCAAGAGAACAGCTTGTGACAGGCATTGAAAAACAAGACTTTATTGCCGCGAAGCTTTTTAAAAATTACTTCAGTCATTGTTCCAAGCAAAAATCAACTTAAAAAAAATTATCATGTACTTACATATGAAGCAGTAATAAAACTTGTCAATCAACATTTGTTTCATTTTCCCCTTTTAACTATAAGAAAATTATATTGTTTAAATTTTGCATACTTTCTTTATTTGATATATACCTAATACATTTTTTTCCATAGAAAGTTAATTTTATGAAATGCGATTTTGCTGTGAGCGTAGTCTATTAATGACGTAACCACAGCCGTCGGTGAAGGCTTACTATATTTCTTAAATGCTGTAAGATGCATTCACATGATTATCACAAGTATTGACTGACTAGTTTTGTTTGAAATTCTGTTACTCTTTCTTTCCGACTTCACCTTCTTTCAGAGGTTAAAGATGGGTTATCCAAATTTTAGAAACGTAGCAGATAATTGCGAGGATTGACCGCTGTGTAAGTTCCTGTGACCTTTTTTATACTTTGTTAGGATGTCAATGTGTTTAATAAAAAGCTAAAAACGGACCTATGCTTTAAGAAATGAATCACTGATTGGTATGTCCATGACATGAATTGATACGTCCATGATGGCAAGCCATTAGGCAAGTCCATGTTTCATAGCAGAAAACTTCTCAGGACACATGCAAAACAGTCCTTGGTCCTTCTGGCCATACTTTTCTCGTAGTTTCCAAGGTTTTTTCTCTATGACGTCCTCTTTGAGCCTGAAGTAAAGTGCTTTAGTAATTCCTCCAAAATATACAACAATAAAATATTTGCCTTCAATACGCAAGGTTCGTATACCTTCTTCAGGCACGTTTTCTCGTGCTGTTATATAAAAGATAAAGTGCCAACTCATAATCTTTACTTGAATGATAACCATAGCACTTAGCCTATCTTCAGACCACCCAGACTGACGATTCCAGTCAGAATAAGTGACACATCGTAAAAGAATCAAAAAAGGAAATGTTGCGAAGATCTTCCCGAATAAATAAATTTCATGTGTGTTTGTATTCACGCATTATTAGTTTTTGCTTATATCGCATTATTCTGCATGAATTAAAAACCAAAAGTTTAATGCTTCCAGATTCTAATGCAACGGCTTTTTAAAACGAATCTGACAGTTTACAATATGTTTATTCTTGGATCGTGCTAGCTGCTTTCAAATTAACATGTAATTCGAGATGTATTTATTATTCAGAACTAGCAATAATGTTTGCTGTGTACAAAAAACACAGTGCGATCTCGAAAAAGTCCATTCATTATTTCCCGCATTTTCCGTAAAACAAGAAAATCCTATATGCAGGAAGTCTTGCAAAATTATATCTTGATAAATTTGGGCCATATTCTATGTATTAACCTACTTCTTCTAACCGGATATATTCTCCTAACCGTGTAAGTATTCCAGCCTTATTGTTAAAAATTTTGTTTCTGTGAAACTTTGGAGATGTAATGTTTCTTTTAGGCTGATCCTGTATTATCACGAAGAATAAGTGTACCGTTTGAGGAAATCTGTATAATCTCAAGCTGTTATTAATGTTTTGTTAAATATAGACAATGAATAGCTAAACTTAAATATTCTTTTTACACTTAAAAACACATATTGAAAATTATGTTTTTCAGATTTTACTCAACATAATTGTATATCCGAGAAGAACTGAACTGAGATCCCTTAACTTTTCCCTTGCAAACGCCAGAGTAATTAAAAGCAATGCTTAGTGTTATTTTTTATTGCACCTCAGACTTACTGGAGGGCATCAAACTGTGATTTTTCTCTCCAGTGATTCATCTATGACGAAAAAATTTTTAGTTTGGTTCCAGTTCTGCTTTCACAATTCTTAATTAACCGATTCATTGTGTAATATTTTTTAATGCCCTAGAAGTGTTAAGATTTGTTTTGGCTGCAGAATTTTATTATGGCTATCGGTGTTCGGATAAAAAGAATACTGATGTTTTGCATTAGAATTCTTTCGAACTTCCATGTCATTTCACTCTGATTTTTGGTAAGCCGTTTAATGAACTTTGCAAATTCTTTCCTCTGCTGTCTTGTTCTCATTCTAGTCTCTTCTACGCGCAAAATTTAATTTTTATATTCTTTCGATGATAATTGATTAAGTGACACGATTGCCCTTTCAGTATCAGAATTTGTCGCTTTTATTGTAATTTGACTTGTTTTTACTTCCTTGTACGATATAAAAAGGAAGTATTGTAATCGCGAAAAATTTCGGGTATCATATTTCAACGAAAATATCCATTTTGACCGCTATTGAATGCAATTTAACGATGTTTTTGCGTGTTATGTGAACGTAAGGACAGAATAAAGGACTCTTTTTCCCAAAAAAATTATGAAATTGATTTAAAATGGATTCCGAAGAGATTTTTTTGTAGCGTCTGTGCGTACATACCTACGTATGTATGTATCTCGCATAACTCAAAAACGAATAGCCTCAGAAGGTTGAAGTTTTGTATATAGGGCTGCTATAACATAGCTATATGTAGATGTGCACCTATTTTGGCTACAATCAATCGCACCAAAAGTATTATAAATATATATATATATATATATCCACTCTATTACTCGGCTCAGTGAGCTCAGTTTCTTTATTCTTATATGCTTGTAAATTGTGCATTTTTAGCTTTAAAGATGATTGAATTATTGATTTTGATTTGGTCTTGTTCTTATCTTCCGGTTAAGGTTTTTATGACTTTTAGTAAATCAGCATGCAAGAGTTGTAGCATTATCAACAATTAAAAATTTTTTTAAGTGCGGCTAAGCCTAATCACTTTTTCCGTGGCGGCGATATTTGTTTGCATTTGAAACTTAGGAGAGTAGTGGATTTGTTGCCAATCTAGAGAAACTAAGTTTCGCAACAACGAAGATAACGACTTTTTTTATTATTGCGAATTAAATTACGCTTAATCCATTCTGGAATTTATTCGGGGAAATAAGTGTTTAAGACTTACTTCGTAATTTTTAACATAGATATTTTCAGTTTTTATGTATTTTTGCCTTGTCGCGAATTGAGAACTGAATTAATAGAATGAGAAATACTGAATCGTCTGTGAAAAACGTGTTTTCATTTGTTTAATTTCTTTTATACATCGTTTTAGATTTATTATAGTATTTGAATGGAACATGTGCTCACGATTAGATAATTCTTCAAATAATATACGTAATTTTTGTGCATTCTGAGTTATAAAATGAATGAGATGTAACGCTATTAAGTGAAGCTAGCGCCAGAGTGTCGCTATGGTAAACAAATATAGGGAATTTTAAAGAGTGCACTTATTCTATTGTGGTTTATGCGCTATCGACGAAGTAGATTTAATTCAATGCAATAAGTTTAAATGAAATGCAAGAAAAAATGCGTTATTTAAGAGAATGCGTTAGAATTTATGCGTTATTTTATCAAGAAAAAATTTAATATTCCGTACAAGGAAGTCATGTTGTGTACACATCAGATTTTTTTATTTACAACTCCGATTACAAGCGTAATAAAAAGCAAATCAAAATAAAAATCATTTAGTGGAATGTACTGCATATTAAAGAATCTATGAAGATCCCTAAGTTTTAAAAAGCTTTCCCCCTTTTTTCTACTATTATTTCCGATAGTCAGAATGTGCAAACATAGTAAACGCATCTTGCATTTTGCAAGAAATATGCTGACCAGGTATGCGTCCGGCCAAAAATCGTAACTTATTGCTAAGACTAGCTAGCACTGTCAAACTGACACTGTCAGACAAACTAGCACTGTCAGATATTTTCACTTCATGAACAAATTAAAATGATTGAAAATATTTCAATAATTTATAACAAAACTCATTAAGAAAAAGAAACTAATGTGAAATTCTCATAAGTATTTTTTTATTTCTAAATATTATTTTACTCCTCTTAATTTTTTACTTATTTTATTTGTTTGTCTGTTGGTTTTTGTATACTTCGAAAGAAACATCTTATCTTACAACCATTCATTCATTTTGTGGTTTTGTATCCTAGCAAAACAGGAATCACTGCCACTTGAGAGAAATATTTATTGCAATTCTCGTGCGCAAGTGGTTCAATGAAATGAATTATTGGTTACGTCTTAAATAATTAATTTTTTGTTTTGTTAAATAAATGCTTAGGTCCCCATTTATGCTTAGGTTTTCATTTATGCTCAAGTCTCCATAATGTTTAGGTCTTGATGCCTTATGATAAAATATTCATAGCAAAATTGCTTTTAATTCTATTTAATTTTGCTATTTTGAACAGCTCGTCTTAAATATAAGGTTTTTATGTTCTACTAAGGCTGTTCGCACATTTTTTAGACGATTTTCATTGTATTTACAGGAATATTTTACTTAAACTTTTTGTATTTTAAATGTTCCATTTGATAACCCTTATTCTTCACTATCTTTCTACGCCGTAATTTTCAAAACAATAAAGATTTTTCTTTTAGTATCGGAAGA
>KK117060.1:1087580-1100250 GCA_000611955.2 Stegodyphus mimosarum
TCGGAAGAGGTATTTGATCCCGTTTCTCTTGAACAACTTTCCAAAGTCCAAGGAGTGTTGTAGGTCAATGTCTGGACGATCCGCTTTTTAAATGTCCAAAAGCGCAAAAATCCGTAACATTGTGGGTAAAGAGAAAGTATTTCATATTTGAAAATTGGGTATAAAATATGTTCCTGATAGTATGCGGTATTAATCTTAACAGTTTTCTGCACGCTCTTTAATTTTTATTTGTCGTTATATCAAAAACCAGCAACAATCATAAATCCTTTTTAAAATCTTTCTATAGATTTTATGAACCGTGTTCTAAGTTTTTTCCCTTCTCTTTGGTGATAATAAATGGATCTCTTTTTATTGCAGTCATTTAAATATACCTATTATTCATCTGTGTTGACAACATTTTTTCATTTTTGTCCGAATAATTGTTTCTTGTTGAGAATTCTGCAGCGAGCTCTGCTTTTGGCGATATGTCGTGGACAAAGACGATGCACATTACTCTTTTTTGTTGCCTTTTTATGATTCAAACCAGTATTAATCCCTTTGTTTACAGTTGTACGGATATTTTAATGCTTATGTAACTGCCCTTTGACCTCGAAGATTTTCTTTTAACATTAAAGTTCTTACCTTTGCAACATTTGAAACATTCCGTTTTTTTTCTTTGGGTATGCATTTTGAACAACTTTTCCATTTATAGCTAAACTATTGACCTGTTCTTCCTTTTTATTGATAATATTATCTATCGATGCTTTAGATATTGAAAAATCATGGCTTTCACAGCTTTTTTTATAATTAAATACGGATAATTTTCTTCGGAAAGAACACAAACATAGACTTCCGTTCATTGCTTCTTTGAAAGCGCCATTTTGCATGAAAACAAAATTATCAAATACCATACGATAATTTACACTTTTCAAAATATAGTTTCAGTTAAAAAAGATTTTTCCAAGCCAGCGAATTTCTTTACAGCAAAGCAAAGTCGTCTAAAAAAAGTTCGAAAAGCCCCTGTATAATTTCTTCGGAACTAATTCTTAAACTAGTAAATCTGTCGTAACTACTTATCTTAAAATAGTTTCCGGTGTTAAATTGAAACCCGCATACTAAGACTAGATTTCATCTCTTCGTAATCTTATAATTTTAAAATTTGTTTTATTTAAAAAAATTAATTTCTGGAAACTTTAACATTAATTCTTCGAGATATTAGATTTTTCGAGAAAGTTTTAGATTGAAATTTGCAGAGTATTATTACAAATTTATCGCGTAAGAAATGTGCAGATTTCTTAATGAGATGCTTTCACAATTTCTTAATAAAATTAAACTAGCACTTGAATAGCTTAGAATAGGAAATAAATTTTAGGAATTTCTCGAACTTCCGCTTATTTCTGGCAAAAAAGTGTTGAAGAAAAGCGATTTCTGTGCTTCTAGTGACAGGTTTTAGAATTGCTTTTTCTATACATTTTGGTAAAGGGATAAATGGCCTTTTCGTCGTGCAAGGCAGTGATAATCTAAAGAATAATCCTGACTCCTTGTATTGCAAAAGGTAGTTTTAAGACACGGGATTATAAAATTAAGGTTGAAATATTGTGCATGCCTGTAAACTATATAACAGTTGTAATTATTGGGCCAATATTATTCACTGTATTTTGGAATTGTAACAAATTCACAATGTTATCCCCATTTATTGGAAATCAGCTGTGTTACTGGTTGCCATTATGTTGCAGCTAAATATTAAATTTAATATGTTTGTATGTTTCCCAGAATAATGTTATTAATTCCTTATAAAGGAATTTGTAACTTCATTTGAATTTATTTTTATAACTTTTTAAATAGCTAGCTGTTTCATTAGAGATTACAAGTGTTCAAACATGGCGGTGTTTGTGGACCTTGTCTGTTAATCTTTTCCTTTTCTTAAAGCCGTTTTTAATATTATTTTCCCGCAGCAAGTGATCTCTTGGGCTTCCAGTCTCTTTTTACTGGTATCAAATGTAAATGAGCTTCCAGTCTCTTTTTACTGGTATCAAATGTAAATGAGCTTATCACGTGTTTGAGTAGATATTACAAGCTGGATTAGTTTCATGCAACGTTGAAATTTATCGAATAATTGAAAAAAGCAAGAGAGAAATTGCTAGCAATCCAGTTCAAGGAAAAAAAAAATACATCTTCTCTCCCACCATCCTCAACACTGAATACATACTTATCTTCGATGCTAAGTCAGGGCCCTTCATTCGGCTTTTTCGTGGCTCAATATTTTTCTTTCCAGGCGCAATGTTTTCTTAAAAAATAACAAGCTTTCTCGTGAAAAGTTCTCGTTTTTAAATACGCAGTATGAAATATTTATGAAGCTATTATAGTTTCGCCAGAAATGCATCGCTTGAATGATTGAAAACAAATTTACTTCTTTTTTACTAGTTTTCCACATTTTGTCGAACTTGTAAATATTGTATGCCCCCGTGTCTGGGAAATTCAATAAATCGATTTGTTAATTTTTTTAAAAAAAAGGGAATCATGTCTGTGGTATTTAATGGAGCTTATTATGCAATATTCGTTTCTCGTATTTTAAAGGTGAGAGATAATTCGCTTTGCTAAGATCTTTTCTTAAAGAACATATATCGCATATTTTTTGTAAAATTTTCAGATGCCCATGAGAGAATGTATTAAACAATGGAAAAGTATAGTAGTGCACTCAAATTTGTTATTTTATTATTTATTATTATTTATTTTATTATCTTATAGATATTCTCAAAGTATTGTAATCGCGAAAAATTTCGGGTAACATATTTCAACAAAAATATCCATTTTGACCGCTATTGAATGCAATTTAATGATGTTTTTGCGTGACATATGTACATAAGGACAGAACAAAAGACTCTTTTCCCCCAAACGAATTAAAAAACTGATTTAAAATGGATTCAGAAGAGGTTTTTTTCGTAGCGTCTGTACGTACGTATATATGTATGTAGCTCGCATAACTCAAAAACAAATAGCCTCAGAGCACTGAAATTTTGTATGTGGCACTGCTATAACGTTTAGATGTGCACCCTCCCTTTTTGGTTGCCAATAGGCCGCACCATAAGTATATAAATATATGTAGATATATATCCACTCTGTTACTCGGCTCAGTGAGTTCAGTTTCTTTATTCTTATATGTTTGTGAATTGTGCATTTTTTGCTTTGAAAATGATTAAATTATGTTGTTCTTATTTTCCGGTTAATGTTTTTATGCCTTTAATTAACCTGCATGTTATAGTTGTAGAATTACCAACAATTTAAAAGTTGTGTAAGTGCGGCTAAGCCTAATTTTTTACCATAGCAGCCATATTTGTTTATATTTGAAGCTTAGCAGCGTAGTGGACTTGTTGCCAATCTAGAAACTAAGCTTCGCAACAACAAAGTAACGTATTCTTTTATTATTGCTAATTAAATTATGCTTAATCTATTCTGAAATTATCATTTCAGTTATTAAATTATCCTATATATTGACACAGCATAGCGTACACAAATTAAGTCAGTTTCTGCGTCTCGAGTGTCTTTTTGCCGAGTGAGAGCAAAAGTAAATTTTCTATTTTGTGCACCGAAAAATCTGTCTTCTTTCCCGCTGGCTGAATTGCTTATTTTTGCGTAGAAACTGTAATTTTAATTGTAATTTTTTTATTATTATTTTTAACTGTATTTGGTGTTTTATGTTTTTCTATATTTTCAAATTTTTTATGAAGATATTTTTTGTGTTTTTATTATTTTTGCCTTCCCGCGAAGTGAGAACTGAATTAATTGAATGAGAAATACATCTCTAATGAAATTCGAGGAAATAAGTGTTTCATATTAGCAGAAAATACTGTGGTCAGTCTGTTTCAGGCAGATGAGAATGTTTACGAGTAGCGCATGCGCATTAGGTAAGGGCGCTCAATCGTGTATGAAAAACTGTTTATTTTTTGTTTGTTTAATTTCTTTTATACATTGTTTTAGATTTATTAGAGTATTAAAATAGAACATGTGACAACGATTAGATAATTCTTCAAATGACATAATTCGTTTGCGTTCTGAGTTATAAAATGAATGAGGTGTTAAATGAACTTAGCGCCAGAGTATGGCTATGGTAAATAAATATAGTGAATTTTAAAAAGCGCATTTATTCTATTGTGGTTAATGCGCTATCGATGAAGTAAATTTAATTCAATTCAATTAGTTTAAATAAAATGCAGAAAAATATAATATTCCGTACAAGGAATTCATGTGGTGTACACATCAGCTTTTTTTGCTTTAATTTAAGCGCTTGAATTTAATTATTTTTTTGTCCTGTGAAAATGTATAATATAGAAGCGCATTTTTTTCATTTTGGATCGTCTTATAAGATATTGGGATAAAATGTGAGAATCCCATACTTTCATGGGAAAGAGAGCGAAAAAAGGCATTAATTTTGTACTTATTTAATATTGTAACATACACTAAGCAGAATTTCATAAAGACGTTGCAGTCGTAATGGTCAATTTTAATATTCCTTTATTCTTACTGACAAACATTTTTTAGTATTTCAGAGAGGCATTCGTGCTGACAAACATTTTAAACATTTTTTATATATAAAACGGTGAAGTAAACGCCTTTTCTTGATGAATACCATTCTTATAGAATTTTGAAATAATATGAAGCAGAAACAGCAAATGATAGCAGGTTGGCAGTAGAGAAACGAGCTAGAGAAAGTGCGATGTTCAAGATGAAATCCTTGCTCATAATGATTTGGTTTGGTTTAACCGTATCTTGATTGGTTAGTTAAAAACTTTTTTAAATTGTTATTGGCTGGAGTCTCATGTAAGTACCTGCGTCATTAGTGTTATGGAAGAATCACATGACATGGGTTAATTTTGAAATGACGCGGTTTAGAGAGATTTACTTTTTTTATTATTTTTACAGTTATTATTTTTAGAACAGAATGGAAGAAATATCCTATTAAACGAAGAATTAAAGGATTGCTGAAAATTAAAGTAAAAAATTTGCTTTCATCCTTTTTTTTTATCTTACATATATTAAAATAGAGAGTTAATCGAATATTTGCACATTAAAGTTAAAATTTGGTTTACATTTTTTATCTTATGTGTGTTTGCATGCAAACACACATAAGACTAAAAAATACACATAGACATAAAAAGACTACGTTTTATACAGTACATTTATTTTAATACTGTTTTGTTTTAATATATATGAAAACTGCATTCTTTATGACATACGGTGTGTGTGGTGTGTGTTTTCCTTTTTCCAGTTAGAACTAAAATAGGTCGAAAAGCAGAGTTAGTCTTCGACTTACAAGAACTCAACGCGCTTTTCGCCGATGTCACCTTTGAATAAATTCTAGGTATTACGGTATTTAAACGAAATTGTTATTTTATCAGATAGTGTTTTAATATCTCAAATCATAAAATTTACATATTAACCCCCAAGACGAAGTGCAGATGTGTACCTTTTAAAATCACCTTAAGTGATTCATAAAAAATACATAGCGACCTAAAAATCATGCTTTTATTGCATTATGTGCATGGTTTATGCAATTTTGTAAGGAGTTTTCTTCTTCTTTAACGCGTGCCTTCGTGATGTAAGTTGAAGCATGTTCTACTGGCTATCTATAGGTCCAGAATTCGAATCTGGGCAAGAGCATCGCTGGTTTTTCGGTTTTTTTTTCCCAGAACGAAGTTTATTGACTACAGGCTAACTTCTAATTTTAATAAAATGTGCCTGATATGAGCTGTAAATGAAGAAATTATTTCATTCCTCCATACGTGCTATCATGGTGTAAGTGGTTTGCATGGCTATGCGGTAGTTGGAAGATCACGCGAATGTTGTTAAAGCACTGTTGATTTCCCCAGTTTCGTCTCTTCAGAAACCCTAAAAGTTTCCTCAAATTTGTGTAATTTGCATCATATATATAGTACATTAAGCACCCCTTATACGTATGTTCTTCTATTGTAGAAATGAAATGGAGTGTTGAGTAAGCATGCACTTGTAAATTTATTTATATATATAAACATAAAGCATTCAAAATTAAAAATAAAAAATTAGGCTAAATTTTCGTTTTTAGCTCCTTACTTTGCTTTTCTTTATATATATATATAGACTGAGAGAGATGAATAATAATATAATGCGTAGATAGTTACATAAATAGGAAGTAACGTATAATAAACGTGAAGTACATTTATTCCTTTAAGTATGCTATAATGTAAGTGTTAAAGTGTTTTGAATTTGAGTTATACTAGCAATAAAGTAAACCGCAACTTCATAAGTGGTCTAGTGACAAGTTATTAAAAAACTCGAGCGTTATTAACGACCTTTCTTGAAAAATAAATATATATATAAAAAAAGAAGAAAAAAATCCTACTTCAATTAAAAGTTTTCTCCATCGATTAAGCAATTAACGAGGCAAAACGATTCAATTCCCGGAAAATACTAATTAACGAGGTCTCATCTTTATTTTCCAGCCTTCTTCCCACTTTGCTCCCCCTCCATTCGCTCCTAAACGAAACCCCTTTTCATCTTCTTTAAGCATATTAGTGTATATACATATATATCCAAGCCCATATATGTATTTATTTTTTATGTTTATAATTGTTGAAAAGATTTTACTGAAGAATAGCATGCTACAGTGGTGATTCATGGATGTCTAGTGTGTACTTCTGGGAACAATACCATCCATTAAAAAGCTTCGAGGATTCTCTCCGCGTATTATGATTTATGTTTACAAAAGAAAAGTAGATACCGGAATGTGTCCATTGGGTCTCATAACGCTGCGGGACCCAGATGATTTCTTAGCACACGCCTCTGGACGCACGTGCAAGGGAGTAGCTTTCCTCTTTTCTTGGTGATGTTGCTCTCAGCTGAGTCAGAATTAGAAGGTCTTCTGTGCCTAATATTCTTCTGACCATGGTAGGATAAGGATTATTATTTTCTGTTTGCCACCGTTTCAATCGTGATTGTGATTGTATTCATACTTTCTGTATCAATATCTGCAGGATGGGTTATGATTGTGTGAGAGATGTACATATTTGGGCATCATTGAAATCTACTTTTTTGTCCCTGAAACTGTTTCTAAAATGATTTCCAAGGCTTGATTTATTACAAGGGCAAATAGGGCTGTGACATTCACTTTGAGAGAGGCTATAGTGATTAAAATATGTAAGATTTAGAATTTTTTTTTTTCGATTATAGGTATTAAGTATTAAAATTGGAAGTCAGAACAAAATTATTTCTTTTTTTTTTCCTTCCTTGGATGAATTAAGAAATGTACTGATGGACAGAATAAATTAATCTTTTTTTCTAAAACAGATTGTAAAATGGATTCCGAAGAGTTGTTTTTTTCATGTCGTTTGTTGGTATGTAGGTGAGTACGTATGTATGTATATCGCATAACTCAAAAACGAGTAGCTGTAGAACGTTTAAATTTTGTATATGGAGCTGTTGTAACATGTAGTTATGCACCTCCCTTTTTCGTTCATATCGGCCTCAACAAATGTTGTCATTCTTTTACCCGGCTCAGTGAGCTTATTTTTTTATTCTTATATGTTGGTAAATTATCTATTTTTTGCTTCAAAAGTGTTTGAATTATGTTATTCTTATCTTTCGGTTAAGGGTTTTACGCTTTAGTTAATTTGCATACGATGGCTATAGAATTATCAACTATTTAAAAGTTTAAGTGGTGCTAAGCCTAACAAGGCCTCCATTTGTTTTTAAAACTGTTTTTAAGTGCATATTAAGTCAGTTGGTGCAGCAACTTCAGTGTTCAGTGGGACCGAAGTTAATTTTAAATTTTGGTGAGCCAAAAATTTTGTCTTGTCACCCATTGGTCGAATTACTTGTTTTGAAAAAGAAACTCGTTTTTATTGCTATTTTTTTAGCCGTTAACTTATTCGGTGTTTTAGTTTTTTTTTCCTTTCTTTTTTTGTAGGTAAGTAATATTTTACAATTTTTTTATGAAGATGTTTTGAGTTTTCAAGTATTTTTTCCTTGCCGCGGAGCGAGAAGTGAATTGATTGAATGAGAAACATATCTCTAATGTAATTCGAGGAAATAGAAGTTTAAATGAAGTACAACAGAAAACGTGTATAATTTAATAGCCGTATGAGGAAGTCATGTGTTTTCCACATCAGATTTTTTTTTATTTGTGTGTGTATGTATATGTGTGTATCCTTCTTAAGACTATAATACTGTCTTATACTTTTATTGGCGACTAATGCCGTCAACCAAGCCTTGATTAATGCTAACTTACTTAGCCAATCTCTGCTTCTGTATGGCTACTACATTTGAAGCTCATACCGTATCGTGTTGATTACTGTAGGCATAAACAGCTTAATTGCATTATTTTGGCATTAGCTTTGTAATTAATTTAATTAAGGTTTGTAACCAAAATCAATAAGTATTCTTTAAATTCTGCTGTTAAATTCTTAGAGCGAATTCCTTCTTAAAGTTAACTCCTAAAGCCAATTTTGATTATTCCTGCATTTTTTTTACATAACATCGAGTAAAAATACATATTTAATGAAACTTTCGTCCGACAGTCCAGTTACTAATATGCTAGGACGGGAACACTAGGACATTGCCATAACAACAACGATTTTTTTGTTCTATAATTTTTTAACTAAAACTTTAATTTCAAATTTCAGTCTAGAAATTAGATTCTGAAAGTTCTTAATGTGGCATGTCTTTTCTAAGTACTAAAATTCAAAAAGTAAACAAAAGAAGTATCGGAATTTTATTAAAGGAAAATCAAGAGATCCATTTCTCCTTAGTTTATGAATTAAATATTTCGCACACTTACTTAATACATTATTATATGAGTTTTAGCTAATATATTTTAGCTACTGAATTGGTTTCTATCCTTTATCGCGGGGCTATAAAATATGCTGTGTAAACTCGAATGTTTATCCTGCGTGCCATTGACCTTACGATCCCGCGTGTTTAGATCGGATCCTTAAAAAAACTTGTTTACTCACTCCTTAGGGAAGGAGGACGAAAAAAAATCGGTGTATCGATCGGTTGGAGCAGCAAGCAGACTCACGTCAGCGGTCATCGGAGAAGCCGCTCACGTCGCCATTAGAGCCGTGTAGGCGGCTATTTGCTGGCCACAGCCACTTCTGTAAACAAGTGGACGCCTCGTATCATTCCGTTTTTATCGTCTAACTATCTCTCCAGTCTCTGATTAAGCGCCCGCCGATTCTTTGATGAGCTTCTCTCGCTCTTCTCAATGTACCATTTCTGATTCCACTCGACTGGGCCTCCGGGACACGATGCTCATTTGTCGCTTGTTTTGTGCTTTCTAATGATTTGTGTTCTCGTGGCCACGCCAGTCTGGGATGTTTGCTCTGCTTTTGTACTTGGAAAATATAATTTTTTAACTGCGAGGATTGTACGAGGGATTGGTGTAGCTAAAAAGGACAGATAGCGCGGCCCGCCCCGGGCGGCAAATGTTGGGTGGGTGGCATTTTTCGCGTGAAAAATTATTTTAAAAGGGTTTGTCACGCGAATCGTCGAAACAGGTTAGGAAAAGCGAGATTCTGAATTGCCATATGGAATTAAGCTTAGAAGTAAAATATTTCTTACATTTCCAAATGTATTCAAAGTGCCTGCGAGATTTTAATAGCATCGTTCTCTTGTTATCTTGTTTATTCCGGCGAAACTTTTGACCGAAAAATACGAATATCAACTGGATTATAATGATGATGACATTAATAAGGAACAAATACTCGTTGTGAAAGAAATATTTCCGAATTTTATTCCCTTTATTGTTAGTGAAGACGAAACAAGAGCGTTGGACGGTGATGTTGTTGAACTTTTGCAGTTTTTTCTAAAATACAAATTCTTGAACAAAATTCCATATATTGTAATACGACTTCGAACTTTTCTTATACTTGGTAGCTGTGAGAAGAGTTTTCTACGTAGAAAACCATTCAAGAAGTAATTAAGATTTACGCATGTGAATCTTCTTCGTGCTGTCTGCATAACAGCAACTGGAACAATGAAGTAGACCGCTCTGATGTCATCGGTGGGTTAGCAGCCAGGAAAATAAGAAAAATAATAATGCAGTTGTAAATACTGGAGTTATAAAAGCTTTACTTCCAAAAATAAATTTTAATTCTTATGTCATTTCAACACTTTTTAGTTTGATGTTCAATTTTTAGTTTAGTGTATCGAGAATGGCGGCAAATACGGGCGTCGCCCGGGAGACAAAATATTTGAGTACACCACTGTAAGGAACATTTAAATACAAATAGAAATTTATTCAACTCAGCATTATTTATTTAACACAATGGAATAACTTTCACGCTGTTTTTCTATGTAGTCGCCTACCTTTGTAGAACACTTTTTCGAACGTCCAGGAAGTTTTTTTATTCCAGAAGTAAAAACGTCTGAAGACTGCACATTGATTCTACCTTGATAGTGTCAACAACCTTCTAATTAGATTTAAATTCCTAAAAATTCTTGCAATTAGACGAAACAGATGAAAATTTCGATGAGCTAAATATGCACTTAGTTGTGAACTTTGGAACCTCCTGCTTTGGCATATTGATTGCAGCTAATAGATAGAATGGGAAAAGAAACTAATACTACTGTTGAAAAATTCAACAGTACATATATGTGTTTGTCCATTGAGTTACAATTGCCTTCAATTCTTTATTGGAAAGAAGCCTGGAATTTTTTTATTACATAAAACGGTAAGGGCCCCGTATGCCAGTTAACAGTAGAGCTCTAATGATCCGAATTAATGGAGGTAAAGCTATTTTGGATAACATTTGCATTCAAATAATCGTTTGTAACTATTTCCGACAATTAGAAGTAATATACTGAATATGAATTACAATATGCTAAATTAATAATTTCTTATTTATGATTATCTCCTAGGAAATAAAGAGTAAAACTATTGTAACTGAATCTATTTAAATTTAAAGCTATTGAATTAAATCAATTCATAAACATTAAATAGTAGTTTATTAATTAAATTTAAAGTTAAAAAATTTATACAAACTATTAAACATGTAATAAACCTAGAAAAAGTTTAAAAAAGTAAAGTCAATCAACTAAAGCTCAAAGTACAAAAAATAAAATCTATAAATAAAAATATATGGCTATTAAAAATTACAAAAAACTTAATTTCTGTTGATTACGGGGCAGAAAGCTGACTTTTCGAGAGGAATCAGCTTCGTTCCATAAAATCCGCAGTAATGGAGTGATCGTGTTTCGTCTCCTTCCCATATTATTTGAATGAATCTTTTCAGCTTGCGAAAAAATTTATCTTATAATTCTTGGATTTAAATTATTAGTTTTCAAATATAGGAAGGAAATTATCCGACATGATCAAAGGGACTTATTTACGAAATGCATTTTAAAAAATGGTGGGAAAAACTAAAGATGAAACAGTTATACAAAATTTGTGAAACCATGAAAACAAAGGTATCATACTATAAAATTTAAAATATTATGTAATAATGGTCGTAATTGCATCGCATGTACATATACGCCAAAATAAAAAAATATAAAATTTCAAATATAGGAATATTCTTTTCCTATATTTAAATTTCCTAAAAAACCTATTCCTAAAGAACTTTAAGCATTTAGAGATATCTCCAAAGAAGGAAAAAAAATGCTTTTGAGTAATAGTTTTACTCCTTATTTCCTAGGAAACAATGATAAATAATAAATTATTAATTGAATTTAAATTTATAGTCTTAGTAGTATATATATATGTAAAATATACAAAATACGATGGCTTTGCTCTGAGCGAATAAGCAACCTATAATTAACTTTCCGCACTTTCAGGATCTTCCCTCTAGACCAGTATTTTCGAGCATGTTATGTAACCGCTAGTATAAATACCGAGTACGCATCGTCCCTTCCAAGTCCTACTTATCATGACTGCATTCATGTTATGTGCCTTTATGGCAATATGTGTCATTGATACGGACACTTCGCGCTCTACGAGATATTCGCGGAATGTTAGGGTTCGATTCGATTCGATTTTTCGTCAGACTGCTTCCTTTTACCGCTGCTACAAGACCTGCTGCTATTCATCACATCTTTCTTCCTTTGTTAGAACAGTTATGATACAGAAAGTCTTAAATTTAATCTAATTTAGTTTAAATCACTATTTAATTTATAACTAGCGGGCAAGCCCGCCAGCTGAGCGGGCTGGCCCGCTTGTGACTTGGGATTCGAAAGTTGGACAGAACTACCAATGTTTAAGATTTTCTATGTTGCAAACCCGCCGATTAGCGGGCTGCGCCCGCTTATTCACCGGGACGCCCGCTTATTTCCCTTATGCATATATATATATACGGCACATGCCGGAAATCACGAAAACACCCACGCGCTCCCAGGGATTCGGAAGTTCGACCTAACTACCAGTGTTCAGCGATTTTCCTGCTGGCAAGCATGCTAGTTGAGCGGGCTGCGCCCGCTTTATTAGCGTATGCATCCGCATTCTCGTATACATCCCCAAGATACTGCATACACATTCCCCATCCGGAAAATATCGAAAACACCCACGAAATTGACCAGTTGAGCGGGCTGCGCCCGCTTGTTCGCCGGGATTCGAAAGTTGGACAGAACTACCAGTGTTCAGCCACCGCGTTCGCCGGGATTCGAAAGTTGGACCTAACTACCAATATTCAGCAATTTTCTAGCTGGCAAACATGCCAGTTCAGCG
>KK117061.1:28187-42549 GCA_000611955.2 Stegodyphus mimosarum
AAAAAACCTTTACTTCGTGAAAACAAAATGGCGTCCCAAAAAAAAAACTGGCAGGTTGCTGTAGCAAGGTTGCTCGCCAAATTTTCGCCAAAAAACCGCCAAGTTACCATAATCCGAAGATTAACCTATAATTCTAATCACATTTACATTTGCAAATTATATATAACCACAATAGCATAAAATTGCACTTATCTGAACAACGACAATAAGTCCAGCGTAACTTTTACTAAACTTGAGACAACTTTTGCCGTTTAAATATCGCAAAACCTAAACATAGGTGTCCTCATCATCTGAAACGCAGTCAATTTGATAAATATCACTAATATCCTCAGCAGATTCCATTTCATTCGCATCCAAAACTCAGTTTCGTAAAGCAATTGTCTCGCCTGCCGAATTTCCAGGCTTCCAAAAAAGATCTTGAATATATGTGCTGTTGCCATTCCAGCAATGCATAAATTTTCTACTACAGTTGTTGCCAGACTTATTCTCGATGTATGTGAAAAGCACAACAAAAGCATTCTTATAGTCTTGCTGAAATTTCAGTCTTGAAAGCAATTACTCAAATAAATTTTACGTTTTTTCAAAGCTTCTCTTAATTGCAAAATTTTTTCATCGATGGCTTTCAATTTTTACTCATTTTAATCGTAAGGGATCAATATTAGACAACTTTAACATAACTAATACTTATTTCGATGCTTTTAAAAAAATATCTGAAAGGTTTATGATTTTAACTGTCGCCCAAAAGGATTTAAAAGTTTTTTAGACTCTTGTCCACCTCGCACTCCACCAGTGAAACCATCTAAAAAACTGAACACTGAGATGATGAACTGAGAAAAGACAGAAAAAAGTGTGCTGTGTCACTCATCCCTATTAACTCGTTCTTTTTTTGTCTTTTTAGCTTTATTAGTTCATTTAATAAGGGCAAAGCACTCGAGAGCGTTCTCCCGAAGGGATTTTAGCTTTCTTATTAAGCATCGTTTCTTGGCACTTTTGCTAAATGCAATTCAATAACAAATTCACAAAAATTTGAAGAGCAGTATAGCAGCGTATGATTTGAATTTTCGATGTAATTCTAAGTGTGGGGATGCATTTTTCTATTTTTTCGGTCTTTTCTCAGTTCATCATATCAGTGTTCAGTTTTATAGATGGCTTCAGTTCAACAGAAAAATCACAAAATATTTGCAAACAGCACATCTTTAGAATTTCCGACAGACAGTCTCGGGCGCTGGAGATCAAACGTTTTATTCGCTACATTGTTGCCACTGATAGCTTTCAAATCGCTCATTTTGTTAATAAAAAATTCATTAAGTTTTAAGAAATATGAAATAAATAATAAAAAGCATAGTGTTATTAATCAGTTATTTTTTGTTAATTATCTTTTCTGTCTTTCTCGTCTTTCGTTTTCCTGCCAGAGTGCTAATTTCTAATTCCCGTGTATTCAAATGTGTTAGAATGTGATAGTATTTAAAGGAAGGTTTTATATTCTAGAATCAGAGCGTGTTCGGCCTGAAGACCACGTTGCTATTTGAATCTCTTGATAGCAGTTTGTCTGTTGCATTGTATTATTATCGTCATTAGACTTGTCATGCCGATATTAGGTCTGAGCCAACTTGCGCGCATTCTGTCTATATAGCCTTTGGGTTGTGTATTCAGTCTGTGTAGCCAAGTTGTCTATGTAACTTACATTTTACGTAGTTAATTTCATTTCATTTCTTTTCATGTATGCCGTAAATGATGGCTAAGTCTGTAAGCACAAGTTGTGCCTTCTGTTAATTTATCTGAGTTAATAAAAGGGTCTTTTAAACCTTTTCCCAAATCTCTGTTGTAAATTCCAAGACGTTGAGATAATTCGCTTACGTCTTCCAGAGTTTATTTTAGTTTGTGTTACTAAAGAGATTGAGACAGTATAACGTTATTCTATGAAAATATGAATATTTTTGGTTAGATAAGTATCATGAATTAAATGCATTTTTATTATTTACTAGCGGGCAACCCGCCAGCTGAGCGGACTGCCCCCGCTTTATTCACATATGCATCCACAAGGTACTGCACGATCACGAAATCACCCATGCATTCGCCGGGATTCGATCTGGCTAAGGGGAGAGATGACTTCGTGGAGGACCTCTTAATGGAAACTGGCTCATATACACGTTACCCATCACAAAAACACGCATGCAACCAGCCCGTTCGCCGGGATTCGAAAGTTGGACCGAACTACCACTGTTCATCGACTTTATCGCTCACCCGCTTTATTCACGTATGCATCCACAAGATACTTCACACGCGTTACACATGCGAAAAATCGAGAAAACACCCATGCGTTCATCTGGATTCGAAAGTTGGATCTAACTACCAGTGTTCAGCGATTTTAATGCATTTTTATTATTTATATTAATTTGATTCAAAAGTAAGAAACAACTATTCTTAAGAATTACATCTATTGCTTTCAAATACCTTCAAATGCTTTTGTTAATAATCTTAGTTATACTAATTAATCAATCATTCCATTGCTTTGGAAAAAAATGTAAGATCGTAATTATCGAGACAATAATTGTACCTTTAAATTAGCCCATTAAATTTATGAACTCAGAAATATTTAAAATGATCAGTTTCGGGAATAAGTTCGTGTAAAACTTAAAAATTCCAAATTTCCACATTGTTGCTACTTAACCTTCAGCATACAATCCCTGTATTATCAGTAGAGAACTATTAGTGAAGCCTTGACTACAATTCCGTTGGCAATAATTCTTTTCATTACCGAAAATAATTCCTTTTAGGTGCTCCGCGGAAACGACCATAAAGACCCACAGCCAACTCGAGACTTTATTTGTTTAAATTAAATATCTGCTGTGGATACCACCTGACTTCTTTGTACGGCCTATTAAATCTTACACATTTTTGCTGCACTTCATTTAAACATATTTCTTCGAATTTCATTACAGATATATTTCTCAGCTCAGTTCTCACTTCGCGGCAAGGCAAAAATACATAAAAAACTCAAAGAATCTTCATTAAAAATCGTCAAATGCAGAAAAACAATAAACCATCAAATACAGTTAAAAACGGATAAAAAAAATTAAAATTAGAGTTTCTACGGTCAAAGAAATTCGACCAACGGACAGGAAAACAAAATCTTCGATGCACAAAAGCTTTAGCTTTTGATCCCACTGGGCAAAAAAGATTCTGATGTTGGTGTACTAATTGGACTTTATTCACTAAGAGTTTCAAATGTACTCGTTAGGCTTAACTCGCCATTTAAAGTTTTAAATTGTTCATAATTCTACAACTATTACATGCAGATTAACTAATAAAAACCTTAACGAGAACATAAGAACAATATAATTCAATCTCGTTTAAAGCAAAAAATTCACTATTTACCAACATAAAAGAATAAAAAAAAACTAACTTCACCGAGGCGGGTAACAGATAAATATTGTATATACAGCGAGTCAGGTAACAGAAAATTTTGTCAATTAATTGACGCGGTATTGTCTCAATTAGTCGTCAGTTGAAACGCGTGGAAGTAATATTTCAGCGAAAGGGGCACAGTTCTTTTACCCTGACGAGACAACTATGCAACTCTCGCTGAGATATTACCATTTTCTATTGTATACTTTGTTTTTATTGCAACTTCAGCTTTTCCCAATTTTGCCCATAAATTACAATTTTCTAAGCATTATTTGAGTTATATTTTCATGTGAATCTTTACTTAGGATTCTAAGTTTTAATTGTATTTAATGTGTAATTTTGGCACTAACGTGCTTCTTCGAATAGGATTTCAGAGGGTTTAGGATGTACTATGGCTTTTGGTATTCTTACTTGTTAATAATATATATAGATATATATATATATATATATATGAATGATTGGGTGTTCGATTGAAACGAAAAAGGGAGGCTCGCAACTAAATGTTATAGTGATAAATGTTATAGCAGTTCCATATATGAATGTATGTATGTTTCTCGCCTTGTGAAACTGTATCAACGGTATTTAGAGCGATCAGATTTAAAATAGCGCAATCCTCTACTCCAACATGGGCACCTGGAAGTCTCAATTTTGAATTTCGAATTTGTTTTATTATCTGTTTCCTATTTTGTAAAATTTTAATGAATTTTTGATTAAAAAACTTAACAATTTCAATGCGACGAATGGCAACGCTGTAAAGAAAAGAACATTTGTATCCCCAGCGCGTTAGACTGTCTATCGGAAATTCTGCTGTTTTTAAATAATTTATAGCTAAAGAGAGATAATGCCAAAAGCTCTCGAAACGGATATCTGCGTGTAATGCGAAACAAGCCCCTATAAAATCTGAAAGCTTTAAGCTTTGTTTTAAATTTTTATTTATTTACATTGCGATGTTCAATTATAGTATAATAGTACTGCTCAACAGCGAATTTATTTAAAAATACCATTTCAATCGTTTGGCAACAGTCAAGGAATTATTTTTAAGGTATAGAATTGTGGTTAATTATACATTGACATATGATGATCAAAAATAAATTTAATCACTTACTGTAAACTATTATGAATGAAAAAGAATATTATGTTCTTAAATTTGGCATTTGAATTCTCACAATGGAAAACATGTTGGTAAGTGCATTTGTTTATAATAAGAATGAAGAAAATTTCTATTTCATATTATGATCTGTGACTAGTTATATTTCTGTCTGTAAGTAATAAAAACAAATATGGGTATTCTGCAGCCAAAGACTGAGTCTAACTGATTTACAGCAAAATAAATAAATTAATAAAACATGTAATTATAAAAAATTCCTGCGGATGTAAAAATTATTGTGATCATTTGTCACATTTGGCCTTATAAAATGCATTTCACTATATTAGCTAACACTGAAAAGCTTAACATTATTTGTTTATTCATTTTCTTATGTGCTTTTCACACCCTTGAGAAAATGTTTATAATTATATGCTTTATTTATTTATTTATTTATTTATGGCGCAGCAGACTCTTCATCTATATTTTTCATTACAAAGCATGTCAACAGAATATTTACAGGAGGTTTTATTTTCGCAACCATTGATCGTAGATATATAAAGCAGTTCGAAAAATGCTTTAAAAATGAAAAGTGTCCATGTTGGGGCATATTTTAATTTCAAAAACCAATTTTCTAATAAGTACAAAATCTAGCTTTTTATGTGGTCTGAATAGTTATGTTAAGCAAAAATTCATATTCATTCTGCATGAAGCATAGAAATGCTTGACTTCCCGTAGGGGAAGAATTGAACGAGATATTTAATTTAAATTTTGAGATTATTCGTAAAATTCAGACGTCGTACACATATTGTAACTAAAAATGTATTATAATTTTAGAAAAGAAATCTTTCTTTAAGTGACGGGTATTACTGATATTCAGACTGTCGTAAAAAGTTTTAAATATTTTTTTTTCCTAATCCAAATTTGCAATTTTCCCAGAAGGATTTTGGCATTTTGCGTTAGTTCACTAAAAGCGTTGTTTCACTTTTTGAAATTGTTGCCACCAAATATTATCATCCTGTATTATATTTAAAGAAATTAAATAATGAGGAATTTGCATAAATGTATGTATGTTTCTCGCATTGTGATAAAACAACGGTACTTAGAGCCATCAAATTTTGAATATTGAACTTTTTCACCCGAATATGGGCATCCGGAAGCCCAAACTTGAAATTTGGAATTTTTCTTATTATCGATTTCATATTTTGTAAAACTTTAACGAATTTTTGATTAACAAACTCAAGGATTATTTCAAAGCGAGGAATAGCAACGTTGTACAGGAAAAGTATTTTTACCACCAACGCGTGAGTCTGTGTATCGCAAATTCTAAAGATAGGCCTATTTTAAAATTATTTTGTGATATTGCTCTTGAACTAAATTTTATAGTTTAAGTGCGTAGAAAATGGTATTTAATAAATAAAGGTAACACACAAAAAAACGTAATATAAAATCTGAATGCTTTTATTTTTTTTTTATTTTTTTTATTTATTAGCCCAAAGGGCGTTAGCCTAGAAGAGCTATTAATTTTGTTTTGGCATTTTGCGTCTATTCACTTCCTGCGTTGATCCACTTTTCAAACTGTTGTCACCAAATATTATAGCCCTGTTTTATATTTAAAGAATTTAAATAATGAAGAATCTGCATAAATGTATATATGTTTCTCGCATTATGATAAAACGACGGTGCCTAGATCTATCAAATTTTGAACAACGTAATTCTCCACCGATTATGGGCATCTGGAAACCCTAGTTTGCAATTTGTTTTATTATCCATTTCATATTTTATCAGACATTAAAGAATTTTTGATTAACAAACTCAACGATTTCACAGCGAGGAATGGTAGCACTGTACGGGAAGGGGGGGGATTAATCTCCAACGCGCGAGACTGTGTATCAAAAATTCTAAAGATATGCTCATTTTGCGATATTGCTGTTGACCTGAATTTTATGGTTTAAGTGCAAAAACATGATATTTAGTAACACACAACACGTTAAAAAAACGCCAACTTTCAGATTTTTTTCTTTTTTATTTATTTATTTATTGTTGTTTTGTTTTTTAGTTTTTAAGTGTTATTATGAACGTCTATTCACTTCCTGCGTTGATTCACTATTCAAACTGTTGTCACCAAATATTACAGCCCTGTTTTATATTTAAATAATGGAGAACCTGCCTAAATGTATATATGTTTCTCGCATTATGATAAAACGACGGTACCTAGAGCCATCAAACTTTGAACAACGTAATCCTCCACTGATTATGAGCATCTGGAAGCCCTAATTTGGAATTTGTTTTATTATCGATTTCATATTTTGTAAAACTTTAACGAATTTTTGATTAACAAACTTGAGGATTTCAAAGCAAGGAATGTCAACACTGTACGGGAAAAAAAATTTAATCTCCAGCGCGCGAGACTGTGTATCAGAAATTCTAAAGATATGCTCATTTTAAAATTATTTTGGGATATTGCTGTTGACCTGAATTTTATGGTTTAACATGATATTTAGTAACACACAAAACGTTAAAAAAACTCCCCTTTCAGATTTTTTTTCTTTTTCTTTATTTATTTATTGTTGTTTTGTTTTTTTAGTTTTGAAGTGTTATTATGACTGCTGGTTTAATTTCACAATTAAGTGAACTTATCATCCAAACAAAACTGCTTAAAAATGCCGGGAGACATTTTTAGTTTCTTTTAATTATGATAGAATTTATTGTTGTTTTCCGCTTTGTTTTTATAAAAAAAGAAATCTTACTCACTTGTATTTCAAAAAGAAGTCTTAGAGTATTTGTGTTCTAGAGATGTTAGGCATATTTCAAGCGTTGGCCAACCCATAATTTTATTTACATAAATTAAAATTCGATAATATATTGCAGTGGTTCTCACCAATTTTGGCTAACGCGTACCATCTCAAGAAGAAATGAAAACTTTAGTACCACCACTTAGTTTTAGAATGATTATTTTTCAATTTCTCAATAGAAATATTAAAAAATATATATTTATTTTGCCAATTGCACAGCGTGTATTAAATGTGACTATGTGTATTAAATATGCAAACGTAAGAAAATATTACAATGTACGTCCAGAAAGTAAGTTCCGTTTGGTAATAAAAGTAAATTGTGTACAGCTACAGAAAAGTTATTTATTGCACAAAATTCAACAACTCTTAAACTACTTTTCCACATAACTGCCGAAATATTGCAGGCATTTGTCATAGCGTGGCACAAGTTTTTGTATACCTTCTTCATAGAAATTTGCCGCCTGTGTCTTCAACCAGTTGGAAACAGTTTCTTTCAGCTCGTCGTCATTGTTAAAGTGTTGACCGCCAAGGAAAGACTTAAGATGTAAGAACAGATGAAAGTCGCTAGGAGCGAGGTCAGGGCTGTACGGAGGATGGTCAAACACGTCCCAGCCAAATCCCTGTAGGAGGTTTTTCGTCACATTTGCAGTGTGTGGTCGTGCGTTGTCGTGAAGAAAAACAACACCTTTTGACAGCAATCCTCGGCGCTTATTCTGAATTGCACGGCGCAATTTCCGAAGTGTCTCGCAATAAGCATCTGCTCTGATTGTTTGACCACGCGGTAAGAAATTAATGAGTAAGATGCCTTTCCAGTCCCAGAACACTGTGCACATCATTTTTCGAGGTGTCAAGATTTGCTTCGGCTTAACCTTTGCTGGGGATGAAGTGTGCCTCCATTCCATTGATTGCCGCTTACTTTCAGGGGTGTCGTAAGAAACCCAAGTTTCATCTCCTGTGACTATCTGTGTCAGAAATTCTTCACCGCTTTCAGCATAACGGGTCAAAAACTGAAGTGCACTACCCATCCGTTTTGTTTTGTGTTGCTCAGTAAGAATCTTTGGTACCCAACGTGAGCAAAGTTTACGAAATTTCAGTTTTTCGGTAACAATTTCATGCATTAGTGATCGTGAAATTTGGGGAAATTCCATAGCGAGAGCACTAATTGTAAACCTTCGGTTTTCATGGATCTTGTCATCAATCGCGTGAACCAGTTCTTCTGTAACCAAAGATGGACGCCCACTTCGTTCTTCATCGTGCGCATCACTACGTCCGTCATTGAACTTTCGGACCCATCTTCTCACCATTGAATCACTCATCGCTTTTGGTCCGTAAACATCGCAAATTTGCCGATAAATTTCACTAGGTTTCACTTTCCTCGCATTCAGAAAACGAATCACAGATCTGATTTCACAAGCGGCGGGATTTTCAATCAACACCGACATTGTAAACAAGCACAACAAAGCGTACGTGACTGACAGCGATCTCCAAATGGCGCGCGTTTCTTCTCCTTGATACAGAGCGTCTACTGCGCATGTGCGGAACTGCGATCGCAGAGCTGCAGCGGAGATAAATTGAAACGGAACTTACTTTCTGGACGTGCCTCGTAGATTAAAAATTAGTTACCATTTTAATTATTAAAATTTAAGTTATAATACTTCAGTTCTAAAATTTAGTGTGAAATTAGGGCCTGTTTAAAAGAGATGAATTTCAATATATCTGACCATATTTCACTTAGTTTTAACCGTGAGCTAGGATCCACTTTTAATTTTGTTCTGTTTTTATTTTTCAAATTTAACACGGAAGAAAATCCTTGTTAACACGAATAGGTTATGCAAAAGGGCAATGCAAAATTTAATAGCTTTATTTGAAATGCCATTAAATTCTTTTCAGCCAAAAGTTAACAAATGTGTTATTTTTGAAACCTTCGCTTAGGAAATTTCTATCGGTTGTTCTTTTCCTTTAAGAGATGAAATTTCAGGTACATTTGAACAAAATGGATTTCTAATATAATTTTCTTTTTATAATCCTTGAGAAAATAACGTTGAAATTATTTATCAATAAAAAATAAAAAATTTTAATGTCGAATGGTAATTCTTTTATTTTCAAATTATTTTCGGTTAAAAAACTTTATAAAAGTGAAAAAAGTTTAAATAAAATATTATTATCCAATTCTTTGATTATTAGCTCAACATTTGCTTTTTTAACATTACTTTTATTTTATCCCTAGTGATAAACAAATCTACACTTTATCCTTGTAATTCTAAATTTAATTCTTTTAACTTTCCAAAAATATCAACTAAATATGCTAGACCCTCCAACCATAATTAACTATATAAACAATTTTGCAATTAAACTTCTGAAGCACAGAGGAATATTTGAATATCTGATAGAAGTCCAGAATGAAGATTTAAAACTTTGCTTTTGGATATCCACCTTACTTCGGAATGTGAAAAGAGCGTTTCATATTCATTGTCCTTCTCGTGCCATAAATGATTTTCAGGTTTCGGGGATTGTTTTGGCTACTAAAGGTTCACGATGAATGGAGCAGTGAATAAATTTAGTTTCAGCTGTAACTTTCTTTATTTGAGAAATAATACCGGAATGCTTTCCTGTTAAAGCCTGAGCTCCTTCACTACATACGGCAATGCACTTATTCAAGGAATATCATTCTCAGATATAAAATTGTCAATTACTTTGAAAATTTCATTTGCAGTTGATCAATCATGAGGAGATTCACAAAATAAATACTCTTCGGCAATTCGTTTATCTTCTTCGAAAAATACGTAAACGAATTAATTGAACAAATTTCATAATATCAGTACTTTCATCCAATTGCAATGTGAAACACTCACTGTGTTTTATTTTTTGAATAAGTGTGTCTTTTATAGAACTATTTACTGTATCATTTGATAATGGAATACTATTAATTTCATTCGCCGCTTTTCGTTGAATAATGTTAAAACGATAACCAAACCTTTCATTACTTGTTTATTTTTCGAACTCCGATAATTTCCTCTTAAAATATTCTTCAGATTTACCCTTTAGATTGTCATGCTTAGATTCAGGATGTCTTTCAAGAAACTATGGTTTCACTTTGATTGAATAATAGTTCACCGCAAACAACACATTGAGGTTGAGGGTCCATTCCAAGTAACCCAAATAAATGGTAAATAACTTTCATTATATTCTTACGAATTTTCTTCATAGACTGGTAATTTTAGTGCATTTATATGTGAAATTGTATTTTTCTGCGTGTTGTAACACGAAATATATTAAGAGAAGAGCTATATTTAGGAAAATAAGAATACAGGTGCAAGTCTATTTAACATTGAGTGAAAGGGTATCACGGTAATTCGGCGACATATCGCCAAGCTGACAACGATTTTTGGCGACTAATTTTTGTCACCAAATTTGGCGAAAAATCACCAAAAGTCGCTAAACTTGGAGACTATTTGGCTACATTTTGGTCCGATCTACCGCAATAAGTATTGTAATTGAATAAATGTAATTGATAATTATATTAGCTGTAACCGTAATTCGACCCTCATATTGCCTTTCAGTAATTTCGAGAAGCAGAAAGTACTAGAAATATCTTGGCGGCTGGGTGAACACTATATAACACCGGAAAGAGCATCTGGTCTCAGTTGTTTCTGTTTGCTATTAGCTCGGTGCGAGTTCGGAGTAATGAGATATCTCCGGGTAACTTTCTCCTTAGATGTGCTTTGCATTGCCTTATGTTTAACGTTCTGATTGTACTCCGTGATATTGTGAAGAGTTGTACGACTGTCTTTGTGACAAATTACAGAACTCTGAACTATTCCTTTCAATAAAATAAATTTTATTAACCTATTGCCCGACCTGCGTGCATTCAATCTATTACGAACCCGTACGCACGTAAAATTTTTTGGTGTCAGGAGTGGTGTTCAGTGCCGGTGACAAGAGCGATGGCGGGGCAATTAAGATAGCTTGTTACTACCTTCACTGCATTCTAAGAAAAGATGGAAGCTGGTCAAGACTCCATTAAAGAAAAGATGGAAGCTATTTAAAGAATCCGTTAAAGAAGAGATGACAGCTGTTCAAGAAAAAATTGAACCAGGTCAAGAAGAAATGAACAGAGAAATTACCTGAATAATGGAAAACAAATTCGAGGCTATGGAAGGCAGAATAGACGTGGTTGAAGACAAAACTGGAGAAATTCAAGAAAGAGTTTCTGCGGTTGCAGTGAAGCAAGGAATGAAAGAAAGAGTTTCTGCCGTCCAAGAACATAGCAAACTGAAGACAGGGTTTCTGCTGCTTTCGGCGAAGAAGTTGACATCTTAAAGAAATGCATAGCAAAAGCAGGCAGCAATTCTGATGGTTTAAAATTTTTACCCATGCTTTCTTGTCCCTGTCTGAAGTTATCCACATATGATGAGAAGACCTCCTGCCAAGTGTATAAGGCACAATTTTCTATAGTGGTAGATGGGAATGGATGGGATTTCCAAGCTAGGGCTTGTCATCTCGCCACTTCTGTGAGAGCAGACGCCGCGGATATCCTTCAAAGTCTCCCAGAAAACGAAAGTCTAGATTTTGATGCTCTATCCAGCACATTGGAACTGCGCTTCGAGGAGAAATGTTTTTCACCTCGCCGCTTCTCTCAGAGCAGACGCAGCGGATATTCTTCAAACTCTTCCCGAAAAGCAGAAGGTAGACTTCGAAGCTCTATCTGGCGCGTTAGAGCTGCGCTTTGTGGAGAAAATTTTAAAAGATTACAGCAGACTTAAATTAAAATCATCTCAACTGAATCTCATGGAAATATTCCAAGAATTTGCCATGGATGTTGAAAGGATGTCTCAACTCGCCTTTTCAGAGTGCCCGACAGAAACAGTTAAAATCCGGTCCCTGTAGTGCTTCATGGATGGCATCCGGGATCCTGAAATACAAAAAAGCTCTGAGAATGGCGGATGTCAAGGATTTAAAAAGCGCTCTAGTGTACGCCATGAAATACGAGCAGAGCAGCAAGCAACTCGTAGAGACGGACACCCCATCAGAGCTGCTCAAGTCCAGGAACCAGTGGACGAAATGACTGCTCATCTGAACGATTTAACCAGACAAGTCAGTGCCGTGAGAAGGATTATTATTAACACCACTCACGGAGCGAAGTCTGAAAGATAATGAGAAGCCCCATTTGAAAGCACTTCAAATTTCTACAATGAGTGATTGCAGTAATGGACTTTGCATTGTGGCACACATCAGTGAAGCTCCTTGCAATATGACCATCGATACAGGTGCTAGTGTTACCATCATTCAAAAACATCTAGCTCAACAACTAGAAGGTAACCTCATCTGGATGCGGTCCGAGTTACCCTCCAAGCTGTGTCCGATGAGAAGATCGACATCGACGGAAAATTAAACGTTAATATCATGTTTGGTAATGCCGCCTACCAACACAAAGCATATGTGGCAGAGATTACAGATCCTTGCATACTCGAAATGGACTTTCTAAGGAAATACAAGTTTTTCTTGAATTTTCAAAATAGCGATCTGCATTCTGCGTATGAAGACAGAATCCTATTCGGAATTAATAATGAAGGAGTTAAATCTGTCGAAAATTATAGCTCAAGACGATATCGCAGTACTGGCCAGAACAGAATTTCTACTTCCTGAATCTATAGACGAAAACAGAAATTTTCAGTACGGTGTAATGGAATATCTCAAGAATTGTAACACCACGCTAGGAGTACTTCTAGCCTCGGCACTCGTCGAGTTATCCCGATGAGAATTGCTAACGTCAGTGATAAACTGAAAATCACCAGGAAAGGTGAAGTGGTTGCAGCGTTTACTCCAGTGACCAGCGTTAAACGAAACAGTAACCTTCTGGAAACCGTGTCTTGAGAGAGCATTAGATTTAGAGAGTTATTGCAGAATGACAATTAAGCGATGAAGAGAGAAGCGCTGCCTAAAGTGTCATTCAAGAATTTCAAGATGTTTCCTCCCGCTCGTTTTCTGACGTGGTTGTAACAAGTGTGACACGGCATAGAAATGGTACAGAGATTCATCTACCAATCAAGCAACATCCAAGACGTCTACCGATTTCTAAACAGGAAGAGGTAAGAAAACTTCTAAAAGATATGCGAGAAAGCGACATTATTGATCCATCGGCATGTCCATGGGCCTCACCCATCGTCCTGGTCAGAAAAAAAGACTACTCAGCTACATTTTGTGTAGACTATCCCGATTCAACGAGGTTACGAAGAAAGACAGCTATACTCTTCGTAGAACTGACGACATTCTGAGCACTCTTTCTGGAAGCAAATAGTTTCCAATGTTTGATTTAAAGAATGGATATTGGTAGATAGAGATGCATTCTCATGACCGAGAGGAGACAGCATTTACTACCGGACTTTGGCAGTTCAAGGTGATTCCGTTTGGTCTATGTAATGCGCCGGCAACATTTCAACACCTCGTGGAGAACGTATTGAAAGGTCTTTCCTATGAAGCCTGTCTTATATACCTGGATGACATCATCATCGTCGGCAACAATTTCGAAGAACATTTAGAAAATCTTAGAAAGGTGCTTCAGAAACTGAAAGGAGCGAATCTAAAGTTAAGTCCCCCCCAAGTGTAAATTATTCAGATAGGAAGTGACTTACCTGGGACTTGTCATCTTTGCCGAAGGTGTCTGTACTGATCCAGAAAAAGTGTCAGCAGTTAAAGACTGGAGAAGCTCCGAAAATGCGCATCGGCTCAGAAGTTTCCAGGGGTTTTGCAATTACTATAGAAGATTTGTGAAGGGCTCTTCTTTCATCGCAAGGCTCCTTGACAAGCTGACAGGAAGGAAGCAAACGTTTTTGTGGACAAAAGAATATGAGAATGCATTTAACAACCTAAAGGAAGCTTTAACATTTGCTCCAATCTGGACGTATCTTCAGCTGGACAAACCGTTTATTTTCGACACGGAGGCGAGAATTAAGAGTATCGGTGCTGTTTTGTCCCAAGAAATAAACGGCTAAGAACGTGTCGGGTCTACTGGAGCAAGTGCCTGTGTAAACCGGAGAGGAATTCCTGTGTCACCAGGAAAGAGGGGCTCGCCATA
>KK117061.1:42607-70450 GCA_000611955.2 Stegodyphus mimosarum
CGCTATAGTTAAGGCCGTAGAACCTTTCCATCATCACCTTCCTGCTTCCTAATTCCTGCTTCATACTATTATGCATCGATGACTTGACTCTTAAATTTCAAGAATCTTGAAGAACCAATAGCAGGTCGATGCAGAGAGTCCAGAGACTTCAGGAATATGACATAACTATTCGTCATCGGAAGGAATCATCACATGGAAATGCCGACGCCATGTCTAGAAGACCTTGCCCAGAAAGCTGCCGATATTTTGTCAGGGTCGAAGAGAAATACGAGCTGCTTAATTCGGTCGCATGTCAAGTTACGAATTCAACATCGTCTGACCCAGACCCATGGGTTGACGAAAAAGTCAGGAAAGACCAGTTGGAAGATAGCGACATTAAACCCTGTAAAGACCTTATTTTATTCTAACCAATTATTTTTAGTTTGACTTTCTTTTCCCTCCTGATTTCATTTTCTTGCCGGAATGTAAATTTTAATGACGTAGTATGCAAAATCTAAGTGTGTTCAGAGGCAGTATTTAAGCTACGTTTCAAGAGTTCGTGAGGAGTATTAGCGGAGTTAGTTCCGACTTTATTCTGCGTGTTTGAAATAGCTATCTAGTTGGCGAGAATTCGCTACACAGTCTTTTCACGTAGGGTCTGCTGTGAATGCTCCCGTAAAGAACACATAGCCTTCATAACCCATCATTGAATTAATGGAGTCTTTAAACAGGAAACCTACCTTGCAGAACATTTCAATCTATAGCCCTACGATAAAACAGTATTGGGCTCTCTGGCATTCACTCCATATTCGAAATGGCGGCGTCTTGTACCGGAAGTTCGAATCGGATGATGAAAAGGCTTTCCAATGGCAGCTGATTTTTCCGAGACCCTAGAACCGGGATGTTCTTAAAGAATTACACAGCAGTACAACAACAAGCCACTTCGGAATACTGAAGACCTTACATAGAGTTCGAGAGCGTTTTTACTGGAGCAATGCAAGACATGACGTTTAAAAAGGTGCCAATCGTGTGATGCCTGTGCAGATCGAAATGTACCGAAGAAATGCAGCCGAAGGGATCTGAAACGTTACAATGTAGGAGCGCCTTTTGAACGCAAAGTCTCTGACATTCTGGGCCTCTGCCATGAACTGCTGAAGTTAACAAATACATCCTCCTTTTCATTGATTACTTTACCAAATGGCCCGAAGCGTGTCCTGTTCCTAATCAAGAGGCTGTTACGGTATCAGAGGTAATGATACAGCATTCGATTTCCAGGTTTGGAGTGCCACTTCAGTTATATTCCGATCAAAAAAAATATTTTCGCATCGGCTGTAGTTAAAGAACTCTGCAAGCTACTCTTTTCGACAAAACCCAAATGACACCTTTACATCCCAAGTCTGACGACATGGTAGACTAGGACAAGAAGGTACTTCTGTTTTTATTGGTCTATCGCAGTGCTGTCCATGAGACTACCGGCTATTCCCCATCCCAAATGCTTTTCGGTCGTGACCTTCGTCTCTCTTGTAATCTCTTGTTTGGTCGCCCTCCGGTCGCTCGAGGAGTACATACAAGATCTCCAGTTACAGTTTGAAGTGAGGCACACTTTTGCACAAGAGAGAGTCAGCTTGGCGACGGAGAAGATGAAGACCCGATATGACACGAGAACTAAAGTACACCCGATACGACAAGAGAGCTAAACGATATCAATTCACCTAAAGTGACAAGGTGTGATTGTGGAATCCGATTCGACGAAAAGGGCTCTTTCTTAAACAACAGTGGACTTCGGATGGTCCTTACACGGTCATAAATAGGCTGAACGACGTTTTAGTTCGGATTCGTTAAGTCACTGAATTTTAAGCCTAAAGTCGCTCGTTCCGACAGGCTAGCCGCTTACTATGGCCATACTACGTAGTCCTTATAGTGTATATAATGTAAATAGTATACTAAGACAATGGTCGTATTTGTTCCCAAATTAGTAAATTTGTGCAGTTATTTATTTATTTAGTATTTGATTTGTTATTTACTGTTTTAGTATTACATTGATTTTTCTTAGTTGTAAGTATGGCTTCCTGTGCAGGGACTGTACTGCCCGGAACGTCCAGTCCTTGGAAAGGGGGCAGTGATACGAGTTTTTTACATAGGTATGTAATTTTAGTGCAATTGTATATGCAATTGCTGTATTTTTTTGCGTATTGTAACGCGAAAAACCGTAAGAGACACGAGATGCCAGAAAAGTAGGAATACAGGAGCAAATCTATTTAACATTGAGTAAATGGGTATCTTGGTAATTTGGCGAGATATCTCCAAGCTGGCAACGGTTTTGGCGACTAATTTTTGTCCCAAATTGGGCAAGAAATTTCCAAAATTCGCCAAACGTGGCAGCCATTTAATGACAGTTTAGTCCCGTAGTTTCATCACCGTAATAGGTATTGTAATTGATAAATGTAATTGATTACTATATTAGCTGTAATCGTAACTCGACACTCATTTTGCGTTCCAGCAATTTCGAGAAGCAGAAAGTACTCGAAAAATCTCGACAGCCGGGAGCAAACTATATAAGGCCAGAGAGAACATCTACTCTCAGTTGTTGCTGTTACCTGTTAATTCGGCGTGAGTTCGGAGTATTGATATATCTCCGGGTAGCTTTCTCTTTAGCTGTGGTTAACATTGCATTGTGTTTAACGCTCATAGTAGTTTTAAATGTAACTACTGATTGTACTCTATGATATTCTGAAGAGATTACGACTACCTTTGTAGAAAGTTACAGAACTTCGAATTGTTTCTTTGGATTTAAAAAAAAAAAAAATTAACCCATTGTCAAGCCTGTTTGCGTTCAGTCTGTTACGAACCCATACGCACATAACAATATTTTGAATAAACAACCTTTCTTTTCTTTTCATTATTAGTGCTAGTAGATTGTTCTGGATCCATCACCTGTGAATCGTCACTTTTCCGCTTAGTCAATCCTAACCATTTTCTAAATTTTGAAAATCTAGGTATGTTTTATTATTTTTTCATAAGTATTTAAATTCACAATATATAACGAGTGCTTCAAAAACAAACGAACGATATTCTGAAATCGCGTAGAAAAGTAAGAAATACAATAGTATTTATTTTTATTTCCTATTAAACACAACATCCATTTCTATTACTGCTTTTAAAAACATCATTTATAACAAATTTTGTTATGTCTGTGGCTAAAAGAATATTTATGAAACTACAAAAGCGGATTATTTTGCTTAAGTCTATGAGCGACTGTTGACCTTGAACAAAGCTCAGATCGCTTAAATTTACGAATGTTTGGGAAAAAACTTAAACAGGATATTGGGTTATTTAATTTTTAAATGTAATTGTTAAAAATATTTTGTTTATTTTTGCGTACCACCTATTTTTGTCTTGCCGTACAACCAGTAGTACGCGTACCACCGGCTGAAAATCGCCGAAGCTTTTTCTAATTGATTGCATGCTTAAATAATTTCTTGAAGAATGCTCCTGCTAACCTTGCAAACACAGCTGAAATGCTTCTTGGATTCTTTTATGCGGTTTCTTTCTTTCTTTCTTTCTTTTTTGGGGGGGGGGGCGTGTGCGATGTTAACGAAAGATCTGATGTCTTCAGCTGGATTTAATCTTAGAGGATGGATTAGTAACTCGTCACATAAAACTGTAGAAAATGTTTTAGGACTTAAATGGCACTGCTCAGCAGATGAACTAGGATGCAATGTATCTGTGATAAACTGTTTAGAAAATTTTTAACAAAATGATCGCTTTCAACCTTAACTCAAAACATTTTTGATCGTATTGATTTTACTGCCCCTAGCCGCTCAAACGAGATCAAGGATCAAGGAAGTTTATAGTTTCAGAGTACATTAGGCACGAAGCCTTTACCTCCACATCATCATTGAGTTAAATTATCATCAAAAAAGGGGTTCATCAAATACGGAAAAAAAATTTAAAAGCCAAAAATAAAAGCTTTAGAGAGAAATGTCTTTGTACTGAGAAAGAAACTAAAAGCTCAGAAGGTCTTATAAATTAAAATTTTGCGTCAAAAATTAAGGACCAGAATAATTTGGACGGGAGATCAGTATAAAATAATTTTGAAAAGAATAATTTAAAAAAAAAATCTGAAAGGTTTCAGATTTTAAATTACATCCAAAGAGGCGTTTTTTAAACATTTTGTATGTTACTTTTTTTATTGAATATCATGTTCTTCGCATTTAAACCGTAAAATTCAGTTAAAGAACAATATCGCAAAATAATTTGAAACTGAGCCTATCTTTAGAATTTCCTACACACAGTCTCACGCGCTGCAGATAAAAATGGTTTTTTTCTGTACAACTTTGCCATTGCCCGCTTTGAAATCCTCGAGTTTGTTAATCAAAAATTCGTTAAAGTTTTACAAAATATGAAATCGTTAATAAAACAAATTCCAAATTTCAAGTTTGGGCTTCCAGATGCCTATATTCGCAGCAGGATGACGGCATTCAAAATTCGATGGCTTTAGGTACCGTCGTTTTATCACAATGCGAGAAACATACATACGTTTATGCACATTCTTCATTATTTAATTTTTTTAAATATAATACAGGGCTGCAATATTTTGTGGCAACAGTTTGAAAAGTGATACAGACTTTTAATGTTTCCGACGCAAAATCGCAAAACGAAAACAATAGTCCTTCAGGGACAAAGCCCCTTTGGACTAAAAAAAATGCAGTGGCTCTCACTACCGTACCGAAATGCGGGTTCGAATCCCGGACAAGGTATGAATGTTTGTAAATGTATAGTGTCTTTGCGGCATGGGGCACTTTAAATATATGGTGTAACTCAGTACTTGCTTTCTTCTGAAGTCAACATAAACCTAGCTTCATTTAACCTCCATTTTATTTACAACAAGACACATAACATGAAATTCCTACTGGTATGAATTTTGGCCAATCCTTACGGAGAGAAGCACGTAAGCTGCTCCAAGAAATGGAATTTTTTTTAAAACAAAGTTAATAAATTGTTGATTTTTAACCTTAATTAAAAATTTATTCATGAACTTATAATGCCTGTACTTAACAATGCATAATGTTAACAGATTTAAGACTAATATAATAAAGAGCCTCCAAAGCTAAAATTATACGTGAAAGAAATTTATTTAAAACAACTTTAACGCAGGTTCGCATTTTTTTTACTAGAATCACGATTATCTGAAAAAAACTGCAGAGCCATTTCGGATAATATCCTTTAAAACTTGCTTTTGAATGCGATGCCTTGTTTATGCAGTCACTGATTAGTTGTGATTCATTTCTATGCACCGTATCAATTAAGATAAGTTTGGTTAGGTTTTTTTATTATTATTATTATTATTATTATTTTTCCCTTGAGTAAAAGAAAGCGCAAAATAGCACTGTAACAAATTACTCTCTGTAATTAAATCTTCTTTTCACGTTCCGTGCATGGTGTTTATTTTAATCTTAATTTTTAATGTGCTCAAACTTTAAAGAACGGATAAAAATATGGAAAAGGGATTGTTTTTGAAATTGTTTGTAATTTTGTCATTAGTAAAGGACAAAAACGTGAAATTGAAGGAAGAACTCAGTATTATACCTGCCAATGAATTTAAAAGTAATTAAATTTTAAAGGAAAATACCAAAGCTAAAATATTTCACATATCACAGTCAAAAGCGAAACGCCATACCAAAAAGAAAAGCAAGCTCATAAATCTTATTATTACTTATTGCTGTCTAGACAAAGGAGACGTTTTTCAATCTGAAGTGTACTTTTTTATTAATACAGCTATTTCGCATGTTCTCCGTTATAAATGAAAACAGATTGGAAATCGATCGATTTCAGGGAATTTCAGCCCCAACGCTTTGACTCTTGTCACCATTTTTATGCTTTAAGGCACAAAAGGAGCTTGTCACCATTTTTGTGCTTTAAGGCGAATGAATTTCTTATAAATGTCTGAATGCATTTTGATTCAATTGTTGTTTTTGTTATAACGTTTTGTATATTTCTTATTTATTTGTTTGTTAATTTTTGCATTTTAGAGGATAGTTTTAGGGTGCAATTTTGGTCACATTTAAATTAATTTTTTTAAAGAAGTGTAGATCGTGATTTAGAATCCAACGACGTTTAAATTATGAAAGTCAAATTTTTATAAGCAGAAAGTCACCTCGCGGGACTTAACATTTGATGACATTTTGTAGTGACTTTCTGGAATTTTTCGGGTAAACGCATTTTTGAAGCTCTAGGAATGATTTTTCCCGAAGCTTCCTGAAGGCCAAGCAAACCACTCACGCATATATATATATATATACATAGAGAGAGAGAGAGAGAAATGTAGCTTACAGTTATGTAAAGCAGAATATTAGCTTTAATTTGGAATAGTATTTTAACTCTTCATTTTAATATGTGTATTTACCCTGTCTGATTTAAAAACAATAATTAATTATAATAAACCTCTCCAAACTGCATCATTTCAAGGTTAATAGCCATCATATGACTTTACGCTTGTGATGTATATAGTTTTGCGAACTTAAGCAGCGAATAGTAATTTTAGAGAGTTATACATTAACCAATCGCCTCCCCCCCAAAAAAAAGAACTTCGAGATGAAATCTTTGTTCAAAATGAAACTAGCACATTTTGTACAGAGATTTCATCTGGAACACATCGCACAGACTTTCTGCTTTTCTTGCCAATTAGACGCTGCCAAGCTGTTTTCTTCTGACCACAACGATATCAAAAATCTAAAAATTCTGGAACAGGCGCTATTAATGCAGCAAGTTATTTATGCCTGCCTATTGTTGCGAAATGTCTAGCTGCGGTAAGATAGCTTCCCCGCAAGGCGGGTTTAGAGTTGCCAGAAAATGGCAAAGGAAGGCAGGGTTGCCATATTTGGCACGAAATCACCCATTTGGCTACATTTGGCGACAAACTTTGCGATATACCATAGACGGATGGAGAACATTCTGGAACGAATTCTTATCGGTTTGGCCCAGAATGTTCTGGAAGGCAGACCAAGAGCTAATATAAACCCTGCCTAGTGTAGTAGCAGTCGAGTGTCTCGTCAGTATATAGCGAGTCTAGTGTCGAGTTGGTCGTCGAGTGTGTCACGAGTTGGTGCATCGAGAGTGTGCATCATTCAGGCTATCGAGTGCATGGCGAGTTGTAGCGTGGAGAGTCTCGAGAGTACGTTGAGTTCCGACAACGACCGAACCAAGTCGGGAGTTGTACTCTAGTTCTTTGTCGTGGAGCTTTCTTCACCGTTATAGCCTGATAACCTGAAGAATGTGTTGCTGATTGTTTCAGCGAGATTGTCGTAGTTTTTCGACAACTGTAAACGTGTTTTTGGAGCTGTCCTGAGTAATACTGTCTAATAAACTTTTTCTTAATTCTTCATCAAGTATTGTCGTTGATCACTCCAAATCCACGAGCCCGTAAGAAGTCAACAATATATTAACTAATACAAAAAGGAATATTTAAATCGGCTACGATTGAAAGCTTCTTCTTATCGCATCTTTATGGCTGTTATCTTCAAGATTTACAAAATCATCACACATTTTATGCTTCAAAATCATGTCTGCAGTATTTCCAAATAATAAAGAGAAATATTTAATTTCAGCGACGCATGTAACTTTTTACGATTAGGCATCAAAATCAATCTTCAAAGTATGGAAATTATTACACACACAGAGAGATATATATACAGTTTTGAAAGCCAGGATCAGTTAATTCTGATTATTCTAGAGAATATGTCTTGTGTTTTAAGGAAGATTTGCCTAATCTTTCCGCTTTCCGGAGTTATTTGCGCCTGTTATTTTCGCACTATACCCCTGTCAAATGCAAATTGTCGATTTCTTCCTTTTCATCTGGAATAATTTTTTTCAAGATATAGCCACGAATCCGTACCTTGCAGTAACTGCTAATAAATGAAATATAATCTCTTCAAATACCGATAACTGTAGAGGATGTGAAAGCTATTATGGAAATGATTGGTGCTAGTCCTGAAGAAGCAGTTAGCTAATACCGCCCAAGTGTAGAACACAATCGAAGTTAATGTCGCTGAATGACGAAGGAGGTAGCAGCGAATGCAGTATAAACAGAAATTTCTCTTTCGGGGCTGAAACATTTCATTGATTGCAACATCTATAATGATTTCTAATGCTATCTTAAATCTGACAAAAAACACTGGGTTTGATGGAAAGGAAACTGTGAATCCTGCGAATGATAAAATAACCACTACAGAATAAAGAAATTAAAAAGAGCTAGAATATGTTAATAAAGAAATTTCTACAGTTAGCAGGGTACCCGAAAAAGAAATTCAAATATTGGGAAAGAATTTCTGGAACCTGTTCTATCTGCAAAGAACGTTCAGACTCAGCTTTACATGATTGACGCACTGGCTCATCCTGCTAGGAATGATATCCGAGTTTGGTGATCTCGTCGTATAACCAGGCTGACGCATGAGAGATATAGGAATTCTTCGTGGAATTGTAAAATTGCAATATTCCGTCTCCTTAACTTTATGCCTGGCGGCCTCTTTGTCAGGACTGAGTGTTCTGTGCATGTGCTTGGCAAACATTTTGAAGTAACTCCTTAAAGTCCTAAAGTCCTGATCTGGAACAGGGAGCTGAAATCAGCTATGTTCTGGTGTAGATACTGTGCTGAAGAATAACTGCACTTGGAAGGGATTTTAAATCCTCTTTTATTAAATCAATATTATTTACACTTCCCAACTCGGGAGGGATACAGAAAGTAAAAGACCACACTTGGGCCTAACTTAAAAATCAGATAAATTTATACTAAAACTAAATAGAAAACTAGTTAAACTTTGCTCACAGAGCTATTTCGCGGAGTTGGCCTCTAACTAAATGGTGCGTAGCAACAAATACTAATACTAGCGCACTTCAATTTATTTCAATAAGCAATCACGTAGTAAGCACTATGGCTTATAACTTATCTGCTAGCTGGTCAGGCGAACGTCGAACAGAATGACCGTGATCCGAGACTAAAAGCACTGAGAGGTTTCTACCTCTGGTTTAAATAGTACTTGGCTCTACTTCAAATTAGCATAAGCTGAAAACGCGCGCTTCTTCTGACGGGAAGTTGAAACTGAGAAGGAATAGAAAGATTTAAATTAAAATAAAACTTTATTAGTTTAACTAAAACCTTAGATCTTTACGAAAATTAGAGGTACAACCCTACCTCATATAGTCCTGCTTTGATCAGTCTGGATTCATGACGGGTCGTTGTGAAAATTTAAAATCAAGCAAAATAAAAATAAATTAAAAAAAATTATCACTTTTTTTTTTCATAAAAAGTCAGTTTTTGTTTTCTCTTTACAGAATCAAGCTTCTTTTTGTGCTGTTTATTTTTTATCAGGCAATAAATTTTCACAATAATACATATATTCATTTTTCTGGAATTTCTCGTTATATACGTACGTATTTGTGCTCTTCCTTGAGTTCTTACAACATTCGCTGTAGGAGAAAATACACCTACTTAAACGGAATTTTGGAAGAGTTACGGCGTCAGAAACGTTATCGCGAATATAGGCGAAGCAGTGCGAGTTATTACCAAGCAGTATGGAAATATATCATACCACTCTGTACAAATGTTTCCATTGGTTTTGAAGTTCATTTTTATAGGTCACTAACAACATAGTGGCAGTTAAACAGCAACTTTGTTTCAGTGAGTTAGATTCCGTCGACATAACTGAATGCATATCAAACACCAGTGAGCTAGACCCATAGAATACTTATTAACAGTTCAATAGCAGTTAACCAGTTAATTAACCAGTTTAGCGAGAGAGCCTGAGTGCTAAACAGACTTGTACTTTTAACCTTATTTTCCCGATAAAGCTTCGGTCTCTTCAGACTTTCTATGTTACGTTATGCAAAATATATTACAATTTCACATATAATTTCACTAAAATTATTTACATGTATACAAAATTCATAACAATATTATGAAAGTTGATCCCAATAACAACTTTAATTTTACCGAAAGATAAACGGTGCAATTCCTTGCTATACAAAGAAAGAAATGAAAACAGAAAGCCAAAAGTGAAAAATGTGCAGGCATCGACATTTCAATTTTTAGGGAATAAAAAATGGATTACGAAGTACATGCGTTTCTTAAATTTACTTCTGTCAAGACGTTTGAATTTATCAATGTGTTTTACTTACCGAAAAGAGAGAGTTTTTTTTTAATCAGTTATAATTTATTTTTACGTATTTAGTTCCTCGGTTAGTCTGGTTTCAAAAATCCAAGATATTGATGGAACCGATTCTCAAATATGCAAGGTATTGCTGTATTTTACAGATGTTTCCGGTCGAAAAAACGATCAAACGCGCATGCTTTAGTACATGGCCGCCCAGATTGGCATAGTCAGAATAGCCAGATTGGCCTAGCGCCAGATTGGCATAGAGCGATGCTGGCTATCGTACTGATGGGTCTGGGTTCGAATCCTAGAGAAGGCGTTGATGTTCGTAAGCGTATAGTGTCTGTGCTGCTTGTAGGCACTTAAAACACTGGCAAGCCGAAAGTCCTCTCGAATAGTTTCGTGGGAGGCCCTCGGACTGCTTCCCGGGACGTTTTTCCTCAAAATTAGAGCGGCTGCACAGGTAGTGCGGTGGGACTGTACCTGTACGACCAGTGGTGAAATTCTGGTGTCCCACCCATTTCTACCTGTACCTGTTTTAGTAAATGTCTTAGAGTTGTAATATGGAAAAAAAAATTCTGAAATCGACTGTAAGACCCTCAAAAAAACAGGAAGACAATCCTTCCAAGAACTGGCGTCAGACATCAAGAAATCAACTTAACTAATACTTAGCCTTCTATGTCCTTCCAGCCCACTAGCTCCCGAGTGACTTGACTACAATCGGAGTACTAGTGTTCAGCGCTGGTAGTTTGACTTGGGTTCGGATCCAAATGAAAGAGCTGGCTGTATGAGTGTTTTCGTCGTTTCCTCTATGTGAAACATGGATATGAGCAAATTTCCCTTAAAACGCCCTGCATGAAAACATCCCTTACCTAAGGCAAATAGCCCTAGCGTACTTTGCCATAATCAAATAAGCCAAAACAGCCTTCTACACAGTCCAGTCACATTAATGTGACCAACTGTCAAAAGGCAGAATAACCACCTTTCGCAGAGCGGACTGCTGCGAGACGTGCAGGAAGAGAGTCACATAGGTCCCTGAAGGTGTTCTCTGGGATGTTGAGCCATGCCGACTCTAATGCCGTGGCCAGCTGCGCTAGATTACGCGGTTGAGGATCCATGGCGAGAACAACTCGATCGAGATAGTCCCACAGATGTTCGATTGGGTTTAAGTCAGGTGAGTTTGCTGGCCAGGGGAGGACGGTAAACTCATCCTGGTGCTCTTCGAACCACGCACGTACACTGGCAGCTGTATGGCACCTCGCATTGTCCTGCTGGAAGATGCCATCATCCTGAGGAAAAACAATGCGCATGTAGGGGTGAACATGGTCCGCAAGGACAGATGCGTACTTGTATTGATCCATTGTGCCTTCCACAATGATCAGTGAACCTAGAGAATGCCAGGAAAACATTCCCCAGACCATAATGCTCCCGCCTCCAGCTTGGACCGTTCCGGCAATGGTTGCAGGGTGGTTCCTTTCAGAGGTTTCACGCCTTATACGCCAACGTCCATCTGTCCGATGGAGCATAAAACGCGATTCATCCGAAAACGCAACCTGTCGCCACTCAGTGGACGTCCAGCTGCTGTACTGGCGTGCAAATTCTAGCCTTCGCCGTCGATGAACAGCAGTCAGCATAGGTGCACGAACCAGGCGTCTGCTTCGGAGGCCCAGACGCAGCAATGTTCGCTGAATAGTACTTTGGGAGACACTTTTGGTAGCCCCTTGGTTCATTTTGGTGGTCAGTTGCTCAACGGTAGCCCGTCTATCTGCCCGAACGCATCTCCGCAACCGTCGTTCGCCTCTGTCATCTATGGCCCGTGGTGCACCACATTTGCCACGTCGCTGATTTTGGACAGTCCCATTTTGCCATGCACGGTACACTTTTACCACGGCGGCACGCGAACAGTTCACAAACTCAGCCGTTTCGGAAATGCTTCCACCCTTGGCCCGAAAGCCAATGATCATGCCCTTTTGGAAGTCGGATAAATCGCTTCGTTTCTGCATTACGCCAACGATTGAAATGCTTTCCGAAGCCCTCACACACCCTTTATATACGCTCAACTGCACTGTGCTGCCACCTGCCTTCTGTGATTGGTTATTTAACTCTGACATGGAAATTACGTGGTGGTCACATTAATGTGACTGGACTGTGTATATCATCGGTTCTCATCGGAGGTGGTTGGAGGATGCTGAGGGGCGGCGTTGTTTTGGGCAGTAGGGGCAATGAGCATGTTTTGGCATTCGAACATAATCTAAAAACTCCCCAAAATTTTGAGACTTAACTGTTAGCGTACGTTCGGTTTGTGAAGGAAGGAAAAATTACTCAAAAGATAATTTTTTGCGAAAGCTTGATTACAGATATGAAAGGTAATTTCCCTTGCGAACATTATGCCTGTTGCCACCGATGGAGCTCCTGCAATGGTGAGTCGTCGTGTTCGGTTCATCAACCTTTTGAAGAAAGAGGTACCAACTATTTTAGCTGTTCACTGCGCGGTTCACAGACAGCATTTAGTTGCAAAAAACTGAGGTACCTACAATATGTCAATATGTCGTCTCTGCTGTGAACAAAATTCGCAGTAATGCTCTCAACGATCGATTAGTCGACAGCTGTGTAAGGACAAAGATGAAAAATTCAATCGCTTGCTTCTACACACCGAGGTTCGCTGGCTCTCCAAAGGCGCCTGGCTCATTAAGTTCTGGAATCTTTTCGACTCTGTACTTGAGTTACTAGAAGAGAAAGTTGTAGCTCTGAAAGATAGACACTTTAAGATTGATGTTGCTTATACGACAGATTTATTCGCAAAATTCAGTTGAATTTATTTGCAGCTTGAAAGCGAAGAGCTCAATTTGATAGCAACAAAATCTGTTATTTCTGCCTTCCTGAAAAATTTTACTTTGTGGAAGCAGAATTTTGATCGCAACGAGTTCAACCAGTTTCCAATCTTGGTCGAATCTGCATAAGAGCAGTAAATCTCCTTTGATCAACACAAGTTTACTGTTGACATCTTTAGTCTTTGCACAAGGACTTTTCTGAGCGTTTTGAGGATATTTTGTCCTTGGAACCTGGGTTATGAACCCTTTTATGAATACTGAGATAGCAGAGGTTCAGATTCAGGAGGAACTGGTCGAACTTTCAACTGATAAAACTTTGAAAGCTCGAGTTTCAGTACGATTGAAAACTAAAGGTCGTTTGCAGATTTACAGAGAAAATCCGTGACCTCTGTCGCAAAGGTCATCACCTATTTCACATGAATTTTTCTGATGTTCTTCATCTTAAAACGCAGCATGTGCTTTCAGTTCTTAATAATAATAATAATTTAGGAGTTTATTGGAATGCTGGGCTTCTATTGCGAATGCAGCATAAGAGACCCCAAACACCTGTTTGTGTTGGAAGTCTTTATGGAGTTAAATATTCAAAAAGTTACTAAAAGTTGTGGACACGAGGAGCATCTAACGGGGTCCTGTCTGAATATTAGAAAAATAAGGAACAAAAACCCGACTACCAGAAAATTGTTGCATTCAAATGCAATACGAATTCAACTCAATCTTCTCATTATAATTAATTAATAAGCTCTTCACTTGTGATAAATGTTTTTAAGAAAAGTACGTATATATTATAATGAGCGAAATGAGAGAATTTTTTTATTCCTTCTCCTGTGATTCTTCTCAATACATGGCCCAAAATTTATGCGCTTTCTCTTTATTCATTCGTTTATTGTTATTGTAGGGTTAAACTGCAACATATAGCATTAATCAATGGAATTTCTCCTGCTTGAATAAAAAAGGCATACATCTTCTCGCTTAAAATACTTACTGTAAATTTAGTGCTGTAAATTTAGTGCCATTGTAGGGAGATTTTCCCTAATTTTACCATTCAAAGTGGCATGCTTATCTAATAATTATCAGTTAAGAGTTTTCTTCTTTCGCCATTTCTTAAAGCATTACGTTTCTTTTCGAATTACACACACACAGACACATATATATGCTTTAATAACCGGATAAAATACTGTCATGAAATTTTTTTTTAAATGGTCATGAATGATATCTTGTGTTTAAAATATATCTATATATTATGAAATTCGTTTCCCAGAATAGTTTCTTTGTATTTTTATTGAAACTGTGTCTTATTTCTACCTAATTTAACTTAAAACCAATGTCTGTTATGCTGTATATTTTGGATGATTTTCATCCCCACCTTTAGAAAAGTCTGTTCGTTGTACAGAACCAGAAGTCATATTGATTTTATGTCTTTTTGATCAAAATCATATATTTTTTGCGGCTGGAGCTCGTATTAAAAACGCAGTATATCTTCAAACGAGGCGTACTGCCTCATATAGCTTTTATGGAAGACTAAATCTGAAGATTATATTACTGACGTTTTCTCTTTATTAGGTGTAAATGCATCACATATAGATTTCTGGAAACCTTGCAAATTTTTGTTATGTTCACATCATTTGAACTAAAAGGCGTAGCAAAGGTTTAAACATTTCATTTGATTTCATTATTTTCTTTTAATGCAATGGTCAAACATTTTAATCGATTTTTAAATTCTTTTCGGATAAATTATTGAGCTCAAATTCTCCACACATATCTCGCTCAGCTCTTTCGACTATTTGAAATCTGTTAATTTAAAATTTCAACATCTAAAATTGTGTCTGTTTTAAAGTGTGAAATTTTTAGGTTATAAAAACCTCTCCGGCCTCTTTTAAAGCAACACTAATAAAAAAATTTTAATTAAGCAATTTTCTACATTTGTTTAAAAAATATGGTGCAGTCTGAAACCAGTAGGGGGCGAAAATTGGTTCTCCCGGCTGTCACGTCGCTTGAAACGTGTTATTTTTCACGATCATTATACACTCACGTTTGTGAAAATTGCAACACCAAGAAGGAATCGTCATAATTGACGGCAATTTAATACACAGTTGAGTGGTAGGGGTACAAATAAATGATTAAATGTTCAAAGCAAACAAACAAGAACAAGCGATCAGAATCAGTATTTTGTTAAAATGCAAACATAAATCTCAACCGTCAATTCTTCATGGGCTATTTTTTTCCACAGATGATTTTCCACAGATTTTTTTCCACTGATGTTAATGCACAATTCATGGGCAATCAACTTGAATATCATTGGTCAAGAAGTATGATTATTACATTCAATCACTTAGGTAAGCAATGTATAATTTTAATTTAAATATAAATTTAAGATACAGTATAATGAATAAATGTCTCTAAGAACGTTATGTATAGTATCATAGATGATAAACTAGAAATCTCATGGCAAATGTTACCATGCTATGAGCTTTAGATTATAAATGTCCTGGCAGCATAACTGTAACAGCTAGAAAGAGTAGAAAGATTACCATGTAAATATTTTTGATGATAACATTTCATTCCTTTTTGTTGCTTTTTCTATCCTTGCCAATAATATAACAAATATGCTATTTATTTCTTTGGTTATTTTTAGTACAACTATTTAACTCTCATAATCGATTTCTCAATTCTTACTTTAGGTACTGCTGTAGCAATATATAAACATACTTTGTTTTTCTTTTGAGATTCTCTTTTCTTTTTACATCATTTGTTTTTCTGCTGAGATGTGCATGCCTTAAAATAGCATAACTATATAATGCATGTGTCAGTTGACTAATTTCCCTACTCTTATTTGATATACATATAATGCATGTGTCAGCTGACTAATTTCCCTACTCTTATTTGAATTTTTTTTGCAGTAATGAACAGTCATGTGGTTTATTTACATGGAATTTTACTAAATGTTCTGAGGGGATACAATCAATTACATATTTAAAGTTAAAAGATGTTGAGGATAGGGAAGAATATTAGATAAATTCATCCGAACAGAAAAATGTTTGAATATCTTTATTTTAATAGAATATGTGAATACACTTAATCGCAAAAAAAGATTATGAAGGATTCTAGAAAAAGAACTATCAAATTTTATTTCTGCAGAATTCTTGAAAGTTAATATTAAATGTGTCAAACAAAATCGAAGAGGAAAAATAATTTAAAACACAACCTATTATGAATGCCCTTCTGCTCCCCTCCCCCCCCCAACTACAGCCGTCTATTTATTCGGATCCATCAGCCGTTCAGAGGGCGCTGCTCAGCATACGCATGCGCTACGGATTTGCAATTCTAATCATTTGCATATCATGCGCTACTTTGCATTTCCTGAAAATTTCAGCTCACTCGCGTAAGTCCTTCATGGTGTTGCAATTTTTACAAACGTGAGTGTATCATTAAATCACACGATTCTGTATATAATTCTTTGTCTTTACTATTCGCTCATTTTATTAATCTAAAATATCTGATGTGGGCACCACATGACTTCGTTTTACGATCTAACTAAATTATACAAATTTGTTCAGCATTTCATTTAAACTTCTTTCCTCGAATTTCATGAGACATATATATCTCATTCAGTTAATTCAATTCTCATTTCGCGGCAAGGCAAACGTACATAAAAACACAGATCATCTTCATTAAAAAATGTAAAATACAGAAAAACATAAAACACCAAATATAGTTTAAGAAAAGTCTTTTTTTTTTATTATTATTAAAATTAGAGTTTGTACACAAAGAGAAGCGATCCGGCCAGCGGGCAGGAAGACAGAATCTTAGAGGCACGAAATTGAAATATTATAATTGGTCCTTCTCGACAAACAGACACTGAATTTAATACACAAACTGATTTAATTTAATACTCTATTAAGAGTTTCAAATGCAAACAAATGGCGGCTTCTTTAGTGTTGGCATCACTTTTAAATTGTTGATAATTCTACAAGTACTGCATGCAGATTAACTGAAAGCATAAAAACCCTAGCTGGAACATATGAACAACATAATGCGATCACTTTTAAAGCAAAAAATGCACAGTTTACCATCATATAGGAGTGATGATGTAGTCATGTTGACACTGACTGCAAAGATACAATTCGCAGCAAAGAAATAAACGTTTTAAATTCGAAAAAAAAAGGGGGGCGGAAATTTTTTTCAACAAAACAAAATTTGTTAATTAAATTAAAAACTATTTACTAAATATTTGTAAAAACATACAAATAAAAATAACAGAAAGAAAAATATCAAATTTATATTTTGCCTGAATTCTAGTATCTGCAAGAAATTTCTGTTTATCACAATTTGGAGTTCAAGCAGACAGCTAAATATTAAAATTTTCAGACTGGAATTTATTCAACTAATTGTAATATATTGATCTACTAAGTAACTTACTTTTAATTTAAACTAAAAAAAAGAAATATACGACAGCTTCCCAAGAGGGACAAAACTTGAGAATAAATAATCACAACCTATTCTCTTTCTTTTATTTATTAGATTTTTGTGTGATAAAAAACTGAAAAAATAACATTTGTATGTAAATTAGTGTAAACATTATTGTATTTTACTACACCTTTCAGCTGCAAGACCTTATGACGTTTCGATTTTCATGAAGTTTATAATCCTGGAGGGAAACTGGTAAAAAGTATCATGACAAATTGTACATATTCATCGGCAGCGTGGTTCTTTTCGTAGACTTATTAATTTTTAACTACGAAAAAAAACTGTTCTAATGTAAAAATATTCAAAAGCAAAGCCAGTATTCTTATTGCAAAAATGTGTAATTTAAGCTATTTGTCTTTTGACAAGTACTAATAAAAATTAATCAAATTTGTATCTTAAAAATCTTAGAACAAGGTTTATATCAAAATGTAAATTAATTAGCTCTATTTCTAGATTTTACGAAGAGTTACGTTCGTTTTTGGTGATGAAAATAGCTTAAAACTGGGCTTCAATACCATTAAAATCTTAAACGTTTTCTTCAACTTCTTGTCATAAAATGCAAATTAATTCACGGGGAACTTATTCGCAAGCAACATAAAATTACTTCGAGGGCCGCTAGTTTGACTTTCACACTCCTTCACTTTGAAAATAATATATGTGATTAAAATTACACTCATGTCCATAAATTAAGGATAATGCAAAATCAGGCAAAAGAAGAGTTAGAAGCAAAACAAATTTGACTTATTTGTAAAGCTTATTTATTAAATAAAAGGTAAAGAGCAAAAAAGATACCATATGTTTGATATTATTAAAAAATTAGCGATTTTTTCTCCCTGGAGAAAATTCCAAAAAAAAAAACACATTTGCAAAAAACCAATATTACATGATTGGTGTGATTGTTAATACATTGTATGTCTCGCAGACGATGCAATACAGTCCGTACAAGGTCTAGGCATGCTGAGTATCAAATTATCGATCTGATCTTGGGGGATATTATACCACTCAAAAAGCAATGCTCTCCGAAGTTCCGGTAGACATATAGGAGGAGGTTGACGGGCTGCAACTCTTCGGCCAAGCATATCCCACACGCGCTCTACTGGATTCAAGTCCGGTGAGAATGCTGGCCAGTCCATACGGGTGATATCCTCCGATTGAAGGCATTCGCTTACGATGTTTGCACGGTGAGAACGGGCGTTGTCATCCATAAACACAAATTGTGCGCCCATGGCGCCCCGAAAAAACGTACATGTTGTTCCAGAATGAGGTCCCGATAGATTTCGCTTGTCGTGGTTCCAATTTGAACATGCAGGTCAGTTCTCGAACCCAGAATAATTCCACTCCAAAACGAGCACTCTTGCACCACCGTAACGATGTCGTTCAAGGATGTTTTCTTGGTGGTAACGGGTATCTGGAGCTCTCCATATGGAAATCCGGCGAGAATCATACTGCAAGCTAAACCTGGACTCGTCGGAAAACATCACATAAGCCCAGTGTTGCGGTGTCCACAATGCATGCTCTCTACTCCAGGCTAACCGCAGGCGACAGTAAGTGAAACGCATCTGGCAAGTCTACGAGCATATAGACCAATCTGCCCTAAGCGTCTGTACACGGTCTGCCTTGAAATTGTCGTACCAGTGGCTGAAGAGAGCTGACGAGACAGGTCTGAGGCTGTGCTCCGCCTGTTTCTTTTGGCAGTAACTGCCAAATACCGGTCCTCATTCGGCATTGTAACTCTGGGGCGACCTGTGCTGTAGCGTCTACTCGCATTACCATCATCTTGGAATCGTTGTCAAAGCCTGGAGATGACACTCTGGGCAGTTCCAAGTTCGTCTGATACTTTCAGTTGGGTACGCCCACATTCCAGACGGCCGATAATTCTACCACGTAAAAAATCATCCAAATGTGTCCTTTGTGTCATAACTATTCGATTATTGCACTAAAATGCTTATAAAGCGCCTGCTAACAATTTTACTTCTTTGCCTGTATTCCTTATATATCACTCTCTTACATTCTCGCCATTGTGACGTACGATCAATGTCATCTAGTTACTTCCTGAAATTTGCATATGATTCTTGACGATGTGTGTAGTGATTTTACAGGTGATATATTTATTTTAGAGTTCGATTTCCGCGTGACTCCGAATTATGCTTAATTTGTGGACATGAGTGTAATTTGGGATATTCACATTGCTAGTCTTAAGCAGGCGAAGTCAGAGCTGATGCAACATGGTGACATCAGACTACGCCCTGTTAACTCCCCCTATGAGTATCTCGTCAACGAGGATCACGCAAAGGAATGAGCTAGCCTTTTTCTTTAACAGTGTTCTGAATCCATTTAAAATCTATTTTACTATCCGTTTTGGATAGAAGAGTCTTTTTAATTCTGTCTGTACGTACAGATGTCGCTCAAAAACGTCGTTCAAATGGATTCGAGTGCAGTCAAAATGGATATTTTCGTTGAAATATGATACCCGAAATGTTTCGTGATTACAAATACTTCCTTTACTTCTTACAAGGCGGTAAAAACACCAGAGTTTAAGTATTGATTAGCGTGTAAAATTATTTGCAGTGAAATCTACCTTGTTGTTTTTATTTATTTATTTATTTATTTTCATTATATAATTTTATATACATTTTTTCTCAATACTTCATTTTATAACAATAATTTACTTTTTTAATCATAATAAGAAATATTATATTCTTTTATAGAGTTTTAAATGGATCCGTTATAAAGATTTGAAATTTTCGAATGTTATAAAACAAACTCTTCTCCCTCTTTTAAAGCAAGAATGGTAAAGAAGTGATAATTAGACACCTTTTTGGGCACTTTTTTAAACTAGCTGCGTTTTCATAAGCTTTTACTTGCTTATAGTGTCTGTCGATATGGTCAAATTCTTGCCATCGATTTTTTAAACTATTTCCTGATAAGCTATCCGGCTCAAATTTTTAATGCACTCTCATTATGGATGACAGCACAGTGTAGTGTAGTAATGTTTTTCAAAATTCAATTTAGATTTTTTAATTTAATCTTCATTTAACGAACGAACTCAGTTTTCCAGAATTTGATTGTTTGCACCATGGAATAGAGTGGGGAAAAAAATCTTTTTATATTGAAATTTATATGAAAATTTAACGTAACTTTAAATGTTTTTTGCGAATTTCTGGAAATAAATCGCTCTAATTTTTCGACAACTTGACCTAAAAGGAAGTCATTGAAAATAAAGGAGTGATTTTTCATTGTTGAAAAATAAATTTTCAGCTGAATAATATAATTGACAGTGCGTCGTCATTAACACTAAAATTATGAAAATAAAATAAAAATTTTTTTGTAAAATAAGTTTTTATTTAAAATTCATAAAATAATTAATGAGCTAAAAGGAAAAATAATTTATCATATAGTTCAATTATATTATTATACTATTAATTATGCTATTAAGAGAAGGTAATTTATCATATAAGAAAAAGATCAAATAATTCTCCATACAAAATATATCTACAATTTTATATATCGAATCATGAAAGCGTAGTCGCTCAAATAACGAAATCTATTAACCGAATTGCTATAGATTTATGAAAGAGCCCTAGTTTTTATTTGTTGAAAAGCAACTGAAGAAGAAGCTTCCGTTAAAACCTCTGAAACTAGACCTGCAAATTTATGCACCTTAGGCTCATTCTTGTTGTTTCAATATCTCCAACATCAGGTTACATAAATCACGTTCAAGGTATTTTATTTTCATAACAAAGTTTTTTCTTTTATGTAGGAAAACTGTTATCGTATATTCATCGAGCTCATCAATATTTGAATTACATTTGAGGCATCTACAATTATTTGTCTGCATTTACATGCAAAACATTGATCATTTCTATGGAGTCAAACACGCTTGATGAAAAGGTGGGTAACTATTTTAGCTTTTTATCAGAAATGACTACATTTTTAAAAAATTATTTCGTTAAATCAATTTGTTTTATTTTTAAAAAGTTGTATTATCTATGTGTGTTCGAAGCTTCATTCCATTGTGGGGTTCCACCCTTTTATTTCACAGTTCAACGCGAGAAACAACTTACACTGATAAGCGAATAATCGCTTGAGTGTATAAACAGAGACGTAAGACTCAAGATAGGTTAACTACCCTTTATTTCTCAAAATAAGGATGAACACAGTCTGCTCCTGTCTCGGAGCGTACAGCAAAGCCTCCGCTTGGGCTTGAACTTAAATTAATAAGAATTTAAACTTGACTAAAGCTTAGCTAAAAGGTATAGCCGAAGCTATCAAGATAAGTAGCTGACCCCTAAATCTCAATTAAGTCGGCGAAGCTAATCAAGGTCTTAAAGTACGGCCGACCGTAGTATCTTAGAGAGAGCCGTAGCCAAAGGCAAACGCGCGCTAGTCAGGAACTCAGGCTCTGTAACGAAGTCAGCGAAACATCGACTTAAATACTACTCTTACTCATTTGCATTAACCGCGTTTCTGAAAATACATTCTGGTAGGAAATTGTAAGCTGAAGCTAGAGAAGATAGGGAAGGTGCATAAACTTAAAATAACTGTTATAAAATTAGAATAAACCTTACACTATAAAGACTGAAAATGCAAATTAAGGTACTTTTTCGTTAAGCCCACAACACACGTTTTCAGCTCCATATTTGCGTTTTTTGTCTTATTTCTTTCCTCGCCTTTTGGACTCGATGGTATGCCATCCCTCCAAACACTTGTGGGTATTTACGTATTTTGCTCTTCGAATGACCATATAGCTCTACTTAGCGCCAATTGTGGATGACCGTATCCTTAAGAATTCGCAGTAACGATTGGCAATTGGCGAACATTACCGAAATAATGCGTAAGTACACTTTTTTGTTTTCACTTTTTAAACTTTTTTCCGTTTTTTAAAAATTTCTGTTGGTAATTTCCTCCCCTTGATATCTAGGCGTTTTCATGGTTTTACTCATCCGTAACATGTATACCAGCCAGATTACCTTAGAAAGTTCTCCACGGAGGCATCCTTCCTGTTAGGAAGATTGCACTCGAGCGCTTTGCCATAATTAAATAAACCAATCTTTTGATTTCTGTCGTTTTTAGAGTAATTTGTAAATCCCAAATGCTTTATGGCCAGAAGATATATTATGTTCGATTTTTTTTTTTCAGATAGAAGCAGGAAAACGAATGTGTAAAGGGACAGGTACAGTTATAGTTAACCATTGTATGGGGGAATACAATAATAAAAAAATTAGTAGTGTTTATAATTGAACCAAATATATTATAAACAAATTAGATTTTATTTATATGTGATCAACTGGAATTCATAGTTTACTTAAAGCTCACGATTCCGTGTCTTATTGGTGGGAAGTTATGTGTTGGCCACATTGATTTTTTTACTTTTTAATGAGATTTATTTAATTAAAAATTCATTTAATTAATGACATAGCTAATTAAAATAGTTCACTATTTTGATCGAATTACGTTATACATTTTTTCACTTTTCAAAAATATTCAGATGATATGTAAGTCTAAATCTGTATTCATCTAGTATCCTACAAAATTCTTTGCTATTCCACCTGTGCGATCTCTATTCAAAACCTCTATTGGTAAACCATATTAAATATTGAAAGAGCCTTTTAGAGTGATCATTAAAATCTCATCACTTCCAGATTTTTTTAGTCCAAAAGGGAAATTTGCCCAGAATGACTATTAATTTCGCTTTGGCATTTTTCGATGATTCACTACAAGCGTTGTTTCACTTTTCAAATTGTTGCCACCAAATATTATCGCCCTGTATTATATTTAAAGGAGTTAAATAATGAAGAATCTGCATATGTGTATGTGTATTTCTCGCATTGTGATCAAACAACGGTATTTAGAGCCATCGAATTTTGGATAACTTAATCCTCCTGCGAATATGGGCATCTGAAAGCCCAAATTTGAAATTGTTTTATTATCGATTTCGTATTTTGTAAAACTTTAACGAATTTTTGAGTAACAAACTCAAGAATTTCAGAGCGAGCAGTGGCAACGTTGTACAGAAAAAACATTTTTATCTCCAGCGAGCGAGACTGTATATAAAAAATTCTAAAGATATGCTCAGTTTAAAATTATTTTGCGATATATTTCTTTAACTGAATTTTATGGTTTAAGTGAACATGATATTTAATAAATAAAGGTAACACAAAATTAAAAAAAAAAGCCCCTTTGGACGAATTTAAAATCTGAAACCTTTCAGATTTTTTTTAAATTATTATAATTTTTTTATTCTTTAAAATTGGTTTAAGAACTAGTGATTTTTAAATAAAGTTCCACTTGTTTATTTCTTTAAGACTAAATTCATTACTGAGGAATTCAAAAGAATGAAAAGCATTCTATTCATTCATTTATATTATAAAGTCTCAACTAACGAGCTCTAGAAGACTGTATGAGGAATTATCCTCAAGTCTTATTGACGACAAGAAGTCAGGAAAAGGGTATAAAGAACCCTTTATGCACTCAATATGATTTAACAGATGGCCCGACTTGGGCTTACACAAAGCCAACACTTCTGGCTTGACTTAAACAGGTAATATTAAACTTAAAAAAAAAAGTGTAATTTAACTAGCCTAACGGCTTATATGATAATTTTAACTCGCGGGAACGCTCTGACTCGTAGAACAAGGAAAACAAGCTTAATGGCTAGAAGCACTTAACGCCACAACTGTCTAATCGCTAATAATTCAAAACAGCAAGGTGTCATTCAAGCTGACATAACACGCTCTAAAAACACCTTCCAAAAACCTTCTCTTTAAAAGCACTTCTTCTTACCCCATTTGAATATACGCGCGCTAGTTTATTAACATTCTGACAAGAGCCCGTAAATGAAAACGAGACTGAAAGGAAAGTTGCTTTAACTAAAAATTAACTTTTAGTAAAGTTAAATAAATCAGCACAATATATAATTTGCTTAAAATGTAATTACTTTATATTTATTCCACAGTAGGTTTTATCATATCTATTTGCAATTTTTTAAGTCTGAGTTTCAGTTAAGACAGATGATCAGTTTACTATTCACATTCAAAATGTACACATAAAATCTAACAATAATGCAAAAAAGGAAATAATTGAGCATATTTGGTTTACAATAAGAATACAGCTCCGTTTTTTGCTCTGATATATACACATAATATTTCAGGTGATTATCCCGCAAAATGGTCGTTGCAGTCATCAGGCAAATTGCAATCGTCGCTTAAATCAATGGTTGTGAAACTTTATCGAGTGGCGGCAATCTAAATATGCAAGTTATCACTCGCGGTCCTCTGTGCACAATGATCTTAACTCATGATATTGGAAACTTCAAACATCTTCATTTTTAATTTAATTTTATATTTATTTCATTGATATGAATTAAGACTCAGTAAACGAAACTTAGTAATAATTAAAAGAAAATTTGATATGTACAGCACACGACTTTCTTGTACGGAATATTAAATTATACGCACTTTTTCCTGCATTTCATTTAAACTTGTTTCCTCGAATTTCATTACAGATATATTTCTCATTCAATTAATTCATCTCTCGCTTCGCGGCAAGGCAAAAATTCGAAAAAATTCAAAGTATTTTCATTAAAAATTGAAAGATATAGAAAAACATAACACACCAAATACAATTAAAACAATTAAAAAAATTTTGCAATTAAAATTACAGTTTCTACGCAAAAACAAGCAATTCGGCCAGCGAGTAAGAATACAGATTTTTCGGTGCACAAAACAAAAAGTTACCTTTCTGACCCACTTTGCAAGAAGACACTAAAGGTTCAGAAACTGGCTTAATTCACTATTCTGGTAAGTTTCAAATGTAAACAAATATGGCTGCTATGGTAAAAATTAGGCTTAGCCGCACTTAAATAACTTTTAAATTGTTTAGAATTCTACAGCTATTGCATGCAGATTAACTAAAGACATAAAAACTTTAACCGGAAGACAAAAACAACATAATTCAATCATTTTTAAAGTAAAATATGCACAATTTACCAACATCTAAGGATAAAAAAACTGAGCTCACTGAGCCGAGTAACAGAGTGAGTATATAAATGTTTAGATTAGTTTATTTTGGTTTACATGAATAATTCGTGTCGGGGAAGTACCTGTGTAGGTAAGGGTTTCTAAATTACTTTGGATTTGTACTCTTAATTTAGTTTATTTTTATTTACATGAATAATTCGTGTCGGGGAAGTACCTGTGTAGGTAAGGGTTTCTAAATTACTTTAGATTTGTACTCTTAATTACAATGCCTATGTACTTTTAGTTAGTGATTTGGTTTCTATAGTGTATTTGTTTACTAAATTTCTCGAAATTCTTTTACCATTAAATTTCTCATTTAAACTGTTCACTACTTTTGATTTTGTGTAATTCTTTGCCCATGCCTATATGGATGACGAACCACGAATTGAGTAATTGAAGAGTTATGTTTGGAGGCAACTTCCCCTTGAAATGATCTGTGTACTGCCTGCTCAACAATTGTTTACTTAATGCAAATTAATTTTGTAAAGTTTTTAAGATAAAATTTTTGATTATTCTATTTTTTTCATGTATTTAGATGCTTGCACTTAATTTACTCATGCTTTCTGAATTTGAATGATATTGCAAATTGGTTCGCAGCAATTAATTACTTTATTTGTTTACAATTTAATTTAAAATTTTAAATAGTTTTACATGAATGAGATAATAATATATTGTGATTGTTAAATTCAAATATATAAGTAAAATATAACAAAATACGATAGCTGCTGTAAGAATAATTGGCGATCTCAAAATTAACATTCTAGATATGGTGCTCTCCCCCTAAATTCATCTGTTCTCCCAAATTCGAGATCCCTCTATGTTATGTAACGTTTAATACCCAACCACTAAATCGTAAACCAAAACTTTCCCTAACTCGAACTGAAATTATCGACTTCCTCCCTTCTTCCTTTGAATTGCTGCGCTCTCTTTCGCTTACGCTTTCCTGTTGGCAACATGCTACTTTTCCACATTGCTGCTTATTTGCCTAAGGTGACGCCATACTTTCAAATGGAACTTATTGTATTCTACTATAATTAAGAAATATCTTGTGTGCAAAAGGATGATTTGATATACGTAAAAAATGAAGATTGTGGTCCTTCAAGCTCAGTTGTTCTAAATGCGTCATCATGCTTTTCCACTCAGCCCTTCCTTCAAGCCACTACGGTCTTCTCAGCCATCTACGCAATATCGAAAGCTATCAAAAGTTTCAGTGTCTTCTTCTACGCATCGAAAATACTACACACACCGCATATTTGGTGCGGCCGACTGCACCAAAAAGGGAGGAGCACAACTACATGTTATAGCACTTCTGTATATAAAATTTCAACGTTCTGAGGCTACTCATTTTTAAGCTATGTGAGATACATATATACGTACACGTACGTACGTACAGACGCCACAAAAGAAATCTCTTCTGAATCCATTTTAAATCAGTTTTATGATTCATTTGAGGAAAAATTGTCCTTTATATTGTCCTTTCATATAGATGTCACGCAAAAACATTGTTAAATCGCATTCGATAGCGGTCAAAATGGATATTTTCTTTGAAATATGGTACTCGGAATGTTTCGAGATTACAATACTTCCTTTACTTTGTACAAGGAAGTAAAAAGGAAATGATCCAAGATTCATAGAATTTAATGTACAGAAGATGCAGTTTATTGTGATTGCGGTTAATGTTTTCATTCGGATAGTGTTATCGAAGTTGCCGAAGTCCCGCCCGTTTTTACAAGAAAACATGGAAAAATAAATATAAAGCAAAAAATATGTAATGAATACCGCCAAATAAGGTCAAACTGGATAATTAAAATTGGCAAGTAATAGAAAACCATTGCCAAGTAACGGATTAAGTCACCAAACAGCTTAACTTTTGTTTTTATCAACCGTTTAAATTTAAGCCAAAAAATCCTTAGTTTAGCCAAGATTTTAAATAATTCTGTCAATTCTGAGGGCAGTCTGACACAGATCGCTCTTCTTCAATAGGGGGGGATGAATTTGCGGATGTTCCCTCCCATAGAAACATCTACTAGGTTTCTGTGATTGCGTTATTAGTCCAAAGGGATTTAGTCCCGAAGGACTATTACTTTCGTTTTGCGATTTTGCGTCGATTTACTCTGAATGCCCGTTTCACTTTACAAATTGTTGCCACTAAATGTTATCGCTCTGCATTAAATTTAAAAAAATGAAAAATCTGCATAAATGTATGCATGTTTCTCGCATTGTGATAAAACCTAGAGCCATCGAATTTTGAATGACGTAATCCTACTGCGAATATGGGCATCTGGAAGCCCTCATTTTGAATTTGAAATTTGCTTTATTATCGATTTTATGTTTTGTAACATTTCAACGAATTTCTGATTAACAAACTAAATGATTTCAAAGCGAGTAATGGCAACACTGTAC
>KK117061.1:70466-127203 GCA_000611955.2 Stegodyphus mimosarum
TTATCTCTAGCGCACGAGACTTACGGAAATTCTAAAGATATGTTCATTTTAAAATGATTTTGCGATATTGATTTTGAACTGAATTTTATGGTTTGAGTACGTAGTACATGATATTTAATAAAAAAAGGTAGCACACGAAACGTTAAAAAAACGCGCCTTTGGACGTAATTTAAAATCTGAAATCTTTCAGATTTTTTTTTTGTGTATTTTTATTATTATTATTATTTTCATTATTATTGACGTTATTCATGAAAGTATTATTTTTAATTTTACACTGGTATGCTCTTTTTTAACGAAGTAATCTGTTTCAGCATCGGTCAAATAGTAAATACCAGAAACGTTATAAACACTTCATGAATGAATTTTTGCATTAAAGACAAGCAAGGGGATGTGGGAGTACCCACAGGGTCCTGGTAAAAGTCGTCGCCCTCTTGGAGTGGCAACCGAAAGTAACGTAGACATGTTTGAATGACGTCATGTATGATAGTTTTATTTTTATGGCAACTTCTTGAACCATGTGTTTGGGATGACATCAGTTGTAATAAATTCTGTAATTATTTTTATTTCATAGAATTATTTCTAACTGAGCATCTCATTATTCAATATTGTTCATTTTAATAACAATTCCTTTTTAATTAATTTAAAACGCCGAGGTCGAACTTTTCGCATGGGAGGTACACACGATACCACAAAGTTATTTGACTCCTGTTATTTGACTTAATCCATTTTGACTTTTGTTATTTGACCTTTTTCATTTTTATAAATGTAAATTTTCTATGCTTTTAAAATTTTTTCTCGTCAATACGCTTAAATTTCTGCGTTGTTTTAAATAATTATTAATGTTACATTTACGTCCCTAAAAAGTAAACTTGCATATATTTCCCTGTCTACGAAATTTAAACTGAAATTTACATCCATATCATTTCGCTCTGCAAGCCTTCATGTATAATATTTTCTGTACCTTAAAAACGACTGAAACTAATGGTTCATTCTATATAGTTGGAGTATTACATTTCTTACTTTTCTGCCACTAACACTTAATCGAAGATACTCAGAACTTTTCTTTTCTAATGTACTGTAATAAATACTAATGACTATATTAACTTTTTGAAACGCTATACAAAACATCATGGATTCTCTTTTAACAAATTGTACTTTCATTCAAAGGTTTCACCAAACTATGTCTATGCAAAACCTCACGAACTGTCTTTTACACATCATACTTTTATTCAAAGGATTCACCAAACTGTGTCTAGCAAATGTAAATTTTACACTTTCTAGTTCCTCTTTACACATTTTTCCTTAAATTTAACTTTTACCCTGCTTTTAAAACGTATTCTTATTACGTACCCAGTTTCTCTTCCCTGAAAGTGAATACAAATTTATGCGGATTTTTTGTAGTAAGATTTACTAACTTTGAATCAAATCTCATATGTGATAATAAAGTTTCATGGCATAAAGTCTACTTAAACCAATGCATGGGCATTTCTACCTAGTTTAGTTCAAATACGTATCAAAAATATTTCATCTTATTATTTTACTCTACAGAAATTTATATGAATATATTTAAAACACTTCTTTTTATTCAGCAGAAGGATTCACTTATATTACTAATACAGATTCTGTTCACTCTTTGATATACTTTACAAAAATATCTTGGATTTTCTTGTACACATGCTACCTTAAATCACCAAATGTACGCTAAACCTTGATTTTCTTCGCGTGAAAATATAGATTGGATTCTTAATTTGATTCCACCATTCACCGCAGAGCCTTGTAAGTAATTCTATATTCGAACTTATCACAGCCTTATTTTCTGAACAAGATACAGGAGATTACATACAGAGAAGAATATACACTGTAACGTTTTATTTGAAATACGAGTTATAGCCAGATTTGCGAAGGAGAATTCAAGAAAGAAGTTTATAATACTGTAGAATAAGCGCCCAGCGTACTGACTACTACGCCACGAAGGCATGCAAAGAAGGCGGGAGAAATGTCTTACATACTGTCCCTTTTAAAGGGCGACTGGGTTTTTTTGGGACCCAATCGCCAAATCCTGGTGGTGGAGAATCATCATCCACCCCCCTTTTTAGTTCGGGCGCCACTCCAGAGTCATTAGGATTTTTTTTTTTTTTTTTATTTGGAAGCAAATGAAATGAGCAACGCCTTCGCCGGGACTCGAACCACGGGCATTCGCCCAGCGTGCTGACCACTACACCACGAGGCATGCGAAGAAGGCGGGAGAAATACCTTATAATAGTAATATAAAGTCTACAAACTATAGCCAGTTAGTTTATAAATCTATAAACTCTTTGAAATTAAATGAACACCGGATCTTAACCCTTACAAAAGCTTTAATAGAATTGTGAATTCTACGTAAGAATAAAGATCGAATGCCCTCTTGGAGTTTCAGTAGACTGCTGGCATATTTCCTTCGTAGAGCCGCCCTTTATAGAGTATTGCAATGTAACTAGTTTAGTATTATTACTATCCAGATTTTGCAGAATAGTCGTCCTGTTTTTCTACCTGTAAATTTACGTCTTATAGGCTATATCTTTGAAAAATTGTAGAGTCACTGGGATTTGTGAAACAGAAGGCTTGAAAAATGAGCAATGCCCTCGCCGGGACTCGAACCTCGGACCTCTCGAATACGCGCCGAGTGTGCTAACCATTACACCCCGAAAGCAAGCTAGAAGGAAGGAGAAATACCTTATATACTCCCCCTTTTAAAAGGCGACTGGAGAATAGGGGACCCAGTCGCCAAATACTGGTGGTGGAGAATCATCACCTACCACCTTTTCTAATTCAGGAGCCATTGTACAGTTGTACAGACATTAGGATTTTTGAAGCAGGAAAAATGAGCAATGCTCTCTCCGAGACTCGAACCTTGGACCTCTCGAATACACGCCGAGTGTGCTAATCATTACACCACGAAGGCATGCTAGAAGGAGGGAGAATAAAATAAGTTTCAAATTTGGAGAATATTTATGCATTCTACTGAATTATTTTGCTTTCCTGACTAAAGAACTTATTTTATTTCAAAATTTATACATTGCGTCTACATACATATGCACAAAATTTGCATGCAAAATTTTTGCTTTATGTCTGCGTACAAATGGTTTAATGTAGGGATATTATTTCATTCGTCTTCTAATTACTGCAGAAAATTTGCAATTACGCGAAAGATTTGGAATACTAAAGTTCATACGTATGTTGAATAATAAGAATGAATCCGGCAATTTGTCATAATTGACTAATACTTGGAATAATAAGATTTTAAGGAAATATCAGTTTTAAATATTTATTTTCTCAAACACAGAAATGTATCACATTCATCAACATACACGATAAACATATATTAGAAATCTATCACATATATCAACATAAACGACCCACAGATGTATTTTCAAGTATTTAAATAGCTCATAAACTGAAAAGTAATAGAAAAAATATCCGAAATTCATTGACATATACCAACAACTGAGAGAAAAGAGTTTCGACATAAAAACATTTGCGAAAACACAACATCGCATATACGTAAATTTCATGGAATATGAAATTATTTAAAAATTCGAAATTTTACTTGTGATATAGGACACATTGCAGAATTAAAAGTGGGTATTCATGTAAATGTTCGCAAAGAAACGAATACATTAATTTTTTTGGTAACTTTTGCGTATTTTCTCTTTTGATAAGTCAGGCGTATTTTCTGTACTGAACGCATATGACTATAGACCTCTTTGGAAAAGCAGAAAGTTAATAATTATTTCAGTATTTGACTAAAATCAAAAGTTATAGAAAGCATCAGTTTGAAAATTAATCAAGAGTACAACAAAGTACATGTATATATTATTTTGATAATAAGTTATGAACATTTTCTTTTGGGTGTGGTACATCCGGAATCTTCAAAATCAGTAAAAAATGTTCAGTTTAACCTTTAAGATTTTACTAAAAACAGGGTAAAGATGTCTGTGTAATATTAATTGCTTAAAATTGTTCAAGCAGAAGGAAACAAAAGGTGACATTTCTTTAAATATTCCTATGACATATAATGAAAATTGAACTATAAACATGATTCAGCAATGCAATACAAGGCTTTAAGTAAGTAAAATTTTCTAAACTGAGTATTTATCACATATGAAATGCATCTGGAAAGCGAAAATTACTAATATGTTAGCAATGGATTAGGAATCAAATTTCATAGATTAGCAAATGTTGTGAAAATTATTCAAAAAGTATAACATGTACAAATTTTTCTTCGTGATAAGTTATGAATGTTTTCTTTTTAATAGAATGTAGTTATATGGTACGAGTTTGGTAGTGAAAAATTCAGGCTTTAAGATTTACTAAAAATGTAATAGAGACATCTGTGTGTTAGCAAAATTCGACTTGAAAAATGAGCAGTTCCTCAAATTTTCGCTGGATATATAATGTAATAAGTTAAAATGTGGAATACAATAGTTGTGCATCATTAATTGTTCCTTTCGAATGTGATAAAGAAGGAATAATTCAGTTAAAAAAGAGACATTTTTATAGAAACAAAAATTCTTATTTTCATAGTAATTTAAACCAAAGCATTCTAAAAGTCAATGTTTCTGGTGAATACAAGATATTGATATTTTCTCCGACATGTTTCTTATGAAATTAGTGAACATTTTTCTTAAACTCCATGGTTATGCAAGTCAGAAACCGTGATGACTTAGAGAAAGTATTCGAAGTCCATATGAGCTAAGTTTAAATATTTCTGTTATCTCGGTGTGAAAAAAAAATTAGTCGTTGGTTGTAACGAAAGTTTTCCGCCAAAAATCGTTCTCAATAAAGTTAAGGAAAAGAACATGAAAGCAATACCTTAAGTGCGGGTAGTAATCACCACCCAAATCTATGATTTTCTACCAAAGTTTTGGTAGTATTTCAAAGCTTTCAGCCCAGAAACTTGGTGGCCGCAAGTCCAAAAAACAGATCAACCTCATTTCGGACGTCCTGTTCAGAGTGGAAGATAGCAACAACAAGATGTAGTTGCAGGTGCGAAAAAAGGTAGAAATCCGAAGGAGCGACGTTGGGGCTGTATGGTGAGTGTGGCAAAAGATCCCATTCGAGTCCGTACAGAGTCCAGCCGGTGAATGCAGACACATGTGGTCTTGCATTATCTTGATGGAACATTATCTTTTTGCGCTGGAACCCATTTCGACGTTTTTCCTTCATAGCAGTGTCAAAAGGACTAACATCTCGCTGTACGCCTTACTGTCGAGGGTTTTACCTTTTTCCAGATACTCTTTGTGGATAATACCACGGCAATCCCACCAAATACAAAGCATGATCTTTTTGTTATGAATGGGATGTGCAGTAAATCCACTTTTCATCACAAGGGACGATCCGGTCCAGAATTTTGTCCTTGCGTTGATATTCGAGCAGACTAGGGCAAATCCGAACACGTCTTTCCTTATCTGCTTGAATCAGCTTATGTGGCAAGCAGCAATTGAACCTGTGCGTCAAGTTTATGTGATGCATAGCGCGACTAATCGACATGGCACTAACGTCCAACTCCTTAGCAAGCTCTCGAGTGATTGCATACTGGTCTTCATTCACAAGTTCTCTCAGGCGGGCCTCATCAACATCAGTAGGCCGGCCAGAGCGTTGTGCTTCTTGAATGTCATGTTTTTGAACTTTCCGTATCACAGTGTCATATGAAACAACATTAGTATCTAAAGCTGTACACATGATTTGGTGACATTCTGTAGCTGACTTTTTGCAACAGAACAGGAAGTAAATGACGGTTATATTGTGGTAACGTGATAGTTCTATTTCAGACACCTTGTACTTAATGATAACGATATATTTTTTTTACAAATTTACATTTACATTTTAATTACAAAATTTTTACAAATTTTACAACAGGTTGTCCTAAAGCAAGTCTCTTTCTTTCAAATGACAAAACTCGTTTTACAAAATATGATTAAACACGCCATCTCGAACTGCTTGCGCAGACGATATTTGCGGTGGCGGAAAACACTCGGGAAACAATAATTTCGTATGATTGAAAGTAATGATTCAGAACAGCATAAATGTAGAAGACTTGAGAATAGTCAAAGTAGGTAAACGATGCTTCACTATATTACTATCTGACATTCTCGTTTTATAATAATAGCTTCTTACAACAAAATAGCTTCATTTATATACTTTCACTATAACTTCAAACAAAATAAATGCAATAATAAAAACTGAAATTATCAATTTTTTGTAATATTTAAGTTTTTCTTGTCTTCTATAATATAAGTATAAATATGAGTAAGATAGTTTTTGTTTAGTACTGTTATTTAATTCCTCTTCTGGAATTCAGAACTATTCATTAAAAAAAGCTTGTATATTTCCCTTATAATAATAATAATAATATTAATAATATAATTTTATAGTGATTAATGTCACAGTTTTAAAAGTCTCTGAATATAAAAATGTTGACGTCACAATATGAGCATTTTTCAGGAACGACATCTAGGTAGCGTCCGTGGCTGTTTTCTTTTTGGTTTGCTAGAAGGTGCTGCTGCTGTTGAGTTCGTTTCATGTTACTGTGTCATTTGCTAAATGATTCCAACAAAGCATAATTTATCAGTATTATTGAACTATTTCTAAATTAAAACCACTGCGAAGACATATTCAATTGTAATCTAATCGTAGTTAAAGTATAACTGTGTTAAATAAAAAATTCGAGCATCGTAAAGGTAGTTAAATCGAAAGCAAAATGGCGCATATGAGTCCAACTCCGACTTGGGATAAAAATACCGGTATGCCTCTGATGTGGAGTAGACCTGTTCCAGTTGATATGGCCTGCTGGGTTCTGTACAACAACGTAAGCTTGACATGCAATTGAAATGAAATTATATTTTGTTTATTTATCATTTAATTTTGAGATATTGTCAAGTTAGATCTTTTTATACTATATTGATTTATTATAAAGAATTTGCATAAGTAACGTATGATTTATGAATTAATACAAATTGGACCGAGCATCTGGTTTCATTAATTTATTGAATTATAAATAGTGTCTATTACATTTTTTAATCGTAACTAGTCTGTAAATTTCTTGAAATAATTATTTTCATAACACTCTGTTTAACAATATGCTTCCGAATTTTCGTTATGTGAATTTTATAATAATTTGCATCTGCATTAAACTTGTATTTTAAATAATATTAATTTACTTCATATTAAATGTTTGATTAAAATTTGTCTCTTTTCGTACATAACATTCATCCAGCTTTTGATTTGTTTTATCTAGTCAGTTTAAGAAAATTTGTCATTTGACTAAAGAAATAAGAAGTTTTTATTCCAAAGTTAAATTTTTGTTGAATATTGAAGTAGTACTTAGAAAATTGGGATAGTATTATCTTTTATAACTGATTGACAGCAGTTTGTTACTTTTCGTCACGCTATATAAACTATGTAGGTCATAACGCTAAATTTGCCTCATTTTTTTCCTTGTCCTTCACCTCAAGGGTACTAAATAATATTTTAATTATGTGAGCTATATTTTGTTACCTAACCTAAGCGAACTAAATAAAGTTCATTGTTAAATATTAGCTTGTATTATAAATATTGTTATACCTTTCTGTTAGAACTTTAAAAAATTTGTGGATTTATAATTTTTAATGTATATATTTTATTGAAATGCTAATATTAAATAACATGCTAAATGTTTCTGGGTTCAGCCCTTTTATAGATGCTGTCACGAAATTTCGTTGATATAGAATGCATTTGACACCTGTGTTTATCTGTCCTTTATTGTAAAATATGTTTTGTGTACAATGCTATAATAGTATAGTTCTGTTCAATGCATCTATCTAGCTATACTATATATACAAAGTTAAGTTGTATTTCATATTTTTTTTAATTAATTAGATGTAACATGTTTAAAACTGTGTTGTAGTCCACATCTTTCATAAAAACTAGAATTTTTTTTCAATCAGCGTGTATGTTTGCATACATGCATGCAGCGTGTATGTTTTTTGTCAGCTTTTCATAGAAATCATTGCATGGCTAAGTATTCATACACCTGATAACAAGCATTCCAAGTTATATCAGTTGGGATTAAGTTTATGTGGAATTTTTTTGAATCGGGATTTGAAGCAAATGCTAAAGTGCTAATGTATGTTCATTTTGCATCCATATTTAATGAAATGACCACAACGAAATACAAAGAATCTTTATCGTACATTTTATCGAGAAGTATATGAAAATTTGTTTTAATAAGTAACATTCAATTGCTTTCTTTTTCAAGTGTGAATTTTGGAAAATCAGATATTTTTACATGTTCTAATATGCGATTGACTCCCTGAGTGGAATGATTGCTTTTATCTGATCCTAAGGTTTTTTGTCACTTGGTGTGCATTAGATTATAGTTAAAAATATACTTCTTTTGTACTGTCTTTAATAATATACGTATCATCTTAATGAAAGGAAGTTTATGAAAACAGACTAAAAATAAGTAATTTTAAAAATTTAGCTAACACAAGCTGTTTAAATACAGGTCTTCATGAGCAGATTCAAAAAGCCATGCCACTCAAAGGGTAAATAAGGATAGTTCTAAAATCGAAGTATTTTCATATGTGTAAAGTATTGCAAGTCTGGGGATTTTAAAATTCTTATCCGTTTGAATTTCTCATAAGTGTATATATGGTGGTTCTTATCTTATTGCTTTAAAGTTGATAATTTCTAGCATTTCTTTAATATATTGTGTTAATATTTTAGAAGTCTAACCTAATTTTGGTATAGATTATAAAATATAGCATGTAAAAATCTTATATTTTAAAATATTCAAGTAATTCAATGCTCATTGTTTTTAGTGGATAGTTACTATTTACATTATTTTATTAGATTTATTTCCTGAATAGTAGATAACTTTTCTGTAACTAATGGATGTTACTTCCGTCTTTGTAGTTTGCAGGATTAGATATAAATGCTACTGGACAGAATGGCAAGCAGCCAAATGGTGAGTTGAATGGCAATAAGTTCATAAAATGTGATGTAATGGGTAATATTTTGTCAGTTCATAAAACATAAAATTAATGCATATTAATTTGGTCAGTTAATGATTGATAGTTAAGTAACTTTATTAATGTTTTTTCTGCTGTCATGGACTATAGATTTAGAAATGTAAAATTACTGGTAACTTTTCAAAATCTGCATTATGATTATCAAGTGTCAAATAGTGTGTACAGGATTGCTGTTGTCTCTTTGGAAATGTAAGATTTCTTTTGCTGTTGCATCTTTATGTGCTGACAATATTGAAAAGACTGCAATTCAAATCATTAATGAAATTTGCCAACACAGAATAAAAGAGCTTTAGTAAATGCTTTCTCATTCAGGCCTGATGAATTAGCTAGAAAGACTCTGTACTGTAACTTACTGAAACAAAGGAGGTTTCATCTAACTGATATACAAAGGTCATTTTGAAATTTTTGAGATACACACAAGTTTTTAAAGTTAAGAAATTTTAGGGATGTTCAAATTAGTCTCCTCTAGCATCAATACACTTCTATAGGTGAATTTTCTAAAGATAAATGCCTCAAGCAATCCATTTCTTGGAATTGATGAAAAAAATTTGTTTGTAGCCTCATCCCTCTCATTTTCGGAATGAAAACAACGTCCAGGTAGGTTCTTTTTTAGATTTAAAAAATAGCCAAAATTCACACATAGCGAGATGGAGGAATAGGGTGGATGTTCTATCACTTTGATGTGTTTTTGTTAAAAAAAACTCAACTATCAATCTTGCTGAATGAAAAGATGCATTGTCGTGGTAGAGCATGAGTTATCAAACATTCACTTCTTAAAGAATTTCTGGAAGACATTTAGTGGTGTACCATTAGCTGTGATTGTCTTCCCTTCTTCCTGCTTCATGGCTTTGGCCACTACTGTACTTCTGAAGAAAATGCCGTATGTTACTTTTTTCATGAGACGTTGTCTTTTCATAATTGTTCATGTGGGATCATCTTCGAAGACCCATACTTTACTTGTGATGTGTTGTAACATCAAAAAAGTGCATTTCATCACCAGTTAAGATTTTTGAAATAATGTGTTGTCCTCCATGTTTAAGTAATTTAAAGGTTTCTTTATTGAATCAGACATGTTTCTCTTTTTGGTACTTATTTAAATTATAGAGAACCCTAACAGCAAACTAATTTTTTCATAGGCAATTAATTCTTCATGAATAATTTTATGCATGATGGCAGATCCAATAGTAAGTTCCTTCTGCTTCAGTTGGTATGTGCAGCAGTTATCATCGATTAACGTTTTTTGGGGACTTCTGTTATTGGCACCGGATTCAGAAATGCATTATGTATGGATGTTTGTTAGTGTATATGTACACGGACAAATACATTTGTACATACATGTATACGTGCATGGAAGAATGCATATATGCATCTGTACACACATTCTTGAATCTAGTCCTGATAACATAATAGTACTGCTTTTTGTACAGCAGGCACATTGTCTGGAATTGCAGCTGACAATGGCCTTCCTGTGTTTACTTCATCCTGAAGAGAGTTGTGATCTCTGTAATTCTATAAACCATCTAATTACAGTAAAAGAAGATGGACTTTCATTTTGAAATGCTAATTAATTGTAGATGTTGAAGACATTCTTCCTGATTTAATACCACTTTAAAGTTAGCCAAAAAAAATTTATCTGCTAAGCTAAAATAGTTAGATGTTTTCGAATCTAACCATTAATTTTTTTTCTTCCACTTATCATTTGCACATATATTTAAATAATTTCAGAGTGGCCTACGTAATAATATTTATGAAATGTAAATAATTTCTGTAAAGATGGGATAAAAAGTATGAGAAAACTTCATGAAAAAGCAGTTTTATCTTGACGATTATACATGTTACAGATTACTTGAATGTATCATTAATACTGTAAAAAAAAAAAAATTCTACCTAGATTGCATCCTCTTCCTTATATAGATATGTAGAAGCTAGAATGCTGTAGGTTAATAGTTCTGTTTGGTTACATAGTCTTTGCTAGTTTTTATTTATTTTTTAAGCATTTAATTTTTCTTTTTTTGAAATCTGGTGGACAGTTTTTTGTTGCTACGGGTTCCTTCTGTAGCTGTGCAGTATTTGATCAAAATTATTTTTTTTCTTCCTTTTGATATTCCTGTGATTTATATCATTTAGAACAACCAATAATGATTAATAATTTGTAGATTTCCACTGGATTCTTCCAGTCGATTCCAAATTTCTTTCAGAAGGCTTGCATTTTCAGTAGTTACCATGAATTCAGTTTGAGCTTCAGACTGATGTTATATATTCGTTGACTTAATTGTATCTTTTGTGATAATTAAATTAGTAAATCAACAGTTTGAATTTCTTATCGTAGATTTTAATATCGAGATTGAAAAATAGTGTTGCAAGAGTTTAAACTACTAATGAAGGAATGAACTGTTCTGAAGTTGCTTGTCAGTGACAATGGCCTTCCTGTGTTTTCTTCATCTTGAGAGTTGTGATCTCTGTAATTCTATAAACCATTTAAATACAGTAAATGTATTCAGTAAAAGTATAATTCAAATTTTCTGTTTTAAAATTAACGAGAGCTTTCATGCAGTTCCGTTTCCAATCATTGACCATGTTCAAGTATGTGATTTTATGGAAACAAAAATTTCTTTTGATGGCTTATTTCACTAATGGTTTTGAATAATAAATTTTTAGCACGTTACGTTCCACCTCACATGCGATCTCGTCAACATTCCCAAGCTGATCCTACAGCTGTGAACCAAACTCATTGGAATATGAATCAATATGGTCAACCAACGGAACAAAAGAGATCACCCGAGTGGCATGGGAATCAAATCCAAGATTGGGATAGAAAAAATCAGTATAAGGCTAGAGGTAAGATTAACTGATGTCAATGAAAGTTTTGTTTCCTTGTTTTTAATGCAATATTGAAACTACATTCTTTTTAGGAACTTTCAATAAAGATAGTATAAATCCTCAATCATACAATCAAATGGGATCTCAAAATTTGCATCAAGAATCCTATATGCATGGCTCAGTGCCTTCGGAACAGAGTGATTTACAAAAATTAAATATACAGGATGATCAGACCTCAGGTAAAAGAAAGTTATTTTTATATTTGTTATTTTATAGAAAGGAATTTTTATTTTACTATTTTCAAAGAAAGTTGTGTTTTATAAAAAGACTATTAGAATACTAAGTGCTTAAATCAAGACTTCTAGATACAAGTTCATGCAAATTTAAGTATTGATAATTTTGCACTTAAATCCCAGAAAACCATTTAGATCTCGTCAGAAACTGATTGCTAGTAAAAGACTGAAGAAAGAATAAAAGAATAGAGGCCTATAATATATGTTGTAATAATTAGGATGTTTTGGTGAGGGTGTAATAATAGAAAGAGTGGATATTGAATTAGTATATTGGTTCAATATTTTCTCTTTTTGAAATAAACTCTTTTCTTATGGCAATTTGTTATGGTTATGATAACTTGAAGAAAATGGAGGATACATATTAATTATTTGATTGATTTATATGTATCTGCATTTTCTGTTTCAAATTGTGAGTGTATTCCAAAATTCAATTTAATCAATTTCCAAAAATTTTAGGGTTAGGGCTTACTAGTTTCATATCCTGTTTTACAAGAATATATTGACAGAAGAAAAAAGGGCCAATATATACATTATTTTATCAGTTTATCTAGAGTCATTGTAACTGTTGTACCATTTGCTCTAAATTAGGCCAAATGGTCTTATCCAATGCTAATACAATCAAATATTATTTTTCTTTTAAAACTCTAAAAAATTATGTAGTTTTAAGCATCCCTTTGCATTTTATGAATTTGTTTAAATTATTGCAGGAACAGATAAAAATTCAAGAAATTTCAATTTTAACCGAAACAAGAAGATTGGATCTGAGCAGTTTCGGCCCAATGCGTATCAAGCACGAAAAAATGATGGGTAATCAATAGTTTAATTGGCTCACAACAATGAAATTTCTTCTTCGAGTATTTTTAAGAATTTAACTTATGTTAGTTTTGCCTTTGAACTGATGTGTGTTTTCTGTACTGTCAGTATATATAAAGTGCAGTATTAATTTAATAAAATCTTAAATTTCTTCAATGGAATTAGAGCTGGTAAGTGAAGAACAGTCATTAATCTGTTTATCTGAGGATCTGGGTCATATTAATTCTTTACAGTTGAATTTTATAAATAATTGAAATCTTTTAAAATAATTAGTTTTATATATTTTTTAAATATATATATATTGTACACTAAAACTTTGTTGTAAAGATATGATGACCTAAATAACTGTTATATGCACATAGTTGCTAAAATTTGGTACATACACTAACACCTTGTTGTAATTTGGCAATTGTTTATAGAAGAAAAAAATGTTTCAATGAATTTTCAGATTGAAACTTGCAATAGATATGATGACCTAAATAACTGTTATATGCACATAGTTGCTAAAATTTGGTACATACACTAACACCTTGTTGTAATTTGGCAATTGTTTATAGAAGAAAAAAATGTTTCAATGAATTTTCAGATTGAAACTTACAATAGATATGATGACCTAAATAACTGTTATATGCACATAGTTGCTAAAATTTGGTACTTCTACTAAATTGATTGTGATAATACCAGGTACCTCTTAGAAGAAAAAAATGTTTCAATGAATTTTCAGATTGAAACTTACAATAGATATGATGACCTAAATAACTGTTATATGCACATAGTTGCTAAAATTTGGTACTTCTACTAAATTGATTGTGATAATACCAGGTACCTCTTTTAAAACTTCATTATAGCATGATTTCTCTCTCTTAAAAAAAAAAAAAAAAAAAAAAAAAAAAAACTAGGAGGAATAGGATATTAGAGTAATACTTCTTTGCTCTGCCTTAAAGAAAGTATTCGGGTACTTCAGAGGAGGACAAGTAGGCATAAGTTAATCATCATGTAGAGATTATATATTCTTAAACTTTAAAAAAGATCTTATATAATCCTTCAGTAATGTCTTTGTAGATCAAGTGTTTAAGCAGTTTAAAGTAATCAAATTTATCATGACTATTTTATGAAATATTAAGCATGTGTAATTTGTTAATATAGTTTGCAATCTCTTGAAATATTCTGAAAATTACTTGACATGCCCCCTTTTTTTTGTGTGCACATGCAGGCCCATACCTGGTGGGTATGCAGTGAATGTTCCACATACAGACAGCAAAATATAAAAGTGAAATATAATTTATTAATAAAACTTAATTAGAATAAATTGATAATAGACCCTTAAATTACTAATTTAAGTAGATCCCCTTCATCCTATATCACTTTTCCTGCAGTAAGTACAATGCAAAAACTTTTGGCAGTCGCTGTATAGTATTAAAGCAAAGCACTTTAAAAATTCTAAATATTGCGACCACCAAATACGTATTCTCTTTTGCTACCTATGCTTGCTAGCTGAAGGACATCTCTTTCTTGGGTGCTTCTATCCATTGTTAAAAATAATTCAAAGGTATTTAAACCACAATGCAATAATATATTAATCATGTTAATAACTTTCCGTGAATAAAATTGAATTTCTAATACCATATGATTTTTAACCTTTCATTTTTCATAAAACAGTGCTGTACTTTTAATCATATACTATAAGAAGAAACAGCATTATGTGTTCAAATATCAAAATAATTTTTAGCAGTCTTCAATTCTATTAAACATTTTTAGTTACATTAATTAATGGTGAAATTATTTCATACCAAGGAAAATATTTAGTATAATTATAATTACATCATTAAAAAGGATTAAAAATACCCATAAAATTCATGCATTCAAAAACATTTTTAAAATATTGAATTGTAATGCTTTTGTTTTTTGAACAATAATTTTATCTTTCCAAAACAGCTCAATCAAATTGAGAAATTTTAAACAGAATTTAGAGCATGCAGCGTATTTAATAGTTGTTTCGTTGGAAAATGAACCTGAGTAAATTCACAGGAAGAAAATTTTGAGTTTTCGATTGACGAAAATGTCATCATGAAAAGCGGAAGTGCAAATAGGTGCACATACTAGAAACACATTAACCACTTGACATTCAAATAAAATATGCATCCAAAGAATACCATTGAATTAGGGCACTCATGTGCAAACTTACAAAGAGAATGTTTTATTTTCAAATTTACATTGCTATATAACAATAATATACTGTGCTGCATTTGCCGAAGACTGTTCTTGACATCTCGGAGACGTCAAAGTCGTATGTTAGGGGGTTAAACATAGATTGGTGACCTTGGGTGCATTGTAATATTGTATGCTGAATGTCTTAAGCATTAAATCACTTTGAGGATATAAAGCAAAACTCCCCTTTCCCCCCTCTCCCTCAAATATTGGCGGAATGACCAATAACATTTCGTAACCAGTTAGCTGTGAATTAAATTAAAAAAATTTTTTTTTAAAAATCTGAAAGGTTTCAGATTTTAATTACGTCCAAAGGGGCATTTATTTAACATTTTGTGTGTTACCTTTATTTATGAAATACCATGTTCTTCGCACTTAAACCATAAAATTCAGTTCAACAGCAATATTGCAAAATAATTTTAAATTGAGCATATCTTTAGAAATTTCGGTACGCACTCTCACGCGCTGGAGATAAAAATGTTTTTCTGTACGACGTTGGTATTGCTGGCTTTGAAATCTTTGAGTTTGTTAATGAAAAATTCGTTAAAGTTTTAGAGAATATTGTTACGAATTTCACATTTATTTGGCTATTTATTAGAACTGTAATTAAAATTCCTTTTTATTTTCCCGTGCAACGCAGACGATTTTTGAAGAGAAAGCTACATGTAAAAAAAAATAAATAACTAAATAATAAATCAAATAAAATTAGCAGTAAATTGAAAAGTGAAACGACGCAAAATGCCAAAGCGAAAGTAATAGTCCTTCGGGATTCAAATCCCTTTGGACTAATAATGCCACATTTGATTTCATTGCATGTTAGAACTTTCGAACTTGCAGATGAAAAATACACTTATTTGAATTTTGAAGAAAAACCTGCCTTTTATGGCAGGACTAATGTATTACTGGTGAATAGAAATTTTTCTATATCAGTGATGAAATATAAACATATAAAACATATAAGTTCTTGGGAGAGACTTTTTTGAATAATGAAGTGTTCTTTTCAATTATGAAGTATTTGTTCACATAGTTATCTATCATCAGTATTAAAATTATCAAGGAGTCATATCACAGTACCTATTTTTAGTACTATTTTTAGCTTATACCAAATGGATAATGTGCGATTATCCCAACCAAAACAAACTTTGCCAGTAATTTGTGCTTTTCCTGACCGTGGCCTGTTTTCTGAAGGCAGTAACGAACTAAGTGTATTAAACTATTACTTCTTGAGAAACGCAATTCTTTCATACCATCACAGCTTCATCATACACCTTTTTTAAATAAGCATTTGAAGAATATGTTCCTACTAGCAGCGGGTTTTATTTGCGTTGTTTCCTGAACTTGTGCGGTTGCATTATTTCTTACTTTGGCTCTTTGGTACACATTAATAATAAGCAAGTATTAATGTAATAAATATAGTTGTGAAACGTATAATTAAAACTTTTCCTCCATTTATTCCATTTCCCATGAAAAATATTATTTTTAAAGAAATTGCCCAACATGAAATAATTTCAAGAAATTACTTAATGCAATTGTGGATCAGTACTTATGAAAATTATTTTTTTGAATCATTTGTTCCCACATGCTTCAAAATAAAGGGCTTACTTTTCAATTTCATTTTATTGATATTTGTATTTTATTTTTTTAGTTATCTTTTATAGTGTTTAAGGGGAAAAGTTGCTCTTGGTGAGATCGATTGACAATGTATTTTCCTATCATCTAATTATATACCAATGTGGATTTTATTAGAATAATCCAGTAATTAGGGGAGGTAAGGCTCTATGTAGAATTGTACACCATTTTTTTGAAAAAGCTGCAGATCTGAAGCTTTATTATTATTAATGGATAGTTGATTAAACTTAATGTTATAAGGAAAATGTATAGCTTTTGTCTGTTTTATAAAATACCACAAGCATATGTTAAATACTGCCTTTAATAAATGTATCCTTTATTTGCTGTTCTTTATTAAGTATGATGATGCAAATCTTTTCATTAAAAGTGGAAGGACATGGAGAGATTCAGAAGCAAAGGTTGACAGTAGAGATTGCAATCGTTGGGATCGTCGAAATGGCCTGCAAAGGAATGATGATGAAGAGGAAGATTGGTCTCGTCCTCTTCCAAGAGATGAGCGTGTCGAAAGGTAAATTGTACATTCATTGATCCTTAAAAGTTCTGATTAATATATCTTTCAAGTATGATATATAGCATTAATAAATGTATGAAAACATTAAATTTTTAAAAAATTTAAAAAAATCTGAAAGCTATGTTATGCCCAAAGGGACTTTTTTTAACGTTTTGTGTTACCTTTATTTATTAAATATTATTTTCTTTGCACTTAAACAATAAAATTCAATTCAACAGCAATATCGCAAAATAATTTTAAAATGAACATATCTTTAGAATTTCCAATACACAGTCTTGTGAACTGGATATAAAGATGTTTTTTTTTTCATACATTGTTGCCATTCCTCGCTTTGAAATCGTCGAGTTTGTTAATCAAAAGTTCTGTAATGTCTTGCAGAATTTTAAATAGATAATAAAAGAAATTCCAAATTCGGACTTCCATATGCCATATTCAATGGAGGATTGTGTATTTCAAAATTTGATGGCTCTAGGTACTCTTGTTTTATCACAATACGAGAATCATATATATATATATATTTATGCAGATTCATTAATTTCTTTAAATATAATACAGGGCTGTAATATTTGGTGGCAACAGTTTTAAAAGTGAATCAACTAAAAATGCCAAAATGAAATTAATAGCCTTTCTGGGCTAATGCCCTTTGAGCTAAAAAGTAAAATAAATTTTTTAATTACTTAAATAATTAAGTAAATTAGTATATGAAGCTTTATGGAAACTTGGGAAGCTATGTTCTATGATTTTTAGATGTTTTTACTAGTTTTACATGCGATATAAGTTCCACTTTAAAAATCATACTAAAAAGTACAGGTGAAGTGCAACGTTTAAACTTTTCTGTAGTTGTTGTCTTTAAACTGAAGATAAGCAAGACATAAACATTATTTGCGCAGTTTTTCGTTAATGGCATTCACAGTGTCATTTGGATAAGAGTAAATTTTAAAATCTGCCAGCAAAATGTCAAAACTTGCAAATAATGCTGTTCTTCGAAAAATGTTTTTGAGGATCGAAGAAAAAAGCTTTTTGCGTTGCACAGTCAAAATTTATTTAAATTGCAATGTCTGTTAGATTAATATTGTTTTTGTTTTAAACTGTCTGTTAATTATGAAAATGTACTTCTGCTTTAAGTGAGCCTTTTTTTCCCATGTTTATCAGGCAGCTCTTTGGTCAAGGACACACTGGTATAAATTTTGAAAAATATGAAGATATTCCTGTGGAAGCCACTGGAGAAGATTGTCCCGAACAAATTAGCAATGTATGGAATTTCTATTAATTATGCTTACTCATTTTTGCCTCGTATAACATTGGAAAATCTGAAATATTATGTTAGATTATGAATAGATATTCATTCCAGGAGTGAAGTAGGATGAAAATCCCGCTTTCTTGAAAATGTATAATCAATTTCACATATTTATAATTATCCTTTGAATTTCCTAAACTTTGCTTTTTGCTGTAAATATTTCCCTTGTGTAAAAGTTAAGTAAGTATGTGAAAAATCAGAATTAAAGTATCCTTACAATGTGAACTGGGCTATTTAACTGTATTCATTATTTGCTCTTGAATTCCGAAGGACTTTTTGATCAACTTTCAGTAAATTTAAACTACAAGTGTTTCTTAAAATTTATAGAATTTTAGGATGTTATCTGAAAGCTATTAAATAATGCTTGGATACATGCCTTGAATAATATGCATTTAAATATTTTAGATGTCAAAGGGATGATTTTCAAATGTAAAGTACCAGTAAAAACTGACTGAACATTATCTTTCTAGTTTCTAGAGATGCCTTTGACTGAACTTGTTCGATTTAACATTGAAATGGCTAGCTATAAAAGCCCAACTCCTGTACAGAAGCATGCTATGCCTATTATATTAAGCAAGAGAGATCTTATGGCATGTGCTCAGACAGGTAAGTATTATTTTATCTCATGTTTTAAAATGTTCTGTGTTCTTATTTAATAGTAATGTGTAATTTTTTTTAATTTTATTTAGGTTCTGGTAAAACAGCTGCTTTTCTGATGCCTATACTTAATCAGATTTTTGAAGAAGGGCCTCCAAAAAATTTACCTGTGGTAATTAACTCCCAGTTGAATATAATTAGGTCTTAACCTTCCAAGCAGCCAAGATTTTAGCCTTCACTTTTACTGTAAAAGCCACGGAAAGGTTTTGTGATTGATTATAGTTTCTGGAACGTTTCAACCACTTTCTTTTTCTTCTGATTACTGCTTTAATTTGAATGTATTTCATCAGCAGTAGTAAGGTTAAGAATTTTTAAGAACTGAATTTTCTCAAATTATATAATTAGCTAATAGTGATTAATGACCTAAATAAGTACTTCACTTTTTATAAGTAGTTCTGTCAAGTCAGTATGAGACAGATGAATCTTACTACATAAATACTTTCTTACCCTTATTGTGAATATTTAAAAAAAATATGTACAAGGCTTGATTGGTTGGAGGGTTAAGCAATAAATATAATAAAATTACATGTTCAATGAATTATGGCATGCATTTTTTAAATGACATCAAGAATGTGGACTCTTTAATTTCTGAATTAAAACAATGCATGAAATTTTTTTTTAATTTTAAAATCATTTATTGAATCACTCATGCTTTCTGAATACAGTACAAAGAAAATCAGACTCGTCAGGACTTTGGTGATTCTGGATTTGGGATTTTTCTGGATATTAGATCATTAGTATAAATCTAGTAAGATAACGTAGGAATTATCAAATTAAAAGTATGAAATAGTGTTTTATGTAATAATGAAACATTTATGACTTTTAATGAATCTAAATTGATTTTAAAAAAAAGCCAAATATTTGTTTACTTTAAACATTTCTTTCAATGCAAATTGTTTGTTTCATTTTTATGCTATTACTTTTGCTTTAATTTCTTAGACACAATTTCTTATTCAGTTACAAAGTCCAATTCTTCAAGTCCTGTAACTGCCATGTGGAGAATTCTCACTGAATTGCCGTTTAAATTTTTTTTTTTTTTTTGTAAACATGTTTGCCACTTTCTTCACTAACGTTAACTATAATTTCTGGATTTAAAACCATACTACAGATCTTTGCAGTGAAATTACTTCTCCCTAGTTCTTCACAAATTGCATCAATTGAAAATTTTTTCTTTTTGTTTATAAAATCTGAAAACCTTCAATTCCACGACTATTATTGTGAAGCTAATTGACTGCTGGCAGTTTATCATGAAATTGGTGTCTAAAGATGCATTGTTCCTCTAAATTTGTCTTGGTTCTATCACATGAAGTTAAGAAGCCTGAATTATATTGTCTTATCTGAATATCAAATCAGTTATATTTAAATTCAAACAGCACTGAATATAATCTTTTAGCTTATGAGTATCATTTAAAAAACCTATTTTTTGCATATTTGCTAAAAATGTTAAATTTCTCCTTGTCAACACTTCATGGTTCAGTGAACTACTGCCTATCAGCAGCTGTCTGTTGCCATAGAAACAACCCTTAACCCATTTTGCTTAGGGGGGTTCTTGAAAAATTACTTTTCAGTTTGCCATGTTGGCACATTTAATGATGAATTGGCAATATTAATTTATTATTTTAATTCCAAGTAAACTGTTCATTGACCCTTTGTCGTCAACCCCGACATCCAATTTCTGAAAATGAATATTCAGTGTCGTAGATAGAACTTTTACAGCCAGAAACAGTATCTCGTTTTGTCACATGAGGTAGTTTCTGAATTTGCCTTCCACCTTGGTGTACAAACGAGTAAAAATATATCAAAATAACTTAATAAATTTTTATTTTTGAAGAAAAAATTTAATTCCAACATCTTAAAATTCTGCCTTTTTTGGGGGGAGGGGGGTTTGCAGAATTATCGATGACATTTTAGAGGTCTACTTTTATTGCCTAATTTGCTGTAATGTAGTATAGAAAAAAATTGCAAAAATTTACATGGACCGCCGTTCCACGTCCTTGTTTCGTTTTCTTATTAATGTTACCGTGATCATAGTTTAATTGATATTCTTAAGTTTTCGTTCAAAAGTTTCAACAAAATAAAAAATAACAGCGATATGCAGCCGTTGAAATCTTGTGGGGATTTATTTGAATACTCTATCTTAAGTTAACAAAACTTTTTTCCTCCTCAATTTAATCCAGTATCCAATTTGGAATCTCATTATTCTATGCGTGCTTCCACGATCCACATGACTAACTCCATAAAATAATTGTTCACAATAATAAAAATAAGGCTCCCCAAAATATAATTCATTGCTTGTGCCTTAATAATGACTAAAAATTTCATCATTAAATGGATATTGAATCATTTGAGAGTAAAAGTTCTTATTTACATATTCTCAATCAATACTTTTTGCAAATGCTGCCCCCATGCCTTCAGACTAAATGAAAAGCTCATCATTTTAATTATGAAAGGGACCGGGGAAGTTAAAACTCTTATCTTAATTTCCAGTTTCCATTTTATTATACTGCTTTTAAAAAACACTAATAGCAAGTAACATAATATCAAAATAAAAAAATTAAGGCTTTTAAAATTATTCAGTTACCTATTTTATATTTAAAATTGTACAAAATTTCGATTTTATAACGACAATTAGCTTTGTTGCATTAACATAATTTTGTATCAATATTTTTGTAATAAAATCAGGCTTATTTAATTTTCATTAAAAATTCATTTTGATGCAAAATATGTCGTGGCTTGTGGATCCCTGAGAACGCAATAATGGAAAATAAATCAACCATACAGTGTTCCTTATTATCCACAGGGGAAGTCTTGCCTTTCCTAAAGGCTCATTGTTATCCACTTTTGGTAGTCTTTCATATATATTGTGAGAAAGAAAATACTTCCCAGAACTGGAGCCAAGTTGAACTGCCAGCACTTACTTGGTTTTCTAATCTTATCTACTCTGGCAAAAATAGTTTAACATTTAAGGTGTTCATAGAGAGGTAATATCTGAAAAGTCGTCTGAATCACTGTCACAAGATTCCTTTTATTTTCAGTTGAAATTGCTGCTGCAAGTTTGACTTGTTAATTTGTGCATCAATTCTTCTAGAAGTTCGGCCTTGTCCCAATAAGAATTCTCAAGTTTTTCTATTTGGTTGCAGTACCTCTGCATTCATTCTTTAGAAGTGACTTCATCCAAAGCTTTCTGCGCTAAACTTTACAAATTTTGTAAGTTAAGTCACCAGTTACATTCCTTTCCCTGATCAGTCTTTTAACTGCTGACCAAATATATTCAATTGTGTTTAGATCACAGTGGTAAGAAGAGAAATGCACAACATGGTGCCCATTTCATTCTATAAAGTTAAAAATACTTCAGCTTTTTGCATTTGGGGATCACAGCATGTCTGCTTCTTTGTCAGCAGTTTACTGTTTGCTTTGTAGTATATTTTGTGGGTTTCGGATCTGTGATATGGAACATTGTCCACGCATGCTACACTTTTGGAGTCGTAAATTTAGGAGTTTTTTCCAACACAAATTTTTTGAAATTTGCATAGTTCATTCTCCCATAGTAATCTCCATTTTGAGCTATTACTTTGGAGTCAAGTTGAGCACCTGGAACAAATCCTGTGTAAGAATTTTTCTTCTGTTATACATTTCTTCCAGCGAAAATTCATCACATAGTGTCTTTTGGCCATGGAAAATATAATTTTTTCCTTAACACAGGCAATAATTTCCATATGGATAGCATTTTCTCTGATGTAGAAGTCTTGTATTTAACTCATTTATGAAAATTATCAGTTTTACAATTTCGATCAATGGGTTTTTTCTTATGTATTTATTAGTTTATTTTCACCAATTGTTGAGATACTTCACGCTTAATTTTTTTCAATTGTGTACTGCGATACTTCATTAGCTCGATACTTCATTAGCTCGAGATGTTCTTTTTAGAACTTGTGGGAAAGGAACTACTAAAGTATTTGCTGAAACTTCAGAAGCACAAAATTTTGCAGTACTGTATGCAATTTAAAGGCTTGCCCTTTTTTAAACTGGAAGAGAATTTTAAAAATTAGCAATTATCAAAGCACTGCAAAAAGCAAGATAAATAGAAACAAATTTTAACAAATACAATACCAGTACAAAAGAGGGGGGGAATCTGAAAGGTTTCAGATTTTAAATTGCATCCAAAGGGACATTTTTTAACATTTTGTGTGAAAATGTTAAAAAAATTGTGATTTTATTTATTAAATATCATATTCTTCGCACTTAAACCATAAAATTCAGTTCAACAGCAATATCGCAAAATAATTTTAAAATAAGCATATTTTTAGGATTTCCGATTCACACGCTGAAGATAAATGTTTTTTCTATACAATGGTGCCTTTGCTCGCTTTGAATTCGTTGAGTTTGTTAATTGAAAATTCGTTAAGTTTTACAAAATATGAAATATATAATATTACAAATTTTGGACTTCCAGATGCGTATATTTGGGTGGAAACATACGTTTTTCAAAATTGGGTGGCTCTAAGTACCGTTGTTTTTATCACATTTGGAGAAATATACATTTATGCAGCTTCTTCATTATTTAATTTCTTTAATAAGTATAATACAGGGCTGCAATATTTTGTGGCAACAGTTCGAAAAATGATTCAGACTTATAATGTTTCCAACGCAAAATTGTGAAGCGAAAACAATAGTCCTTTATGGAGAAAGCCTCTTTGGACTAATGACGAGAATAGAAATAGTTAAAAGTAATGTAAGGCTGAAGGGAAACAATGCGTGCAACTGGGATGAAATCAAGAAGATGAATGTTAAAATCCAGCTAACAGTCCCCAAAAACCATAATAAAGCATTCCCTTGGTACATCTCTACTTGAAATGTACAAGCTCTGTTGCTATAGAAACCCCCACCCACCAGAAACTACAGTGGGAGCTGTTCTCCTTATAGACAGACAGTAAGTCTTATCACAAATTGTAATGCCACATGAAAGGTTACCATGCTGTTTATTGAAGCAAAAAAGAAAAAAATGATAATTTGCCAGGTTGTCATCATAGATAAATTATTCAGTAGGTGTAAAATCAACAATGTTTAGGTTTGAGATGTATGCCGAGCAAAAATGTGGGTACAGAACCAAGTTATTGATCGTAACAGATTTACGCTAATAGATGATTGTTCCTTCAATATGGAAATATTTAGTGCTAAAATGAAATTAAGAATAAGGACTCGACGTTTTATTATAAAAAATATCAAAAAAATTCCTTTTGCTAGTTCAGAGGTCTGTATTTTAGATCATTCAGGATATGACATCTGGATTTCAGACTTTGTACTGTACTGAAAATTCTACCGTTTTTGACACTGTAACTGCAAAATGTATGGTTCATTCAGTGAACAATAAAAATGACCTTTATTTTCATTCTGTTATTTATTTTGAGAAATTTATGTCTGATGAAATATATTGTAGCTGGCTAAAATGTGTGAAATTTAAAAAGTATATTTATTCCAAAAACATGTAAATACTTTTTTCTTTTTAGCTTATGAAACAAAAATTAATTTTTAGGGGTACTCTAAATAACATAAATACACAGTAGCTCATCTATTTTTTCTTGCTTTCATTGTTTTCTTTGTTTACCCTTGTGCTGATTTTATTGGTTCACATACCTTGTCTTCACTATTTACTGTTGTTATTGTTATATGCTAGATGTTTCTACAACAGGCCCAACCTCAAACTCGTTATCCTGGGCGCATGAAACAGTATCCCATGGCACTTGTTCTGTCTCCAACCAGAGAATTGGCATGCCAGATTTATGATGAGGCATGCAAGTTCTCATACAGATCGCGTGTACGACCTTGTGTTGTGTATGGAGGTGCTGATCCAGTCCAGCAGATGAAAGATCTAGATCGTGGATGTCATTTATTAGTTGCTACTCCAGGTCGTCTTGTGGATATGATTGAGCGGGGGAAACTCAGTCTAGAAATGGTCAAGTAAGCTGTTATTTCACTTGTTTCTAACTTAACTATTATTACTCTTTATGCATATTTTATATATATCAGTTTCATTTTAAATTGAGTTTCTTGTTCTTGATATTAAAAGTAATTATATTCAAAAACAACTCTATTCATCAAAAAATTATGTATTCATTGTTCGAGTACTGATGCACATGTAAAAAATTTTCAGTTATTTCAATTATAAATTTGCTTCTTTAATCAAAATGTTTAAAATATTTTAAAGAATTTATTTTCATATACATATAAACAAAATAGCTGATCAGTGTGATACATACAGTTTTCTGCAAATTTAAATTTTCCCTTTTTACTGAGCACGGATGACAGGCATTCATGAATTTTGTGGTCTTAAATTATCCAAATTCTGCTTTAATACCTAAATGCGTATTTATATTTCCTTTAAATTTTTTAAGATATCTTGTTTTGGATGAAGCTGATAGAATGTTGGATATGGGTTTCGAGCCACAAATTCGACGAATCGTGCTTGAAGATAATATGCCTCCTCTGGGTAAAAGGCAAACATTGATGTTTTCTGCAACATTCCCCAAAAAAGTGCAGGTTTGTATCTTCTAGCTTACTTTGTTTTTTATTTTTTATTGATTTTTTTCATGCTGTTTTTTAATAAATGTGTATTTTTTAGGAACTTGCTCGTAATTTTTTGAATAATTATATATTCCTTGCTGTTGGTCGTGTTGGCAGCACATCGGAGAACATAACTCAAAAAGTTGTATGGGTTGATGAGCATGACAAAAGGTCTTTTCTGTTGGATCTTCTAAATGCTGCTGGACTTAAAAATTCTGTGAACTGTAAGTGTATATTTTTCATATTTAATTAACTAAGGGGCTTTCATAGTTGATTGTACAAGATCTGACTGGTACAGGATTAGTTCTTAAATTCATTATGTTGATGAATTTAGGGTATAAATAAATTTTTTTGTGAAAATGTGAATCGAAATAGTGTATAATATAAGTATTGTTTTCGTCCTGAAAATGTCATCCAAATATTTCTTATATTCTTAACCTGAGAGTTCTATCTTGTGCATCATCCTTGTTATGTATATTAATTTATAATTAAAATATTGTTACAATTTTCTGTTGAATAACAGCTTTGATTTCATTTGTTCATCAGTACCTCCTATTCAGTAAACCCTGCAGAGAAAAGCCGCAAATTTAAAAATTGAGTAAGCAGAGGCAAGTAACAATAGTGGGAAATATTTCTCCAGCTGCTCATTCTGAAGTGCAATGTTAACTCTCAGATGTGCTTACTGTACTCAGTATCTGATTTTGTTAAAGTGTTACTTATTTCTTCCCTCTGTGACACAATTATGGATGTGATAAAAATTGCTATGGAAAATGTCAATCTCATGGCTGCTACATGTGGTCTTTTCATCACTTCCATAGTAAACTTAATATAGTTATGAAGTAATTTTTGTTTAGATTCCAGAATGGAAAGTGCCAGTAAATCTATATTTACTAGTGGATCATATTAAAACAAAGTGCCGACTTCCGAAAGTACATGTTAATATGAATAGATTGCTACTTGATGAAAATGAAAGTAATAGTGACAGCTTTTTTTAATTCAATAAAAACTATTTCCAGTTGAGCGTAATATGAAAAATTAGCTTAGCAACAGATTTGGAAGTACAACTTAGGGGGGGTGATATTTTAATAAAAATTGTCATTCTTTTAAATTACTAGTTAAAAATAATTTTACTATATTATCATCACATCCTTTTTTTATTAAATTATATTGTGTGTACTTATTTTATAGAATGGATTTTTTAGGTATTAACTCACTCACTTTAATGATTTGTCATGCTGACTCTGTGTAGTGCAATACTGAGGAAGCTGTCATACAATAATCATTCCATTTTATTGGAAGCGTATGTCATAACATTTTAATAAGGAATTTATAAAATAGTTTACTATTTATGAAAACTACGCAACTTACCCAGTAATGTTCTCCAATTAAGCATTCTTGTGTATTTTTTAAAATACTAACATAAATCTCTATAATGATGAGGTTTCCCCCCCCCCTTTTTAAGAAAAATCTTATCTGTTGCATTACTGTTGGGAGTCCCAAACTCTCTTTCCACTTCCAAAGTCATAAAATCCCAGTAAACAGCATAGCTGCCAATTCTTCGAGTTTTCATCACATCTTCCTGTCTCATATTCAAATAAACACAATTGATCTAACAAATGAAATGACATATATGCTACTGTGTGCCTTTTTAAAGTATGTGATAACCTCAGCATCATTGGTTCAACTATAACCATTTATAAAAGTAAAGTTTGCCTGTGTGATCCTCCATACTGCAATGAAATTACAATATTAGCCCAAAGGGGCGTTAGCCCCGAATGGCTATTAATTTCATTTTGGCATTTTGTGTTGATTCACGATAAATGTTGGTTCACTTTTCAAACTGTTGCCACCAAATATTAGAGCCCTGTATTATATTTAAAGAAATTAAATAATGAAGAATCGACATAAAAGTCTGTATATTTCTCGCATTTTTTTAAATCATCAAAATGTTAATTATGCTTTATTTAAAAAAATTTTATACTAATGTCATATGTAAGTCAAGAAAGGTCAATTACTGATGCATATGGTTATTCTTTTCATTAAGGGTGTGTTTAAAATATAACATAATAACAGACCAAAATAATTTTTTAGCTCGTGATTCTTTAACTTTAACATTTGTGGAAACAAAAAAAGGAGCTGATGCATTGGAGCAATTTCTATCCAAAGAAGGTTATCCTGTGACTAGTATTCATGGCGATAGATCTCAGAAAGAAAGAGAGGAAGCTCTATGGTCATTCCGTACTGGGCGCACCCCAATCTTAGTGGCAACTGCGGTAAATAACTTTTGTATTTCTACAGAATTAATGTAACATTCATAGCATTCTCATCAGAATATATCCCTTCCCCTGGAGTGAATTTATTTTTCAATGCAGAGCATTCCTTTGCATTTCATAATTTTGTTCATAGGCAGTTTATTACTCATTATGTAAAGCCTTCATTCATAATGTAGTTTATTACTAATTATGTAAAGCCTTTGAGAAGTATACATAATTTATTCCCAAATAATTTGGATCTAAAATTGTAAGTTTCTGAGTAACCATTAGGTTTTTTCATAGGTTCATATATAAAGATATTATTCATAGGTTCATATATAAAGATATTGTTCATAGTACAGTTTAAAGTAATGCTTTGGGGATTATATATATATATAGTCATATGTAATTGACAAATTTTGGTGTTTTCAACTGGTACCAATGATTTAATTTATGCTCAGGCACAGCCAGGTTGCACTACCCAGATAGCCTGGAACTTTCTTGAAACACACCTTGAAAACCTGGAAAAGTCAGAGAATTTCATTCTCCTCTTTAAGTGGTATCCCTGTTGTATAATTTTGTCATGCAGTATTTTTTAATATACAAAATTGTAAATATTTTCAGTAAAGGAATAATTTTCTAAGGGAAGACCGATGGTCTTTTTTGTCTTCCTGAATAATTTTTATTGTTTAATATACAAAAGCAATATTTTCAATAAAGAAATATTAATTTTTTAAGGAAAGTTTGATGGTATTTTCTAATTTCTTTTCCGAATTATTAAATAATTCTGTAGATTATAAATTAATATGAAAGCAAAGAAGGAAAAATTATTGGGAATGTGGATTCTGTTTCCTATTCCAGAGCGTCTGCTTGCACTGTATTTTCTGCTATATATGCCAGGTTTGTAAACTTTTTTATTTTTTACAAAAGTTCCAGTTGTGGAAACAACGTGTAACGTATATGTGCCAGTTAATTTAACTTCTGTTTATGGTTCTAATTTTTATTTGAAATCAAAATTAAGACTTGGTAATAATATCTTAATTATGTCAGTATTTTCACCAGTTATAACTGAAATTGTTATTAAGTAATATAGGTCCTTGATAGCATGATTTTCTGTAAAGCTGTGTTAGTGTTATTCATTTTAAGTCTTTATTGTTATGCTTCTAAATAGTGTTAAAATTTGAAACCCAAAAAACGCTGCTAATTCTACTTTAATATAATGAAGTTAATTCCGAAAAAGTCAACTTCATTCCTTGTAAGAGGAAAAAGTAGTGACAAAGTCTCGTATCAACTTTCTACAAGGAAGCTTCTATTTTATGAGCTAAATTGGTAAGACTGCTATTTAGAAAATATATCATGGATGTCTAACATGTGAGTACCTACCAAATTTCATTTGATTAAATTGGAAAAACTTGCTATCAGATTTCATTTGATTAAATTGGAAAAACTTGCAACAGCTAATACAGCATGCTATCAATTATCTAAATAAGTATAACAATGAGTCCGTCTTCAACAAAGCTTTTTGACACTGTTCTTGAGAAATCTGGAAGATGCACTAGAATTTGGAGGCTGATAAGATTGCTCTTTAAAAATAGGAAAAAAAAATTCTTTGGATAGTTTAGTATTCTAAGAGCAGAAAGTTTAAAGAATTTCTGGTCTTGAATAATGAAGTTGTGTGGTTAGCACTCAGACACTGAATAAACACTGAATTTAGACACTGAATTAAAGCAACCCAGAATCTAGGAATATTTCTCTATTTCTGACTTCAGATGACATTATGCGATGCAAATTTGTGTTTACCTCGAGCTTGGGTGCGTTCAGTTCCTCTCCCTTTTTTTTTTTTTTTTCCGCCTTAAGGATTTAATAAAAGCATACTAAGTAGTTAACTGGACATGCATGAAGTATTGTTAAGAGAAGGGAGGATAGAGGCTTTTTAGCTTGGAAGCTGAAGACTGTTTGTGATGCTTTTGAAAATGAAATATTTAAGAATTTGTAAATTAGATAGAGCTGATTTTTCAAGGCATAAAAAATTAGTGTTTCTCATAAAATGCATTGTTGTTCTAGTTTGGGGGAAATTTATACTTTATTATTATTATTATTCTCCATTTTTCTCTAATACTTGTCAAATTGCTTTTTAACCTGGGCAGCACAGCGTTTTGTATTTAACTGAAGAACTTTATTTAAACAAAATTTAATAGACTTATATAATTTCTTATTTTATTATATTTGCAATTTTCCGTTTCTTATGATACTTAAAATCATTAAATGATATTTATTAAGAAAACATATTTTAAATAGCGAATTAATATAAATTCTAGAAGAAAATTTCATGAGGAGATAAATCAGTCATGTTTTTAAAAAAGTTAATAAACTAATATATGCTTGCATTCATTTACATATACAGCTGTATAATAATTTATAAATAAAAATTTTATCCAAGGTGCTTTAAAACTGCTTCTCAAAGGGTTAGAAAATTATAAAATCCTTTGATATGGAAATTTATGATATTTAAGGAGCAGTAAAACTTCAAAAAATTAAAAATAGCAGGGAATTTTAATAGGAAATTTTAATATGTAGTATGTTTGTTTAGCAAATAATTGCGACTGAATTACAAAATGACCTTTAATGACTGCCATCTTTAATCACTTTGAGAACAACAGTTAAAAATGGTTAGCTTCCAAAAATATTGAAATTTTTCATCTCATTTCAAACTTAGAGAAGTAATCAGATAGTGAATTTGTGTCTGACTGCTGCAAAAGTTGGCAAAATATATATTTAATACATTTTTAAAATTTTATTCATTGAATTCTGTAGACAAAAAATATATTTTCATCTATTTTATGTTAGTATGCCAGGTTTGCCATGCTACCAGGAAATGCCAAGGAATTTGAAAATTGACCAAAAAATTCAGAAAAGGTCTGGGAATTTCATACAGCGATCCCAAAAAAAGAAGCAAGTTTTGCATTGGAAGTGATCACTTTCTTGGCAAATTATATATCTCATGAGCGTCATTCGTGTAGCCAGTTTTCGCAGCTCCAATCAGATTGTCTTTTAGAAAGCAAGTTTCCGAAAACTGGTTTCCAGTAGCCTCGAGAATCGAGAGACTCGCATGTGCAGTGCATGTTGAACTGAAAATATGTATTCTCATATAAAAACAAAATCAATTTTATCCTATGCACGGTACCATGGAGGTTAGAATAGCCTCCATGTATTCTATTCTAACCTCCATGTATGGTATACATGGGATTTGGTGACATGATGATGAGCAGTAAACGGGTCATTTTGGTGTTGGCGGCAATTTTTAAAATCTTAAGCTTTATGATATAAAAGCCTTATTTATCATTTTGCAGAAAAATATAAAAAATAGTAATCTGTCATCTAGCCATTTAATATAACTATATTCGCCAAAATATTATTAATTATTGTAATTCAATTTTTAATTATTTTAATGTTATTCGTATCATTTAATGCTGCTTCTTCCCTCTAAATTTATTTATTATTAGTAAATACAACTTTCAAGTTTCAGAAAATTTTCTCTTGCATAATCCTGAAACTAATTCTAGCAGTATGATGACCTACCATCACAAAATTTAACGCACATATTTTTTGCTTATGTAGTCTGCTAAAATATAAAATACCTGAATTTATTTTAGAATATCGTTAAATAGATTTTGTTTTAACTGCAAAAAAAGACTTTTTTTTAATCCAGATTGGGCAGATTCAAATAATCTTCAGTGAAAAAAACAACTGCTGCTATAGTTATAATAGGGATTATATTATATATATATGTTATACGTAAGTCATATGTAATTGGCAAGTTTTTGTGTTTTCAAGTGCTACCATAATTAATTTACCGCTTAGCGCAGCCAATGTGCATTACGCGTATAGACTGGTATTCTCTCAAAACGCACCTGCAAAAGTCGGGGAATTTCATTCTCCAGTTTGATTGGCAACCCTGGTATGCTTACTGCTTATAATCTAAATCATTCTCTGTATGGGCCTGGTGTCCTACCAGTGGCAGAGTGGTAAGACTGCTTTGGGTTCGAAACCAGGCAAACAGGCTGGCTGCATGCTTAGTTTTGTGGTTTCCCCCCATGTGTAACATGAATACGAGCCATTTACTTTAGAAAGGCATCTCTCTTCTTGGGCAGATAGCCCTCATGACTTTGCCAAAATTACCTAACCTAACCTAACCTATACTCATCTGCCTTCTTTCAAATTAAAATATTTGTATCTAAATTATAAGGATAGTTATTACTATGTAATATAATTCTTTAAAAAGTTGGCTTTGTATAGATTTAAATTTCAGTATATTCTAATTTGTATATATTTATAGGTTGCTGCGAGAGGTTTAGATATTCCCAATGTTAAACATGTTATTAATTTTGATTTACCGAGTGATGTAGAGGAATATGTTCATCGAATTGGTCGTACTGGCAGAGTTGGAAATTTAGGTGATTTCTCTTTACTGTTGTTTTTTATAGCTTATTTTTGTCAATGTGCTTATTTATATTAAGTTGTAAAGTTAGTTCTGTGTATTTAATTTTATGTGTGTGTTTCATTTAAAATCTATAAAAACAAGGGAGGTGGATGCATAATAACTGAAATGCAGAATTATTATTTTATAAAAACCATTAACTTTTTCTGAATTCTCATGAGATATGAAGCGATAAAAAATAGGTGTATGCAAGTAAATTTAGTATCTGTAAGAAATGTATGGATTTCAGTTACTGTTTTTTCCCGAAGATCTGTCAGAATTTTAGCATTAACCCTCAGAGCAATCAAGCTGTGTATATATATATATATACATTCAAAAATATTATCTTTGATACTTTTATACTTTTTAAGTACACAGACATCGTCTTAGAATGTATCCAGACAATTAAAGCAGCATGTATGTTGGAAGAAAAAGTCAAGGTACAAGTTGGGTCATTTTGTAGTTATAATAAGAAAAAATAACTCTTACTTGTAGACTTTCTGGTAAATTTAAAAGTTGAGGGTTCTTAGTCACTTGAGGGTTAAATTGATCATATGTAATAACTGCAAAACTATGAAACAGAATTGTCTTTAAACATTGAGACTTCATTACTTGTCAGGACTTGTAGTTACAACTAAGAAATAAAGTAGCAAAACTTGGACGCTTTCTGTAAAATATCGTACAGTTGAGGAGTCAACACTTCTCATCATTACATGCGCATAGTAAAAATAAAAATTTCTGTTCATTATAAGAGACATGCTTAAATTCATTGAATAATTTTAAATGATTTGTAAGAATGCTTTTCTGACATTTTTCGTCAAGAATATATGGTACTGTGTAATCACTTTACTTTTGTGTGTATGAGTGTACATAAATATGAATACATTAAAAAGTACTTTTTAAAGTATAATTTCTTTATCAGTGTTGATATTAAAACTAGGAAATGTTATATGTATATTTTATTAGGTTTGGCTACATCATTTTTCAATGAAAAGAACAGGAATATGGCAGTGGATTTAGTGGAGCTCATAACCGAAACTCGTCAAGAATTGCCCGATTGGTTAGCTGCGCTAGCAAAAGAAGTGCAAGTCGAACATCGCTCCAATAGCCAACGAAAATATGGTGGTAGAAGGTTTGTAATTTTATTGAATGCATAATTTTTTCTTCAAGTAATTTATTATATTTAAATTAACGATTGCACTTTTGACTATAAAATTTTTAACCCATTCATGATGAGCATCTCAGTCATCAAAGCACGCTTACGAAAAGGAAGCACAATCTTGTGGGGATGGGCAATTTGTGATGCTAAGCCTAACTTTGGGGGGGGGATTTTCATAATTTAAATTCGAGGTCCAATTTTTGGTATGTTATGATAAGACAGTTGTAATAATTAATTTTGAAATTTTATTATATTTTCATTATAAATTTTATAAAATAATCTTTTCCAGAGTAATATAATTTTGATCAGAAATATATGGGGGAAATAGCTAAACAACAGATTTTATTTAATATAACACATTAATAAAAATGATTAAAAATCTCTTATAAAAAAACCAGCATGTATAATTTGTTACCTCAACTAAGTAAAAAAATAAATATGCCAGAATCTCTATAACTATCATTTTCCAGTTCTGTAAAAATATTGTCAGTGTGAGAAAGACTCATTTATCATTCGTTTATGCTTTTCTTCTGTTAAATAGCATTGTAATTTTTCCCAGCACAAACTGTCTGTCTTAATGTTAGGAAAAAAAAATCTAAGAAAAATAAATAAAAGCTCTAAAATGGTAGATCAAAGTATGACACTAAGAGCCATTACATTGCTCATTGGAAAGTAAAATACTTTAAAAAGCGAAGGAATAAAGGTCTATATGCTTCACTCTGATTAAATTTCACTATAACAAATATACATCTGGTGACAACAATAAATGCTTGATCTAAAAATTCATATATGACCACACTCTACTGTGAGATAACATTTGCTGCCGATGAATAAGGCATGCTTAGTATGGGTTCAGGTGAATTGTGTTGCATATTGATTCTAGTAAAATATTCAAAATTGTTAAAGAAATGTCTTCAGAAAGAGCAGATTTAGTCAGTTACATTGTTTTAGTATGTTACATTGGGATGCAAGATTATGAAATTACCATTAGAGCAAAACCCATTTTACTAGTTAGAATGGGAGTTGTGGGAGAGATCATCAAAGGAGATAAATTCTATATGTAAATAATTATGAATAAAATTTTAAAAATCGAGCACATTATTAAATTGGAGGCAGGCAGATCAGTATAGTTTATTAGACTGTTTATAGTGATATCAGGGTTGCCATGCTACCTGGAAAACTAGAAAAAGTGAGGAAATTTGAAAATTGACCAAAAAAGTAGGGGATTTAAATATTTTGGTCAAAATCTGAAAAAGTCAGGGAATTTTATACAATGATCTCCAGAAAAAGCAAGTTTTGCACCAGCATTGGAAGCAACGACATTCTTGGCGAATTGCGTGTGTCATTCGGGCAGCAGGCTTAGAACCAATTTCCACAGCTCCAATTAAATTGTCTTTTAGAAAGGCAAAGCAAGTTCCCAGCAACTTTGGTTTCCAGTAGCTTCGAGAATCGAGAGGATCGCATGCACAGTGCATGTTGAACTAAAGAAAATACCTTCCCATTCTCATATAAAACAAAATCGTTTTAACACATCAAATCGTTTGGTATATGGTACATACAGGATTTGGCGACATTTTATGATGAGCAGTAAGCATAGCATGTACTAGGATTTTACCACAAAATCTTTAAACTATTTTTTAAATAAAACCCTTGTCATTTTGCAGTAAAATAAAAAAAATAGTAACCAGTCATCTAGGCTAACCATTTAAAAAAACTATATTCGCCTAAATATTGTTGATTATTGTAATTCAGTTATTAAGTAATTAACTTTATTTTAATGTTATTTGTACCATTTAATGTGGCTTCGTCCCTTTAAATTTATGTATTCTTAGTTAATAATACTTTCAAATTTCAGGCAGTTTTCCCTCTCATAATCCTGAAGCTAGTTCTACTAGTATGTTTACATACTATCAGGAAATTTAATGCACCTGTTTTTTGTTCATGTATGCTGCTAAATATATATAAAATACTTGGAATTTATTTTAAAATATCATTTAATTTAGATCATAGATTTCTTTCTTTCGTTTACCTGCAAAAAAAAAGACATTTTTAATCAAAATCGGGCAGATTTTATTCTTAGTCTTCAGTGGGAAAAAAGAAAAAAGCTCCTATTAAGTATGTGTGCGTGCTGCGTGGATAGACTGGAATTTTCTTAGAACATACCTGGAAAAGTCAGAGAACATTATTCTCCTGTTTCATAGGGAATCTCATATGTGAAATTTTTTTAAAGACCCTCATTTATCACTGAAATCTTCCAGATTTTTTTAGTATATAAAAGGAATTGTTTGAAAAGAAATTTCTCTGTTATCTTCTTGGCTCTATGCTAATCTCCTTATTCTGTATTAGTTTTAATTTTTCACCTTGAAATCTTGCCTAAAATCGAACGGCGAACATCAAGTGTGCCCAGAGTGAGATCACTGAAACACTAGGACCAAACCATCAGCTGTATCTTTGTTTCACTGCAGCTCTTCAGTGAGCTCATTTACAATAGAAGGGTGGTTTTCACGTCTTGTGTTTCATTTCTTGTATCCCCTCCTTTTGATTATCAACAAAAAAGAAATGGAGGATTTTCTGAAGGTCAGAGCTAATTTTATCAGTTAGCTGTTTAGTTTTCATCATATAACCAAGAAGAGCTTTTTTTATCTTTTACTCTTATCTATTATGCACTTCTCAGCAGTGCTCGCTTCAGCACTCTTTTCAAAGCTCTCTTAATGTAGTTAGCCCGCCTCGAGCACAGGCACACCCACAGAATTAAAATGGTAAGTGCTGTCTATAAAATCTTACCTGTGTACTTAGACTGCCAAGTTTAAAAGGTAGTATGCTTGAAAGGGTTAAAGCGCTAGACAGCATTTCTCCCCTCCCCCCCCAAAAAAAAAAAGGTTTTGCTTTAAAGAGTTTGAGGCAAAGAGGATGAAGTGTTAATAGTGCAGCTACAAAGATAAGTTTAATGTTAGGATAGCGCAGCAATAATGAAGAATACAAGAAAAATATTTTTGTCATCAGCACACAGAAGTACATAAGAATCGGGAAAAATTGCAATTAACAAATTTACTGCTGACTAGCATTATACTTGTATCAGAACTACGTATTAGCCGATGAAATATGCATTGCGATATTAAATAACAAAGGTTCTCATAAAGTAGTTATCTTAAATATTCTGAATTTTTTTTATTATTAACAATAAAAAGTCTAGTTCTTAGTAATATTAAATATGCATTTTTTTTCTTGGATTTTTTTCCATGTTTGAAAATCTTTTTATGCAGTGTCATAAATTGTATTGCCAATTTAATGTTGCTATTAATGTTCAATGCAGATATGGTGCCGGTGGATTTGGATCCCGAGATTACCGTCAGATCGGACGCGAACGTGGAGGAAGCAATGCAAACCGAAGTGTTCCGCCACCCAGCTTTACTTCCCCGAATTTCAATGCAGCTTACAGTGGCAATCATTTCATGAATACATATCGCAGCAACTATGGTGGAAATTATGCTGCACCTACGAATGATTGGTGGGGCAATTGAAAGAGTTATCTTACCACTGGCAGCATATGTAATCAATGATTTGTTCTATTTCTTGATGACTAGAAGTGTTTATACTTGTGCTCCGTGGTCATAATGCATAAATGTATGCTTGTTGGATTCATTTATCATGCACAGTAGGTGAAATTTTGAAGGTATTATTTTAGTTTAAAAATTTAATACTGGTATTTGAAAACTGTTAAATGCGCATTTATCAGCAGCACCAAGCGCATTGAAATGATGAATGAAAAAACAGTTTTATTTAATAAATACTTGTTTTTGCTTTATGGTGATTGTGCTTTTTGAATGTCGTTTTGCTGTGTGTGTGGCAGTAGTTGCATTTGCCAGTGGTTTTCTTTTCTTTTTTTTTTTTAATTGCACTAAGTATAATGTAGTGATAGTCTTTTTCTGTCCCCATTGCTGCTATTTATGTTTTATTAATATGAGATCATATTGTAGTATTGATCCCAAGAAAGTATGGTATCATTGCTACAGCAGTATTTTATTGCAGGGTAGTATTAAGTTATGTACAGTTTTTTGCTCAGAATTGCACAGCTTTATCTTGCCATTCTTAGAGTGGTGTATTTGAAATGCATTTTACCTTTTAAGAATAAATTAACGCAGAGGTAAGCTCAGTTGACATCTGTGTTTGATACACATTAAGATATTAAGGTGTGAATTTTTACACCTGTTCGCTGCTTCACACAAATTCATACCGAATATATTCAGCATAGTGTGTTGTCTACATTGACTTTTTAATAACATATATTATTGTGAATGCCATCATACTACTTATTTTGTTGTGTTAGTTTTTTTTTAGTGAATCCTTTTTATGTTAATTTATTTGTTGTGTACTATAAACTTGTAGATTTGCAGATCTGTCAAATGTGATGGGAGAGCTTTTAAACTACCCAGTGTGTTGTGTGATGGTTTCCCAACTTCTCAAAGTGTTTTCTTTTCGAAGTGATATTCTTTCTTGTGTGTTTTGTATTCTGTTGAAGTGCATTTGTTTTTGTAGCTGAATGTTGAATAAAGTATTGCTGTGGGAGTTGTGTGAAAAAAGGAATGTGTGAAAGATACTGCATTAGTGTATCAGTTACATTATGATGTAAACTCTGAAATGGTAGAATTCATAGCAATTCTTAGTGATCTGTGTGTACATAACATTTTGAAGAACACATGTGTTTGTGGATATTTCCCCATGATAAAGTCCAGCAATATCCGTCTGAGTAGGAGGATTTTTGTTTTATTAGTCCTTGTGTAATGTTTGGAAGTACTTGTAATGGTATGCATTTTGAAAAGTTGCTGTTCCCTAATATTTTCAGTGAAAATATGTATGGACTATGTAAAAGAAAAAGCAGCAAGGGGACCTATATTTCTATTTATAACTTTATATAAGTATTAATGTTTAGAGAGTCTTGTATGCATGTAGCTCTTGCGGTATTTGTGACATTTCAATGTTTTTTGCCGTCCCAAAGCGCGGTTTGAGCTAAAGCTCATTTTCCCATGTTGGCATTTTCAAGGCAAAGTGACAAGTCTTCTGATTTTTATAAGCTGTTCCATGTCAGTTTGAATAAGTGTCTTGACACATAAAAATGCTTATAAAAATCATGCTTAATATTTCCATGTATATTTTGAAAGTTTTTTTTTATTTTTCTTATTAAATTAGTTAAATTTCTCGATATTTATGCTGCATTGTCACTTTGCCCCACCCCTCTTTTTCCCCCTTTTATTTATTTATTTTTCAATGGTAGATTTCTCTTAGCATCCCATTTAAGGTTCCAAATTTTCCTCCTTAATTGCTGTTTTGCCTAAATTTAAATATATGAGGAAAAAATAAAATTTTACCACATATATATATATATCAAGAAATGTGCATCCAATATGCCTTAAATGGGGTTAGTAGTATTGTCTGGATATTTCAGCCTTGCCAATAATAGGAGGTTGATTAACAAAGCCTATGGTATGAAAATAATGGCCATCAAGGTTACTAGTTTTATATGATGCTATTCATTTTTTTATCACACTTGCAATGTAGAAGTTCAATTTCTAACATTTTGCTCATTCTAGGGGTAAAATGCAGTAGGTTGATACTGATTTGCATCATTAAATTACTTAAAATATTGCCTGTAAAATTATCTTGCTATAGTAAACTAGCTTTTTAATTGCATTGCATCATACAAAGAATTGTAGCCAACATTTCATTGTTAATTATGAGAATTTAAAATGCTTTCTCAAGAAAACTCTTATGGCTTGAAGATGTTAATTGTCATATTTGATTAAGTGGTACAAAAACTGAAATATTGTGCTATAAAATGTCTTTGGAAGTGAAAATTCAAGCCTTTTTCAATATAAGCAGTATTCCGGTGAATATTCAGTTTAAATATCTTGTTTTTGAATGTAAGTGTTTCACTTTGTATATAAATGGTTAAGTTGATCCCTTTGTATTTGGATCTATTAAACTGCATTTAGTAAATTGTAAAAATTGTTAAATTACCTTTTTTAATCAAGTTTCACTGTTATTGGATAAACTATAAAAAATGAAAGATCTAGTAACCATATTTTTATATTTTGTTTGTGGTGCTTTGATGTGCCACAGCATTTCTCCTTTGTGCGTGCGTGTGTGAATGTATGTGTGTGTGTATAATGTATATATTTATATATACAGATGCACCTTTGATGGAATGATGTCCGATGTATGATTGAAAATAAATCGGGTAATTCATGCGCAAAAATATTTTACCCAACTTGCATAACCCTTTTTAATTTTAAGCATTCTCATTAGATGTATTTACAAAAAAAATCCATGAAAGCTGGTAATACTTTGCAGTCTGTAAGCTGTTGAGTGATATTTAATATTAATAGTTTTATATTTCAGCACTTTTAAGAACTGAAACATGCTAAGGCTATGGTATTACAACCATTTTAATATACAAATGTTCTACTGCAAACAAATTGTGGTGTTGCTTCATTTTACCTAAATCTCTGAACTGTGATACTTCTAGAGTTGCAGGTGTTTGTTTCTTATTGTATTTGTTTTCTTAAAATTCGATAAATTTTAGAAAAATGTTGGTGATATTCCTAAATATTACATCTTTGTTCCATTTTTACATATTCATTTTATTTCTTTGATAGTTAATTTACTATTGATATATACTGCCCTGCAGTTAACATCTAATTATATGGGATACTGTCTTGCAGTTAACATCTAATTATATGGGATACTGTCTTGCAGTTAACATCTAATTATATGGGATACTGCCATGCAGTTAACATATAATTATATGAGAATACTTCTGTCAATTTCCAGTAATTGCTCACTGGCCTTATGTTCTATAGAAATTGTGTGTTCATTGTCAGTAGGGGCCAAATTATTTTCATTGTTTGTAACTCAAATCTGTGTCTGTCAAATTTTAAATTTCTCAGATTCCTCAGTTCTTATTGATCAGATTGTTTTCAATTTAGCATATCTGTATGCACATGTGCAAGTGCCTCTAAGTATACTAAAAGTTTTACACTTTTTTCATTTTTTGCATCTAGTGTAAAAGGAAATTTTGCTATGAGGCTAAATAATCTTTGCCTTGAAAATTACAGTGTTCCTTAATTCATAAAGATGTATATGTCTGTCAAATTTCCGTAGTAGTGCAATTTTACATCCTTGAAGCATATTGTTGCTTATAAATTCTGTATTTACTCTCATGTTAAAAAAAATAATTAAATCGTGCTCGATGTTAGAGGAAAAAAAATTATTCAAATTTATTTTGAAGTTAAATTTTACATTTTAAGTATAGTTACGAGATCTTATTTTTGTTAACCATTTATTTATTTGAATTATCTTAAAAGGTGTTTATTTCATTAGAGAATTTTTTAGTATTAATGGTGCTTCCACTTATATGTATTCTTTCATTGTGTGCATAGTGATTTGAATCAATACCTGAAAGATTTAGCTGATAGTACTAACCTATTGAATAACTGCTGAAATTCAGAGAAGCAACTTATGTGGTTATTGTATATATTATTTAAGAACAGTGTATAGGCCAAACTTTTCATCAGCTCACCTGAACTGAACACCCCATCTCGCATTAAATTTTCTAGTCTGTATAAACTTAACTGTTGTAAAAAATCTATTCTTTCATAATTTTTTTCATCTTTCATTTTTCATGGTTTGTGTTCAAATTAATATGTTGTTTAGCCATTATAACATTTCACACTTTTGCATAAAAGTATACTAATAGAAATCATGTTACATTTCTTGCAGATAATGCCTTTTCCTTCATTGTTTGAGGATATTAACATTTTGTGAATGCATTCCGTTAAATACAAATGCTCATTTTTTATTTTAGATTTTGTGTATATTAGTGCCTTACCTTGCATTTGAATGCATAACTTGGGACATTGCTGTTCTGTATCTAAAGCATTTTTCATGTGCGATGGGGTGATAGTAAAAAAAATCATTTTGTACTTAAATTGTATTGTCTGTGATAGCATACATAATATGCCACTCACAGATTAATTGAAGAGCACAACTGTAATGTGAGACCAATATCTTATTGTGTATTTGATTCTGAGATCTGACTGCTATTAGTGAATATTTGACTACTAGCTTTGGGAAGCTCTCACCAAAATGTGTTCTATACTCTCACAAATTGTAAATAATTAATTTATTTAAAGTACTAAGTGCCCTTGAGGCATCTGCAAGTATTATCATAGTCATTATCTTCAAAATGAAACTAATTCAAAGAAACTGGTACTTTTAAATATTAGTCACTTACTTTTAATAATGTTTGTAAAAGAAAGTCTTAGTGTATGCTTTTAAAGATAGCTCATATTCTAGAGCTTTCAACCATTGGGAAAGTTAACTGATTTGAAAGCAGACATGCAAATTTATATTTCGGCTGGGAGATTTTTCTTCTAGTATTTAAGATTGATTTCAAGTGAAGATCTTGCTTGTACATAGGCTTTGTATTGGAATCACGTGGGATGGCAAAAAAAAAAAAAAGCAAATAGTTCTTGTATTTGTTGTATAATATGGTTAATTCCTCTGAAGAAAAATTGTATGGGAGGTTTGAGACCATTTTTCTATTGTAAAACTTGCTGTGAATTAAAGAATTAATGCTGATTATTGAGTCTTTTTTTTTTTTTTTCATTCACCACTAAGAATCAGCTTCCACAGAAGTTTTCCTTACCAAATATTAAAATAAAAACATTTAACTAATTTCATATCAATAAGTACTTTGATTGCCATAAAGAAAAAAAATTACCATATCCATTGGGATGCAAAAACAGCCATTTATCTGTTACAGAAATAAAAACTAAAGTTGCTAGGTATATCAGTTGTAAATATTGTAATGCTAAGTGATAATTTCAGTTTTATAGTTAGATAAAATGACTCAAAATTAAGTATAGCAATTCTCATGTTTGCAGGATGTGGTAGAGGGGGTATATGCTGTGCTACTTAAACATGTGGATCTACTTGATATAGTAGCAGCTTACCATATTGACTATGTAGCATGAATTCAAATATATTTAAAATGAACACTGTTTTACCAGCAGATTTTACTAATTTGTTAGCAATTGGCATGTATGGTTTAAAGATTTTATTTAAGCAATAGTTTTAACTTTTTATTGAACACAAAATTCTTTGTGTAAAATCAGGCAGATTTATTTCAAATTCCTAATTATTGATAAAATAACTTATATTATGTTCTTCGTCTAGGTAATTCAGAAAATTCTCGACTGCTATCCATATCTTCGATTTACTTTTGAAAGATATGTGTATGCAGTGACTTGATGAAAATGTATTCAGGAACTATTTCATATAATGGAGAATTTTCTAATGTAAAAAAAAAAATCATGGACTTACCCCTTTTTCAAACATAAAACATTGTTAATTAGTTGAATGCAAATGTATATAGACACAAAACCTTATGTAATAGTTACTTTAAATTTTACATTTTATAAAATTTTATACCATTTAGGAGATGCCAAGACATGAAGAGTTTTATATCCAGAGTGTTTTATTTTGTTTTACATTGGTTATTAAAAATTGATTTGAGTATTGTTGGATTAAGTGGATTTTATATTTAAAAAAAAATTGTGAGTTTTATGCAAAGGACTCGCATTAGAAATCTTCATTATGACTATGCATCTTTTTTCAGACAAAAGAAATGGCTAAATTATAAAGCAAGCTTAAAGAGCTTTAAAAAAAGTGAAAATTTTTTGTATATATATCTTCACATGCATGCCTCCATACCAAGTCCTGATATAACAACAGTTCTACCTTAAAATTTCTGTTATGCGTCAGTCATACAGTTTTTTTTATTATTGTAAGATAACAATTTCGTGAAAATATGTGATCTGGATTTTTGTGTGTGTTCCCAAATAAAAAGAAAAATGAAAAAATCTACAAAAAATGAAAATCCACTAATAAAACACAAATGTAGTCTAGGTTCAAACTAATTTTATTTCATATTAGAATATAAAGGAAATCACATACAAATTAACTGATACAAGAAAATGCATGTTAAATTGTCAAATATCTCATTAAGTCATTAATGAGATATTTGATTATTAATATTCTGTGCCAACTTATTAAAATTTCATTATATTTTGATAGTATACCAGCACCATGCTGTTTTTCATGTGCTGTAAAGTCAACTTATTTCTGTTATTTGTTTTTTATTATTTTAAGCTGTAAGCGCATTTGAGCAGAGGTATGTTGATTCAAAAAATGCGTTCACTCTCAGTGCACACCTAAGTAGTTTTTTGTATTTAACAGTGCCTGTTAGTATAAAAACTTTATTACTTTTATTTTCTATGTATTTTAGTGTTAATCAATATGAAACGTAATAATCTTTAGTTCAGCTTCCGATTTAATAAAACAAAATTTTTCCATCGACTAAATTAATTCCGTAATGTACAATTCCAAGAAAGGATTTTTTTTTTGTGAACACTAAAGTAGGATGCATATGAAACATTTTTTTTTTATCTTTTAAATTCTGAGCTAAGTAACAGAAGGACTGGAGTCTCATACATATGTTCTTCCATGACCTCACAAAAAGAAATCCATGGGCAGTAAATCGGGTGACCTAGGTGGCTAAGCGGTCGATCCACCTCTGCCGATCCATCGAGATTCAAATGTTCAGGTAATCACACACATCAGGTTTGCTATGGGCTGGAGCCCTATCATGTTGATACCACACATCTCTGGGATATGCAGGAACAGCGCCCAGAAAAGTCGGTAACACAGCCTTGAGAAAGGTTATGTATTTCTGGACATCTATTCGGGGCGGTAGCAAGTAAGGTCCCAACAGTCACCAATGATTTCAACACACACATGGCAAAACAATGTTGCATATCATGACTTCTCGTGCAATGCAGGTTATCGCAACCGCACACGCATGCATTGAACAAATCTTCATGAGTGAATGAAGCTTGATCTCTAAAAAGGACATATGTTGGAAAACTGGTGTCCGTGGCACCTTTCTGCATGAATCATTGTGCAAAATCCACATGCTTTGGATAATCATTAGGATGCAGTAACTGCACACTTTGCAGATGGTAAGGATGCACACGTTCCTCTTGTATCCGCCACACTGCTGAGTGAGAGACCTTAAGCTGCTAAGCAATAGCTTGTGTGCAAGTATTCGGATTATCTTCTTTGCACTGTAGGACTTGCTCTATGACATTGGCAGTCCGTGTCAGTCATCTTCTTCCCGTATCTTGCATGTTGCTGCACAATGACCCAGTTCACACAGATTGCAATGGACATGTGCAAACATTTGATGCTGCGGTATTCTGTTGGGGTATCGGTCTTCGTAAAATTGTCTAGTTTGGTTTATCGGTCTTCGTAAAATTGTCTAGTTTGGTTGTCCCATGTGCGAGATGCATGTCCATTAGCTCTTGATGTGTAAAACGATTCACTAGTTTATGAAAGAACTTAAGTCTTTAAAAATTAATGATATATTTTAAAAGAAGTTTTTCATGTCATTCACATACTGTTTTGAGTTTGCGTATAAGTTTTCTTAAAGCATTCTGTAACATTTATCATATATATATTTTTATAATTATATTAATGAGTGTATGTGGGACAAAATGTATTTCCAAATCTAACATCTTAAAGCATACAGTAGGTACTTTAATACAGTTAAATTTGCTTTTGTTTAATATAATTTAGCTTAAGTCCCAGCTTTAACTTACATCAGAACACTATATGTAATGTGCTCGTAACTTAAGCAAATGATACAATAAAATTGCATAATTTGTATACAATCTCGGACAACTTTGGATGCTAATTAAACGCTTGGTGAGTGTGTGGTGATACTGGTACCTCTTTTGTATTGTTTCTATTGTATCCAAATAATTAAATCGTTGAATATTGTTATGTTTGAGGAAGGAGGATTAAAATTTCATATTTCTCATTTTATTCGTGTTATGCACTTTGTTACCACAGTGAAGTAGAAAAATTATTTTAAAACTTATTCATTTTTAGAAATTTTGTATTCTTTCATATTTGCATATATATAGGTTTTCATATTTTAATGGTGAATAGTAATTAAAAAGGGACATGAATATAATTGCAAGTTTTATCATAATCTTTATGTGTTTGGTTGTTAGAGAATATCAAGTACATAGGCCAGCTTTCCTTGCTAAAATAACAGATCACATATCTTAGCATCTGATTTGACTAATATCACAACCTATTTAATATCCGAGGGGGTTTGCCAAGTAGTTAAAATAACTCAATCAGGCACAAATAGAGAAATTTCTTGTATGGCCAGATGCATTTCCCAATGTCTTTTTATGTCTCAAGTCAAAAATCCAATTTTTGTTTATTATAATACAAACAGATAAAAATGTTGACTTTCATTATGACAAAAATTACAAAAAATTAAAAGTAATAATTTAGAAATGCAGGCACTGGTAAACTAAAAAGGCGAGTTATTTTGAATTTATTTTGGCAGTACCTCAGAGTAAAGGGTGTTTTAATTAATATACTGTAAAATGAAAAGAGCGTTTTTTGTATTTTTCGATAGCATTTAAAAATTGATATACAGTACAAAATCCGAGATCGGGACTTCGGCAATCCCGGATTTGGGATTTTTCTGGGTATTAGATCATCATTTTAAATCTATTAAAATGGCATGTATAAATTATAAAATTAAAAATACGAAATAATGAAGCATTTATTATCTAAAGGGTATCAATATTTACAAAAAAAAAAGCTTATTTGTTTACACTACTAAAAATTTCTTCCAATGTAAGTTGTTTAAGTTGCTTCGTTTTTTGGGCTAATACTTTCTCTTTAATTATGTAGATCTGATTTTTTTTGTTCAGTTACAAAGTTCCATTGTTCAAGTCCTGTAATTGTGTCGAGAATTCTGACAAACTTGTCAATCGACATTTTTTCGTTTTCAATAACCTCTTCGACACTTTCTTCACTATCGGTCGCAATAATTTCCGAGTCTAGAACCATACTTCAGATTTCGCCATCCGTTAATTGATTGATGATTGGGGCATAGTAATCGCAATGAAAAACACTATCATCTTCATTTATTACCGCTTCTCCACATTTCTCTACAAAATTCATTAATTGGGAAAATTTCACCTTTGGTTTGCGATATCCGAAAACCTACGAATTCGTGGCTATCAGCATCACCGTAAAATATGGTAGATGGCCGTAAATTATGCCGAGCATTTTTTAAAGTATCTGGAGACACCCCTTCCCACGATCTTGCAGTGCTCCACACAACAGATTATATACTGAAATATTTCAGCAGTTCTCGAATAGCCTCGCCATTATTTAAGAAATTTAACATTGATTTTAAAAATACTACTTTACATTTGCATTTCAGCTCCCACACTATTCCGATAGTTATAGGCCGAATGATGGACGTACAATTTGGAGGAAAGAATAATGCGGATACGTTTATCTTTCACTAAAAATGTAAGTGACGTATGAGCCGTACAATTAGGATAATTTTTGTGTCATCAAGTGAATCAACCGAATGGAAATGTTAGCCGATCCTCGGGTGCAAAATGATTTTCAAACCAATCTTTCATTAATCCACGCTCTTTTGTTTGCACAATATATAACGAGGAAAAGCTTCACTACTTTAAATGCTCAGGGTCGTGTATTTTTTCCGATTACTAAAAGTTTACACTTGTACATTCCTGCGCATGTTAAAATTGTTAGTCAGCTTTGGAATCTGACACCAGTTGGAGCCTTTACTGTAGAGTTTGCCAGGCTATTTCGCGGTACATATTGCCAGAAAACACTAGTTTCATCATCGTTGTAAATTCGTTGCACTATTAGCGAGTTCAATAAATTCATCATAGTTCAGCAGCTGAGTGTATCACCTATCATGAGATTAGCGACGAAAGACAAGTTGTTTCGCGAAATTTTGTCTTGCTTCTATGGCGCACTGAGACAATTAAGCCTGAGTTGTATTATTTTAGTTATTTGTTGTACTTACATCTATTTCTTGTACATGCTTAAGGCTTATCCGAGTCCTGAATGAATAAACTGCCACATATACTTAAGGCTTATCGAAGGCCGCCGCTAGCTATCTTACCGCCTGATGCAATCTCTGCGTGTCCTAGATTCTGCTAACAAGGGCATCCTGAGTTCTAAGTACCGCCTCTAAATTTTGGGTCTCAGTGCCTTCCCTAAGTTCTAAAAATTTTATCATCCCTTGATTTTGTTGCTCAGTGCTTCTTTAAATTCCAAAAATTTTGTCTTCCTTGAATTCCGCCGCTCGGTGCGGTCATACGACCTCTGTCGCTGGTGCTGGGTTTATGTTAATAAATCAATTATTCTTAATTAAAATAGTACTAAATGTAATTGTCTGGCCTTCTTTCTATTCTTTAACAAAATCTATTTTTAGTGAATCGAGAGAAATTTTTGTAGAATTTTTTCTTGTGAACATTTCTTAGCGCATTTAATTTAAATCTGTAATCACCGCCAAGCGTAATGTCACAGAAACGTTTATCATACTCTTTGTTATTCAATTACTAATTTAAACAAATTATTTAGTCATTGCTGAATGTGTCATTACACAAATTGTCATGTGCTGATAAACATGCGGTAATGAAATGCCAAATATAATAAATAATGACTCCCTAAATTCGTGTCATGGATATAAAATATTAGTTTCCATATAGAATGTTACGGTTTGAGACGTATGCCAAGCAGATAGGAAGTCAAATTATTGATCACACAAATTTATACTAAAATGATTCTTTCCTCAATAACGAAGTATTTTATTTAGTGCTGAAATGAAATTAAGAATCGTGACTCTCCGCATGTTTTATTTATAGGGCAAAATATTAATTGCGCAAACATATAAAAAAAATTCCTAAAAAAAGTTGGTGGTGGATTTGATGTTCAGATTTTAAATCATTCCGGATCTTGGACTTTATACCGTATAACAGTACCTTTTTTTCGTCAATTGGCATAATTGATCGGATAGCCATAAGTGCCCCTTTTTGCTTGTGTATTTAATCAGTTTGTAAAGTTGAACTTCTAACTCTTAATTGTACTTTCTTGAAACGGCCTTTTATTCTGCAAAGTTGACAAGACTTCTCAGCTAGCCTCTTTAAAATTGATTTATTAGAAAGAAATTTTTCGATCAATTTTGTTTTTCGCTTAAATTCTAGAACATGTGTTCTTGTAACAATTTGAATTTTTCATACAGTAACTAGCTACAAATTAAGAGTTACTCTAAATAGAAAAAATGCTATAAAAAGGCGCTTAATAAATTATTGCAAATACTTTCGTAATATATTGGCCCTTCCGTAAAGATAGCGACTACACACTACATGGAATTCACGAAAGCAGGGAAAACCAATCCTCATTCCCCAAATTTTAAGGATGTTAACAGAAATAAGACGGGCTATTTACTTAATAATGATTTAAAAAAGTATTATTTAATTTAAATTACTATAGTTTGCATACGGGTTCATAATGGATTGGATAAACATGGAACCTTCTCAATACTCCGAAGTCAACGCTGAACCGAGAACTGATGTGGAATGGTGTTCAAGACACCCGGGTGCATGAGCCCAATGCCCTACCACAAATCGAACGATTGAAAATTTCGAAATACTTTACTTAATGATCCGTTAAATAGATAAGGTAACAAATTTGCATTATTGAATTTAAAAAATAATATTATAAATGCTAATTAGTTGGAGGAGATTGTTCAAAATGCTGATCGAGTTGTGAATAAAAAGTACTAAGTGCGCAATAATAACAGTCGTAGGGGTAAGTTTGCACAATTTAATAAGATACAAATGAATTAAAATAAAAAAATACAAAAGAATGGAAAAAAAGTTAAAAAAATACAAATGAATGGAAGGAAACTTATAAATAAAGTTACATTAAATACTAATTACTTCTTTATCACCCTGGGGCCATGTTCCACTTTTTATGCTTCTCTTCCAGGGAGTTATAGATCAGGATGACTTAAATGTTCTAATTTTTGCATGAAATTTTCGTTTATTTGGACAATGCCAAGTTCTTCATGAATGATATTATTACGAACGTACCAGAGTGCTTAGGAGATGTGTCTGAGAACACAGGTCTGTGCAGTTTGAAGTTTTTTTTCTGTCATTTACAAAATGCCCAGACTGGACATGGGCTTATAAATGAGTAACTTGTCAAACGCTAAATGCGACATTTTCTCTGACCGATGGTTTCTGCTTTTGGAAAGGTTGCTGTTAGTTTCTCTTCTGTTCATTCCAGAAATGTTTATTCTTTTTAAGTCGATGGATAATGTTTCTTGCTGTATTTCTAGCTTTTCATTTCATAATGACGGTTTCTATGTGCTTTTGATAAATCGAAAACGTCAAGCTTTCTTGCTAGATTCCTCATTGCTTTTATACTAATTAGTCCTAAGCGTAAAGAGGAGCATTTGTAACAAAACGAAGATATCTCAGGCTTGTTTTTTGGGCAGTTTATATCTTAATTGCATTGAATCAGGGCCCTATTATGATCTTGTTCTATGTTTGGCGTGCTTCGTGTAATCTCAGTGATTGTTATTGGATTTATGAGGAAAAATTACATTGTAACGAAGTTTTCGTTGAACCACCATCATTGCTTATCTTTCCCCTTCCCCCGTACTTCCTGGAAGGCCAACGACAATGTTATAATTAGAGGATCCCAATCATTTACTTAGACTAATATTTCAAATTTTGTATGTCTCTTACCCATACCAAAACATATTGACGCTGTATGGAGGCAGCTTAAAAGTAGACTAAAATAGGCGAATGGAGACAAATATAATATCAGATTAAGGGGAGACTGACTGGAGCACTATATTTTTCATTTGTCAAAAAATTAAATTAACTACAATACAATCAAAATAATCATCAATTACTTTACAGCATATGCCAGCGGCCTCCGAAGCAATTTTATGCTGCCCAGGAGTACATTTTAGTTAAGAATTTAATGTATATACTGTTCGAGATTTCCCAAAACTAACTGTTCTCCTTTCTCCTAATGAACTTAAAATAAAATAATTTTACATCTAATATTCCAAAGCGTCATGTTTATTTTCAAAATCAGTAGCATACCATTAACCAAAGATCAGAAGGTTGCCAAGCAATGCCAAACATGCAATGTTGGGTTGTGCTTTTTCAAAGGGGGGTGTCACTTCGAAAAGTGCCACCATGAAAAGAAATATAGGAAAGTGTAAATATATACCCATGTTACTTTTATTTTCATTTATACGCATGTAACCAAGAAGAGTATTTGGGGGTGTGTAGAGTAGCAGGCCTACCCGTGGCACACCCTGGGTGATGCTAAATCTGCTACGATTGTTTTTTAATCGTAGGCAAAATCTTTTACTCTAGTACGCGCTGCTTAGCAATGCTCGCTTCAGCCCTCTTTTCGAAGCTCTATTCATTCAGTGGGCCGGCTTCGAGCACACTCACAGAATTAAAAGGGAAGGGCATTCTTTACAAAATTTTGCCTGTGTGCTCCTCTAGGCCTAATTAGAATTTTTTTTTCCGAAATTCCAACTTTAAGAGGTAGCGTACCGGAAAGGATGAAAAATGTAATGCAGCTAGTAATGTAAATAAAACTAAAACTTAAACAGCCATTAATAATTTTATAGCTCTATTAATTATCCAACAAATGCATTGAGAACCAAAACTAACTCATTCTGAATTAAGATTTTATCCGGAACGCAAGTCACTTGCTTTCTACACTTCGGCCTAGCTGGACAGCTGCTTGCTACTCTCTTCTTACTGCAAAGCTATCAAAAACGTAAACGTTTTGAAACAAGCATATGTATGTATATATATATATGCCTGTTATATAAATGTGTGTGTGTGTAAATCAGCTTTATAATATATTTTAGTAATTCCTCATTTTTAATTTGAGTAATTCGTCTCTCTATTCTAAAAAAAATAACAACAACATTTATGGACTGCGTCATATCTAGATTAATATATGCCATATATGCTCTATAGAGCTTGCGCTGACGCTGTTAATTTGGAACCTAAACTCTGCAAACGGAAACCTTTCTCTTCACAGACTGCCATATTGGATAAATGCACACTTTTTAGCTTCACCCTTTGTGCTTCTTGGATGCTATTTCACTGTGCTCTCTTTCTATTGCAAGTGTCAGTGTCAGAAATATAAATTTTCTGGAAATAGGCACGGTTAAAGTACCAAGTGAACTGTTTCCACAGTTATCAGTTTAAATAAAAATGGAATTTAATCCGCCTCAATTCAAGTTTCCTTATCATTAAGGATTTAACATTCTACGCAATCCTCTTCAACATGCCATTTATGTGTTACGCCATCAACATTGCTACAACGTCTTTTTTTTACATTTATATATTTATATGTGTATAATGAATCAGAAAAAGACACAGCAATGTTGATGGCGTAGAACGTAAAGTTAATATTGGAGAACAAATTTGCAGCCAAGTAAGGTTAAATGTTCAAATTTATTTCACTTGGCATTTTCAGTCACAATTTACTCGCCACTCTGCCTGTTCAAAAACATTTACATTTTTGATACTATTATGATAGGAAGAAAAAGCAACACGTCGGCACCTTAATAGCAAGAAAGCTAGAAGCAAAAGTGTGCAATTATCCAGTGTGGCAGCCTATTAAGAGAAAAGTTTCAGTTCTCGAAATTTTTAGTTCAGGTTCTCAATTAGCTACGTCATGAGCGTTATGCAAGCCATGCAACATAGACTGATCTAGAAATGACGATGTCTCGAAAATTTACTACTATTTTTAGAATAGAGAGAGGAAATTAAGGACTATTGCTGGTTTAAATTATAATTTTGCGATTTACGTATTTTTTATCTTACACACACACACACGTATATTATGATAATATTATGATTAAATCAGAAATATCACTTCTTAAAGGAAATATTGGAAAGTACACCCAACAGGTTGCTAAGAAAGCCTAAACAAATCCTTGAAATTTGCGGAAACATCATTTTTAAAAACTTTAATGTTATACACATGCATTTAAATTTCGAACTATTTCTTAATAATTTTCTGTACGTGGTAAATTATGGATATCATCTTTATTATTTTGAAACAAAAAGTTAAGAACAGCAAAGCATTTCCTTATAAATTTAACATATTTTTACTGGGAAATACATGCACGGAAGATCTTAGAAACGCGCACTTTTCATTGCCGTAATGCAATGCTTTGATAGAACAAACATGGATGCTGCTTGTTAGGTAGAGTTTCATTCCCCCTAGTGAAAGAAAGCGCGAACCCTCCCTCATTCTGTTCTAACCTTCTTGAGAAAAACATATATACACTATTAAGTTGCCTTCTTAAAGAGAGTGTGGTGACCGGCGGCAGGTCGCGCTGATGATTCCAGATAATGAATATTTAATTATGAGAAGCTTTATCCCAATGTCTGGAAAACACAGAACGATTAATGTAGGTAAGATTACTGTCCGCATTGCATTATGTGAGGATTCTACTAATGGCGGCTATCTCTAGTCGAGAGTTTCAGAGCATTCTGGCGTGTTTTTCGGTTGGTAACAATCTGTAGACTGAATTAGCCGCACCTCCTTAATTTTTCAGTCGTATTATCTGGAACGGCATTAGAGGAAAAACATGATAATTGGTTCATCAGTCTTCCTGAAAACGAGAGGCTTTGACGACAAACACGGTGCAAATCGCTAAAATCTCTTGTTACTGATCGCGAAGCTATTGTACTGTCAACTGGAACTTATTATTGCGTCTACGATGTCAGAATATGCCGTGTCACACACCATAACAGCTTGAAATGCGGGGGCCGCACACACGGTTTTCTCTTCTCTGTGTGGTCCTCTGAAAGATAAAAAAGAAAATTTTCTAAGCATTAAAATTTAAATATTTCAAATAAGCAATGATAAAATTTTTTCCTTTTTAGAAGGTAAACCGTATAGAAATAGGGTGACATTTGTACAAATTTTGCTGTTTAACAAAATTAGTGATTACATTAGTTAACCGCTTATTATTATCCGTACAAGACTTTCAATATTATGCAAGCATATATATTTTTCAATATTATTATTTCAGAATGAAAAAAACAATTTAATCTATTACTAACAATTTTTTTAAAATTATTATGGTATTATAAAAAAGTAAAAAAAATATGTATATATAAAAGAAATAAAATCAGATTTCTCAGTTTTCTTCTTCTTATATGTGAATTAGAGTTTCAGAAAGCTGTGCTTCTTTTACTCTGCATCTGATGAAGAGGATCGGTAAAACAAAATAAGTAGTATGGTCTTGGTATAGACAAAGTGACGAAAGTATAAGCCAAGTGGCCGCCATCACTCAACGAATAAGGTGAGTTGCTGGTAGAAGGTTCAAATCAATGAACTGAAGAGTCTAGTATAGGTAACAAATGTTAAGGATGCAGAATGTTAGATGGATATTTGTCTTTTTCTCTGGGAAATGGAGAATGTGGTTGTTAGGATGAGTGAGAACAGAATAGAAGAAATTTCTGGCAAGTTTTTGAATATAATCTTGAATTGTGTCTACTTTGAGATCATGGAAGATATAAGAATTTGGAATGAACCATGGCAGCGTTGACAATCTCTTTAAGGGCTTTGTTTTGAAGAACTTGGATGTGTAGAAGGTGAGTTTTGGCAGCGTGGCCCTAGAGAGGACTAGCATAGAGTAATGCTGGTTTCTCAGTTTTAAGAGCAAAAGAACAGATCTAAATGAATAAATGGCAAGACGTTACAATAACATCACTGTACATCTGCCACTGTCATGGCTGAGGGAACAAACTTCACTTAGAATTAAAAAAAGTGCCCTTGACAGACTAAATATAACCCAGACAGGACTAGCATAGAGTAATGCTAGTTTCTCAGTTTTCAGAGCAAAAGAATAGATCTAAATGAATAAATGGCATGACGTTACAATAACATCATTGTGCATCTGCCATTGTCATGGCTGAGGCAACAAACTTCACTTAGAATTAAAAAAAGTGCCCTTGACAGACTAAATATATTTTATATATTAATATTACTGTATGAAAATAATATTGTATCGAATTTCTGTTAATTTAGAAAATAAATGGGCTTTGAGTTTTGGATTCAAGTGTTGTTATTATACACTAGGTAGCGCTAACGTCTTACACTGAAGTTTACGAGACACAAGCAGAGGATTTCCGATCTCACACAAATTGCGAAGTGTGTGCGGCTGTTTAGAGAAAAGCTGTGTGAGTGATTCATGGGATGTGGTAAGAAGAGTTGGGTTGGGTTACATTGGTCTCTCGCACCTATGGATTACATGGTTATTTGCCGGTGTGTGTCTTCCGCTGTATTGGATATGTAACTGTGTGTGGATTAAGTTATCTATATCTTGAGTTTATACCACTATATGCATGGTTTCCCATAGATAGTGACGCGTTTCCTACGTGGAACGAGGATACTGTAGACATCATGGCGCTCACCCAACCGAGTGTCAACTGTAGTTTAGATGACATTGATTTAAATAGTTTAAAGGTAAGACTATCCATAAGATGTGTTATTTCAAATATTATGAAAAAAAGTTCCTGAATTTATCGTTATAACTTTGATTAAGTACTTAGTTAAACGATGCCGGTATACAGTTGTGCATGGCTAACTTTTGTTTATGTATGTTAGGGGAATTTAAATCAGATGATTTCATCATTAGAAAGTATACGAAAGAGAAAATTGTAGCTCGTTTGAAAACCGGCATTCATGAGTTTTTATTTTTGGATTCTACAGTGTATAATGCTGTTTAGAATTGTAAACGAATGGTTGCCTTAGCTTTGTGATCGGAGATTATAATGGTAGTCGCATTAAACATTATTGTTGTCAGGAGTTGGTAATAAATCAAGTTATTAACTGAAAATAAAAATGCATAAGTATAATTCTATGATGATAGTGTAAATAATGTATGGAATATCGCGTCATTTTATTTAAATCACAGCCGTGTTTTTGTAGCCCATTTATGACATTTTAAAATTTTGAGTGAATTTTTTTATTTAGCTTTTTAAAATTTTACATTATTAAAACCTATAGAAAAAAGCCAGAATTGTTTGAGTAAGGTAATGTTAAATATATCAAAACTGATGTTCATTTAAACTTATTTTCAGACTTCCGTACGTATAAATATATTTAATGAAAGATGTAAACAACACTTTAGTTATATGAAGTCATTACGCAATAGTCTTTTACTATCACTATATTACTTTCAAAAGAATATAACTGAGAGTGTAAAAGTATATAAAATGAGATTATAGAGTGGACTTATGGAAGATTTAACCTGGCTTCAGTTATATTCATTGGTAAAATTTCATCAAATATCCCACTTAAAATTAACTAGTTGTATGTCATCAGTTGAAGTTTTAATGATAAATACGTTGGTTTAGTTTTAATTGTGAAGCAGCCTATATCTCTTAATTTGTCACTGTCATCACTTTATAGTAATTTTCTTCAGTTGCTGATGAATATATCTTTATTTATAATTTATACAAAGGTAATTTATTTTTGAAAACTTACTAGATGTGTCTTGAATGTGAACAGTGAAATTTGCAAAAATTTCATAGTTAGTATTTAAAGTTCTTGATATATGATCTTAATTTCGTGAGGATATTTAACATCACATCATTGATCTCTCTCTGGATTTTGATTGAGTAATCGTTATGGAGAGAAGGTTGTCATATCAAAGTAAGTGCTGTCAAATATAAATTAAATCATCCTTTAAATTCCCATTTTATTAGAGTGGTGAGTATGAGCGAGGCATTTTCTATAAATCAGATCCATATTTTGGTCTTCTGTTGAGTGCTTGATTGTACTGAAATTTATGTGGGATATATATAGAAGGTACTCAGCTGGGATTACTTGCATATAATTTCTTTGAAAAGCTCTCAGTTTTAAGTAGTTGAGAATGATTTTCCTGTTTTTGTTCTGTGCTAGAAAATTGGAAGCACATGACGTTTGATATGTATTAAATAGGTTCAAGTAAAGTGTGCTGTTCCT
>KK117061.1:127234-138957 GCA_000611955.2 Stegodyphus mimosarum
AATGATCATGGCTCAACTCAGTAAATAAATGCATTTACAGTCTAACATTTGGTCTGTCATTTTAAAGGCAATTTCCTCCACATTTTTTTGTTGTAGAATATTTACATCATAAAATGTGTAAAATACATAATTATAGCATTTGTCATGTAGCTTTAAAGATGTATAAACTATATTTTTAAGGTTTATTACTATGAGAGTTTTAATGGGTCGAATTAATTTTAGACTTTTTGAAAATTTACAGAATATAAAATAAATTATTTGAGGTTTTTTTTAATGTTTAAAATATCTATACGTAAATAATTGATACCTCAATTGTATTTTGATGTGACACATTAGCTAAATTTGCTAAAACATGCAATTCTTGTTGTGATGAGAAGAAAGAGTTTTTTTGCAGTTCAAGCATTATTTTCATTTGTCAGATAAGGCAACCAAAATAAAAAATACTAAAGACATATGCAAAAAATTTGAGTCTCTCATATGATATTTAAGAAAAAGATATCAATAGTATTTTGCACCGTTTGATAAAATGTCAAATGATAAACTGCTAGTTAAATTCAGAGGTAGATTAGGGATAATGTAATATATACCTATAAAATCAGCTGCTTTATAAAATCACATTTAGGGTATAAAATATATGCCATTGTATTTAGGGGGAACTGAAGGGGCTGCAGCCCACTCTTCCCTGAATCTGAGGCCCACCAGCGGCCGAGCGGTAAAGACGCTGAACACTGGTAGTTCGGTCCGAGGTTCGAATCCCGCGAACGGGCTGGCTGCATTGGCGTTTTCGTGGTTTTCCCCATGTGTAGCGTGTATACGAGCCAGTTTCCCTTAGGAAGTCCTCCACGAAGGCATCCCTCCCTTTAGGCAGATAGCCCTCGTGTGCTTTGCCATAATTGAATAACCTAACCTAACCTAACCTTCCCTGAATCTGAAGTTTCAGTTTATAAATATAATACAGTTACAAGAACATTTGTTATGGATAAAAAGTCACAGCCCCAAATTAAATTTTACTTCAGTACTGATTAAAAGCACTTACAAACAAAGGCCATGAAATCTGTTTTGACAATTTGCCAGCGTAGATGTGATACTTGATTTACACTAATGGGGGCAATGTCGTATAGGACCTTCGAGACAAATTCCGAAAACTTGGAGGATTTTGAGCAAATAAAACTTGGAACAATATGACACCATATTTATATAATGCGACACTTAAAAGTTCTTTTGCTTGTCTTGGTTGTATAAAAAAACTTTAAAAAGTATTATTTTCGTACATACGTTACAAGAAGAAAAAGCTTTGAAAAACATATAGTACCATGTGCACCCACTTTTTCAATATACAGCTAACTTAGGGAGTTGTAGATCTAACGCAGATAATTATTTTTAACATTTTTCTTACATTGACCTCTTTTAAAAGAATGGTTTTTTTTCTTTGGTCCCTTACAGTTTTCTCAATAATACAGTGTACAACATAATCATATTACAAATAATTATGCATAAATAACTATAAAGATAACAATTAGACTAAAAATGTGAACAGAAGTTTTGAAAATAACGTTTATTAGGCTTAGGTTTTATTATTTTTTTATTGTTGTTATTTTTGATGGTACATTTTAAAGAAGAAAAAAAGCCAAAGTTTACCAAAAAAGAGCGAATAGTTGTCATTTTTGGTGCCATAACACAAATTAATTGATATTGCGGTGAAAATGCGCTTTAGCCCACTGCTTGGCGATGGTTTGAAAATCGCCAATTCGGCGCGTTTCTGCGAAATGTCTTTGCAATTGCAACCTCCCGACACGCTCCGCGAAAACTTAATGTAAACAAAACATAGAATTCTAAAGCATAAATTAGTATGGAAACTGTTGTCACAAAAAGATAAAATAATATGCAAAACGAACATTATGATCATTAAAATATTTGTCAGTTAGGTTTAAATTAATTATTTACTTTTTATGTTGTAATACTTACACATTTTATGCCGTTACATAACCTTCCCGACACGCTCTGCAAAAACATAACCAAAATGGCATCGAAGAAAGAAGGAATTTTTTTTTAAAAGGGCATTAAAATTACAAACGATACCATGTACACACCGTTCCGTTTTAACTTTAAAAAAAATCTGCGAATTGCACAATGTAGGCAACGTACACAAATGAACAAAATAACGAAAATAAATTAGAAGAAAATGCCATGTGTACAGCGTTCCTTTTAAACTTAAAAAAAACTTCAGCGAATTGCACAATGTAGGCAACGTGCACAAATGAACAAAATAAGCTAAAATAATGAAAATAAATTACAAGAAAATGCCATGTGCACAGCGTTCCTTTTAAACTTAAAAAAAACTTCAGCGAATTGCACAATGTAGGCAACATACAAACAGTCGGCCATGTTGGCGGATATACGGAATTACCCATGTTGGCGCGTTTATTGCTCATTCAAAAACAATCGCCGCCAAGCAGTGGGCTAAAGCGCATTCCAACCGATATTGCAACTATATGACATGAACTGTTTTAAGAACAAAATTTTTTTTCAAAGTTTGTATTTTGATCACTGTTCTATGAGATCTGGCAAACAATGCAGGTGATGTTATTAGTTTCTTATAAGAGTATAAATTACTGCCGAGTAACCATCAGTGTTTCGATTTGTATGAAATGAAGTTTTATTCAAGTTGATCAAAGAGTGCATAATGATGGTTGAAAGACATGGAATCGATGAGAATGTGAGTTGGTAACTAGTTTGTAGAAAGTAGATTGCCATGTGTCATTACCATCAGTTTTATCTACTGCTTGTATGAGGCAAAGAAACCATTCTTGTCACACTGCTCGTGTAGCTAGAGGGAAGCAATGGGAAGACAACCACCTCTGGGTGCAGCATCCTGTGGATGCCAAATTTATGTTACCAAACTTTAAAGTATTTACAAACAAATTAAATGTTTTCTGTTGTTCTTGTTTGGCAAACAGGAAGAATGAAATGTTTTCCATTCTTAGCAAACAGGAAGGAATGCGAAACTGATGTTACGAAACTTTAGAATGAAATGTTTTCCATTCTTGGCAAAAAGAGTGTGCGAAATCTTCAGTCGTCCCTGGGTGCTGAAAACCCATGCTATAGCTGTGAGCCCTCAGTTAGAAAGCCACGATTTTGTTCAGTGCAATCAAAGAAAATATGAAAAAAGGAACTATCATTTATTTCGAACCTAGGGGACTCCCATAGGTAGTTTGGTTGGTAATAGAGTTCAAATTCATTTTGCAAATGAAACTTGCCCACATTTTCCCCTAATGCGTTTCATAACCACAAACGTCGAAAAATTAATGATTGTAACTAAACTTTGTATTTCATAAAAAATTAGTAGCTACTTATATAAAATAGATAACGTAGTAATAAATATTGAAAGTCAGATTTGTTTTTAAACGTGTATCAGGAGAAACATGGAAGTGTAATTATGATCAAGGTTATAAGGAATTTTTATGTTATTTGAATTTGAGCAAAGTGTATGGAGGCTATCAGCCTCAGAGGAGAGATGTCTTTCTGGGTGTTTTCTAGCTCATATGTGTGTTACACAAGGGGAAATCCATGAAACCGACCATGCAGCCAGCCCGAACCTGGGCTCAAACCCAAGTTAAATTACCAGTATTCAGGGGCCACAGATGGGGCCTAAAATTATAAAGAAATGGTAGTGTGTATTTGGACTAAAGGTCTGGATCTGTTATGATTACTGTAATTTCAGATTGCATGTAATATTCATTTATCGCAAGTTCTAAAAATATGTAGGGTCAAAACTAACTGTTACTCATATAGATCTCATAAAAGTAATTAGAAATATTTGAAATTTTTTTTTTATGTTTGAAACAATAATACACTTACTGCTGCTTGAGTATTTGTTAAAAGCGTGAAATTCCCACTTGAATTAGTAATTTAAAGATTGTATTATGCAGTACTAAAATTTAAGGTATTGTTAGCTTCTTTTTAAATATTTTTGCAGTATCTCGCTGCTACAACTGCGCACAATTCCAATCGAAAGTCTGATATTTTTAACCATAACTTCTTCAAAATATTTTGCCATTTTAGCATGATTTGTTTTGTTTACAGTAAATTGAATAATTCATCTCAGGCGGAAAATAGAATTGACTCGTGAACATTTTCGTGTGATTATTTTTCATAGCTTTTGACTTATCAAGACAAGAGTGCTTTGATGAACTTAATTCTTTATACAACAATAAAGCACTGTCCTGCAACACTGTAAAAAAACTGGTATAATGAATTTGGTCATGGCTGATGTTTGCTCGAGAATTAATTCCGTGAAGGTCGTCCAAAATCGGTTATTGTGCCAGAAATTGATGCTGTGCACAAATTGATAAAGCAAAATCATCGTATGACATACCGTGAGATTGAGGCATCATTGTGCATTAGTATAACAAACATCAATAAGATATTACCTGAACATTTGGGGGGGGAACAAAAAATAAAACAAATAAAAAAAAAATTATTGTTCACTTTTGTTCCCACATAATCTGACAAATGCTCAAAAGAAAGCTTGTATCGATTGGTGCAAGGAAATGTTGGAAACATACGTTGTTCAAGGTTCACTGAAGACTGTGTATAACATCTACACAATGATGAATCATGTATCTATGTATATGAGCTCAAAAGAAACAGCAGTCGATTGTATGGGTGTTCCAAGATGAACCAAATCCAACAAAAGTTGTTCACGGAAGAAGCACATTGAAGCAAACGATTTCCTCTTCGGCATTATTGGTGATGTGACGACAGTGGCATTACAACACAGGACGGTCAATCCTGAATGGTACACAATTAATACACGACCATTTGTTTGCCAAAAGTCATCAGAGAAATTCGAAAAAGGCAGAAGCAGCAGCTAATCATTCTTCCTCGTGACAATGTGACCTGTGACACATTGGCTCAATCAAAGGAATTTTTGATGTGCTGAAACATCTGATTGATGGGTCATCTATTGTTCAGCCCTGATTTGGCACCCAATGACTTTTTTATTTTTGCACATAAAAAATAAATTACGTGATCAGCAGTTTGTGACACCCAAAGAAGCGGTTGATGCATATTTTGCAGATACCTAAATTGAAGTCAAAAAAGTGCTTCGAAAATTGGTTTAAATGTGTACAAAAGTGTATTGATCTTCATGGAGAATTTTTGAAAAATGATAAAATCAATTTTGATGGCCAGATATATAAATAGCAACCCTCATATTGTATATCCCTGATGCCAACCTGTCGAATCATTATTTATTATATTTTCCTTTCATCACTGCATGTTTATCATCATATAACAACTTCATTTAGTGCTATTTGAATTAATAATTTGTTATTAACATAAACACAGAACCAGTGTCACAGACCATATGGCCGCATCAGGTGGCAGAATTTAGGGAAGAAAAAATTTTTGGAATTAAGAGAATGAGCAAAAGAATTAAAGGATGATAAAATTTTTAGGGAAAGCACTGGGACTAAAATTTAGGGGCAGCAAAAATTAAGAACTTAGGGAGGTGCTTGGTAGCATAATTTAGAATCTTCAAAGACTGCATTAGTCGGTAATGTATTTTGCGCCGTCACTCGATAAGCCTTAAGTATATGTGGGAATTTCTTTATTCTGGGTTCAGGTAAGCCTTAAGCATGTGCAAGAAACATACGTAAGTATAACAAATAACTAAACTAATAACATTCAGTCTTAACCGTCTCATGCATGACAGAAGCAAAAGAAAATTTAGTGGAAAATCTTGTCTTTTGTCGCCAATCTCATGATACACAGCCAATAATGTATAGCAGATGGTATTAAGCTAGGCTAAAATTATACTTTACTGATTCCTAGGAATTTCTGTTAATATAGCAAATTATGCTGTTCCTTAACTTTCTGATTTGATCCAGTTTATTATTCTTTGCAGGCTGTTATTATTACAGCAATTTTATGAAATTTTGATTATATCAAAAACAGTTTCTAATTCTGGAACTGCTGCAGTAGGGTCTACGAAACGAAATTATGTTTTGATAGCCATTAAACAAAAAGTGGAATTGCTACAAAAAATATATAGAGGTATAGACGTCTCAAAATTATGCGAGGAGTCTGGCATTTGGAAGTCAATTTTATATGACATAAGAAAACAGGAAAAGGAACTTTTGAATTTTTTATGTATTCCAACACCTGACTCGGAATGAATAACAGAAAAGTTATTTGTTATGCTAAAAGTGATGATTGAATGGATCGAACAGCATCGCAGCAAGGACGTGCCATTGAGGGGTCCAATGCTAATGGCTCAAGCCAAAATATTTCATGAAGAAATGAACTTAAAAAGAGTGCACATATTCAGTAGGTTGGTTAACCAGATTTCAAAATTGCCACGGTATAAGACAAAAAATTTCAGGTGAAAAAGCATTAGCTGATACTGAAGCTGCTGAACTATTTGCAGATGAGTTCATTGAACTGACTAGTGAAAAGTTATCTGCAGAACAAATTTACAATGCTGGTCTTTTCTGGCAATATGTACTGTGGAATATCTTGGGAACCTCTTCAGACAAAGTGAGAATAACAGTTTTAGCATGTGCAAATGCAGCAGGAATGTACAAGTGTAAACTTTTAGTAATTGGAAAAAATACATGACCTTGAGCATTTAAAACAGTGAAGATTTCTCCCCGTTATATATTGTGCAAATAATAAAATAAAAAAGGATGACACAAGTGTTAATGAATTCTTGGTTTGTAAATCATTTCATACCCGATGCTCAGCAACATTTGAATTCAGTTGATTTAACTGATGATGCAAAAATTGTCCTGATTGTAGGCAACTGTTCTTTATACTTTCACTCAAGTTCTAGTAAAAGATAATATTCTTTCCTCCAAACTGTACGCCCATCATTCAGCCTGCGGATATCAGAATAGTACGCGCTGAAATGCAAATATAAAGTAACATTTTCAAAATCTATGTTCAATTTCTTGAATAATGGAAAGACTAGTCAAGATTTAAAAAAAAATTTTAGCATAAAATCTGTTGTGTGGTGGAGCATTGCAAGAATGTGGGAGGATGTGTCTTAACATTTAAATGTGCACCTCCTATTTTGGTTGCAATCTGCCGCACAAAAAGTATATAAATATATGTATACAGGGTGTCCCAAAACGACCACATAAACTCTACACAGCTAGATTCCTCGTTGGGAGTAAAAAAACTGCCCAAAGAAGCATTCCTGTACGATCCATAGTTTACGAAAAACAAAGTATGACGTCACTGCAGGTGCAAGAAAAAACACTTTATTGAACATATCAACAGCAGTATATGCACAATTTAAAGCAGATGTTCAAAGTGTCCGTCGTGCAAGGCTTGAGCATGCTGTGGAATGGCTGTCATCATACATTGCAGCATCGCAGGGTCCTCTGAAGTACAAGCTGCATACAGATTAGCAACTAAGTCCATTGGTGTTGTCACTACATCTCGATACACCAGTTCCTTGAGATGGCCCCATAGGAAAAAATCCAACGGTGTAAGATCTGGTGAACGTGGCGGCCATAGAACCGGACCCGCACGTCCGATCCATTGGCCGGGGTATTCCATATCCAGCCAACCACGTACAGGAGCACAGAAATGCACCGGAGCCCCATCATGCTGGAACCAAAGTTCCTGTATTGCCGCTAATGGTATGTCATCGAGGAACTCAGTTAAGACCTCATTGAGAAACACCAAGTACGACTGTCCCGAGAGCCGTTTATGCAACAGATATGGTCCAAGCAGGCGATCCCTGAGTATGCCGGTCCACACGTTAAGAGACCAACGTTCCTGATGTTTCTGTGGCCTGGTTGCATGCGGGTTGACCTGGGACCACATATGGCTGTTGTGATGGTTGAATACCACATCATGAGTGAAACATGATTCACCGGTCCACTGGATATGTGCAATGAAACCATTATCTGTGTTCTGTTGCTGCAACAGCCATTCACAGAAGGCCACGCGTTTCTGGAAGTCATCTGGTTTCAGACCTTCCATGGTTGTGTATCGAAATGGGTGTAGCCTCTCAGACCGTACAAGCCTGTGCACAGTACTTTTACTCGAAGTCATCTCACGGGCTAATGCGCGTTTGCTTACCTCGGGCGTCTCTTCTTCTCACTGCAGTATTGCATCTGCCTATGCTACCGTCAGGCCGCTCCGTTGTCTTCCAGTATCGTGAAGATTGGCTGTTGGCAAGACGCTTCCCGTATTTCGTAGTCTGTCGTCCAGCCTACGGATGATGTTGACATCGGGAGGACAGTGAGACGGATATCGACAGGCATACTCCCTAGCAGCTCATAAATCATTTCCATTACATCGGCCATACATCAAGTACATGTCACAGTAATCACAAACAGAATACATGGCCACTATACGAAGACTACCGGTACCTCAAAAATGCAGCCTTGTAAATAGCAGTTCAATGGCAGCTTAACGTCATTCCACGGCTCACACGCGTCGTGGCGAATGTTTTAAACATTATCCTCTGGAAAGATATGCCAATACTGTTGTTGATATGTCCAGTAAAGTGTTTTTTTTCTTGCACAGGCAGTAACGTCATACTTTGTTTTTCATATTTTTCTCGTAAACTATGGATCATACAGGAATGCTTCTTTGGGCAGTTTTTATGTACTCCCAACGAGAAATTTATGCTGTTATTTTGGGACACCCTGTATATGCATTTTCTATGCCATTGTTGTTCAGATATTAAATGATAAATAGCATAAACTAAAATTTTGTGGTGATAATGCATATTTAATACCATTTCACAAAATGACGAATAATATGATCAAAGTTGTTATCATAACTACAATTGTCTATAATTTAAAAAAGTAAGAAATGACTACATTCATACCCCTATGAAAATTTTGCACTATTTTTATAATAAATTGTATGGATAATTCATTAGTTAGTCAATATATCGTTAGAATATGTACACAACAGGAAACTATGAAAACCAACCATGCAGCCAGCCAGCTTGCTTGAGATTGAACCTAGATCGGAGGATCTTAACCATGGTATTCAAAGTTCTTAAATCATTCAAAATGCAAAGAAGAATTTAATTTTAATCTGCTATATATTTAATTTCACTCATGCTTGTCGCTGCCATGCACTAAAGTTTAGATGGTTGGAAAAGGAGGATATGTCTTAGAGAAGAAGGCAGTGTGAAAAATCAACGATGCCCTTGCCGAGATTCGAAGTCCAGACATTTTGATGGTAGCCAGACATGCTTTTCAATTATACCCCGAAAGCTGTGGGGTAAGGAGGAAGAAAATACTTTACATTAGTCAACTACAATAATATCTCAATTACCAAAAAATGTTACCAAATGTTTTATTTGGAACGAAATCATAGCCGTTCTGAAAAAATATAACATTACACATCATTATGAAATGAAACATTTTCAATATTACTGAAAATATACAGGAAGTTTGCAGACTGAAAATTTGGAACTGTGGATTGCAATTGCAGCAATATTTGTGTATGGAAGTCAATACTGAACAAAAGGCATCACTCGTACTGCCTTTCGTGAGGCTCTTGAAATCGCAAAACTTGCAAAACCATTCACTGATGGAGAAATGATCGAAGAATGCATACTTGCAGTATCTGAAGAAGTGTGCGCTGAAAAGGTAAATTTATTCAAAACTGTCAGTTTGTCAGCAAACACCATGGCTCAGAGGGTAGAAGACATCACAGGAAATATATCATCTCAATTGTCTGGCAGAAATGGACATCTTGAGTGCTTGTTTGCATATGTTGATTTCACATGACCCAACATCAGTTTCCTTTTGTAGGTACTAACAAGAGCAGTTCATGAACAGGGGTTAAACAATGTTCTAGGTTATGGGCCATCACAAGTTGACCTTTGTCAAAATGTTAAAATTAGCTGCCTTCCTCGTTATATTTACGTGTGGTCAACAGAATGATGCCTCAGTGTGCTCAGGAGGTATTAAATAACATTTGCACTCGTCAGATGCCATCTTATGCCATTCATGTGAGCACATTGTCTCAGTATAGGGATGATCAAAATGTTTTGGCTTATCAGTGTGCATGCTCTTGTGTTTTCCAAAAGGTGATAAATGAGTTACAATAATGTCAACTTATTAGCAGCACAAATAAACACTGACTAGATATGAAGCATTCTCAGTCAAGGTGTTGTGTTATGCCATGCCTGTTGTGGAGTTTTAACTTAAGTGAACATTATTTAATTGATTTAGAGTATTTAAAAGATTTTTGAATTGATTTTATTGACACTTGGATTTGTTTTACCTATAAAGTGAAGCATTGCTCATGGTAAAAAATTGTAAAGTGTAAATTATCTAAACCAGAACTGAAAATATTACAATTTGCTTTTTTACTTCAGATTTCCAGAAAGGAGAACAAGTTTATTCATTTAAAAATTTTTAAACAAATATTATCTGTGTCTTTTTCTTTCCCAATTCAGTAATACAGCTTTAATACTATATAATTATCAAGAATATGTAAAAGAAGGAGTTTTTAAATTTTATTAAACATTATTTAAGGAAATTAATGTAATTTTAATTTCATTAAAGGACATAGAATTTTTTAGGAACTTTTTTTTTCATTAAAACAGAGTTTTTTTTTTAATTTATTAAGTTTTAAAATAATTTCTTAAAAAGGGGGGTGGAAATGACATCATCAGTCAAGAAGTTAAAAGATTTACGAAGATCTAGGTACTATGTTGTTATGGTAATATTAATAAACTTTATTTCAGGGAGTGTCTGCTAAGAGATTAATAAATTTTAGTAGGTATATAAAATTTAGTTATAATAGCCAGAAGTGCCCAAAGTTCAGGGAGAGTGTTTTTTTTTTTTTTAGCAGGTTCATTTATCACTGATTACATAGATTGTATATAATTTCTGAAGTGCCTGAATTAAATTAAAGAAAATAATGGTATTTATGTGTTTTCTCATCAGTCATTTTCAACAAACAAAAACCATCCCCAAACATGGTGATTTTGTGCCAATAATGAGTAAGCATTAAAGAACTTGTATAGATCTTTTTAAGCCTTTTCTATGGAACTGTGGATTCTATGTAAAATTCTATGGAACTGTTGTGAAAAGATATTTATGTCTACGAATATATGCACCAAGTGATAAGTTAGATTCTGAAGTTGTTTACAGTAATGATGGGAACTGGCCGATTCTGAAGTTGTTTACAGTAATGATGGGAACTGGCCAATGGCTAGTTAGTTGAACCTGCAAAACACTAATGATTTGCTGTGCATTTTGTTCCCACCAGTTGATTGAAGCTACTTGCAGTTGTCATCATGTCTGAAGAATTAGGAAGCAAGCCTGTCTCCAAGTAGGTACACTGCGCAAAAAAAAGGGTGGGGGACAGTTTCATATCTCAAATGCGGGACTTGGCATATGTATTATATTGATATATAGCATTGCTCTAATATAGATATTTTGACACAAAAATCAGACTTTTTCTGAAATGACATTCAATTTTTTTTCGATATTTCGATTCTATGACTCAAATTTTGCCAAACTGCCACGTTTTGCAAAAATTGCATGAGTAGTTTGTAAAAAATTATCTCTCAAAATTTTAGCTCCTCCATGTTAATTGAATTTGATATATTTTTATTGATATCTCTTTTTTTATTAAATTTATTTGATTCTTGCTTCCAGAATTTGAAATTTAGGCTTAATCCAAATATAATTTGCTCATTTTTTATGATTTATTTTAAAAATTTGTATTTT
>KK117062.1:0-34664 GCA_000611955.2 Stegodyphus mimosarum
TTTATCAGGATTTCTGTAGCTTCTAGTTGATTTCGGAAACATAACTGTAGTCCTGAGTAAGAAGAGGGAGCTTACTAAAAGGTATGTTAATGCGTGGGTGGAAGATACAACAAAGATGAGGAGGGTTCAAAGTACCCTTTATTTGCTTATCGATTTTACAAACGATCCCGTACTTCGGAGTACAAAGACCAACCACTTGTGGTCTGAACGTAAAAGAATATAAGACTACTAACTAACTAAAACTTAAATAAGAGCTAACTTTTAATATTTACACAGATGACTAGCACTAAGACTGGCCTTTTAAGTTACTACTTTTGTAGTACGCAAACTGCAGAAAACTACAATACGTCTTTAACTTTCAAGAGGGTTAACTTCTGGCCTTAAAGGCGGACAGTAACTGATGGCAAGCTCTTGTGAAGACTCGTAGTAAAAGGGTTCTCTTTCCTTCTTTCTACTCTCTTGGCAAAAAGCCACAACTTAAATACTTAAGCGTTAGCAAGTACAATTTGCATAAATATATTCACGCGTTCATTCTGGGCGGAAGTGGAAAATAAGAGATAATAAAGTTTTAAAATAAAATAAACGTTAGTGAACTTAAAATCCTTACAACTTAAAAGGATAAGAATTCTATGCTTCCTGAACAGCTATTTATTATACTAGTAATTTTAAAAGACGAATTTATAACTCCGTTTAAGTAATTAAAACAATTATTTTTTGTAATTAAAGAATGCCATATTAATTTGGAATTCAAACAAAAAAATCAGCGTTATATTTGCAAATTTTCACTGGACTGTTTTCGATGGTTTTACCGAACCACCATCCTCAGCTGCCAAAGCGCAAATGAACGAGATAAGATACAGGGAATAGGCAAGATAAGATGAGAATGGCTGGACAAGAGTTAAACTACTTGCGCCATCTATGATGAACGAGAACTAAAACATAATTTCCTTAAAGGCTGAAGGCAAAGCTGGATTGGAATTAGAGTCGTTAACCAGAACAGAAAGATTTTTTCCAATGTGAAATGCCTCTAGAAAATCTAATTCACCAATAAAAGATTTTTTCCAATGTGAAACGCCTGTAGAAAATCTAATTCACCAATGAAAGATGTTTTTGAAAAATTTTGGCTGCAGAAAAATTGAAAGTGTGATTTTTCGGGTTAACAATGTTGGGCAACAGAAGACTTCTGTGTTTCCTTTTTTCTAACATATACCTCATGTTCCTTAACGCGAAATTTTAAGACTCTTTTAGTTTGGCCAATGTAAATTAAAGCACATTAGCAAGGAATCCTGTAAATAACACAGGAACTCATATCCGGTACGGGGTCCTTGAAGTATGGAACTCGGAATTTTATTGATAGGAGACTAAACTACCCGAAAGTTAAATTTCTGTAAAATACGTGCAATTTTATAGCTAATTAATGGAAACAAAGGTATGACAACATAATTCTTATAATCTAAAATAGTAGTTTGCCTTTTGGTGTGTTACTCATAGTTCCAAAATCTGATCTTCTGTAAATTACTTCTAGTTCCGTTTTCAGAGGATCCTTCTGTAACATGGAATAGACATCAGGTGTTCATCAAGAATCTAACTTTGTAAGGTTTTAGTTTAAACTAAAAAAGTTTTATTTTAGTTTCCCCTTTCCTATGATTTCTTATTTCAACTTCCCGTTAGAATGAACGCGCGTTTCAGCTTTATGCTAATTTGAAGTGGAGCCAAGTTTATATTTAAACGGTAGCGAGGAACTACTCGGTGTGAGAGCTTTTAGTCTCAGATCACTGCTGCTCTGTTCGACGTTCGCCTGACTAGTTAGTATTTAAATTCTTAGCACTGTTACTCATTGAAGTAATCTAAGTGCGTTAGTATTAGTTAAATCTTGCTACGCACCATTTAGCACTGAGGCCAACCTCGCGTTTATAGCTGTGAGCAACAACTACTTAATTTCTACTCAACCTTAGTTTAAATTATTTGATTGTTCAGTTTAGACCCAAGTGCGGTCATTATTTTCTGTAATCCCTCCCGAGTTGGGAAGTGGCTGTACATAATTGTGGTTTAATAAAAGATGATTTTAAGTCTTTCTTACGTGTAGTCATTCTACCACTCAAAGTATTCTACCACCGAACATAGCTGCATTCAGGTCGCTGTTCAAGATCAGGACTTACTTTACTTCACGAATATGTTCGCCAAGAGTATGCACCGAACACTCAGTCCTGACAACTTGAGGACTTTTTCTCGTACTGTTGGAATTTTGGAGCTTCGAGAAGAGAATGAGCAGAGCAGTAAAAATAAAATCTTTTACTTAATTCATGATAGTATGACATATATTTTTAGCTGATTCAGTTCTCTTTATATGAATATTTTCTCTTCCTTTTTTCTTGAAGTTTCGTATGATTCCGATTTTTCCTCTGCCACTGTGTCTATTCTGTTCTTTTCTTTCTGTAATGACTGCTAAAAAGCATTTACTAACTTTCTAAGGAGTGCTACATCAGTTAATGTTTTCTGAGGCTATTTGAATAACACATCGACATGTGACCTAATGTTATGAAACACTGTAAACCAAAACACAAATTCCTAGTCTGTTAACACACGGCGAATAGCCTCTGCTTGATTCATTGCTACAGCTTGTTTAGATGGGTTTTTTTTTATTTAAAGAAAGAGAAATCCTCGTGTGTTTGGGATGAGAGTATTTAACTTATTTAATATATTACATTTGATGTGTTGAGAGGAGAATATTTTAACTGCTTAATTAATAATGTTGGGTGAGAAACCCCTGTCAATAGCCACTGCTTTTAAATAATTTAGTTCTTGATCAAGAGCCAATTTGGAAGAGCAAATCTGGAAGAGCAATGCCATATTCTTAAACTTCTCTCGTTTTGTACTCTATTACTCTAAAATCAGTACTTTAACGACTGCCGTAAATTCGACGACTAAACGAAACTCTCGACATGTTCCACATTTTAATGTGAGGCTAGACTTGTCTTATGGAAGTTTCTGATCAAAGATTAGAAAATTGAGGAGGACAATTTAACGGAAAGATAGTATGACATATACACTTTAACACTGTTCTGTGGGGTAACAGCTTCAGTAACAGTGGAGGTGGTATTGCGATTAAAAAGAATAATAATTGCAGTAATCTTAATATTTCAAACATCGATATTCAGAAATTTTCAATGAGTTGACTTTTGCTAAACAATTGTAAAGACAGACATTAATATTTTTTGAAGCAGGAGTCACGAAAAATGAGCAATCCTCTTGCCGAGATTCGAACCACAGACCTCTGGAATACGCGTCGAGCGTGCTGATCACTACACCACGAACGCACGCCAAGAAGGCAGGAGAAATGCCTGCCTTTTTGGCAGGCATTTCTTTATTTTCGCCCTTTAAAAGGGGGAGTATACTCCCCCTTTTAAAGGACAACTGGGATTTAGGGGACCCAATGCTCAAACTCCGGTGGTGGAGAATCGTCATCCACCACCTTCTTAATTCGGGCGCCACTCAGTCATTAAGTATTTTTGAAATCAGGAGAGATGAAAAATAAGCAAAGCTCTCTCCGGAATTCGAAGCACGGACCTCTCGAATACGCGCCGAGCGTGTTGACCATTACATCCTGAAGGCATGCCAAGAAGGCGGGAGAAGTATCTTATATAATGTCTTCCACAGTATTGGGAACTAAAAAAAAGAATTTTGTCTGAATACTTTTAACTTATTGTTATTCAACCACATTGCTCGCCATTTTTTCTCTCATTGTTATCCCCCGAACTGTTTATCATCAAAACTGGGATGAAGCTTCACATTTAATGCGGTGAGGGCTACACTGTGGAAATTTTCACCATTGGTGGAAATCTGGTACACCACCGTCTTCTTCCTGTGTAGTCTCATAAGCGTACATCTAAAATAATTAAATTTTATATTTCTTACGGCCAAACTAGATTTAAAGCACCTTGCTACCTGAAAGAATGGTTTTTGTACACAAAAAATATAATTTTTTAACTGTTAAAATATTTTATATAAAATCTAACACGCTGGTTAATGGCTGGCAGAATTAAGATTTAAAAATAAAAAGTGATCAAAATCGATGCAAAATACTCAGAAATGATTAAATTTAGTTTATCGTACATATTTGAAAAAATTTTTTCAAAGAAAAATATAATAAAACCTCTAAAAATACAATGTTTAGATTTCTTTTTTTTTTTTTTTCGGTTTTTAGAAATTAGAAAATCCAAACAAATAGTACGTAAGGGGGGAAGTTCTACAAATGGAAGGATGGAATATAAGTGGTGGTGTCTTGTCTATGAATTTCATGGAACAATGTTTACCACAGCCTCAAAGATGTTGGGCTTATACATTGGGTAAAAAAAGTATTGGCAATTGCATATTAGTGATCATATTACCTGAAAAAGCACTTGCTTGACAATTTTAGCTGGACATAACGAACACAGAAGGTAATAAACACACAAATCTAATGAAACGTTCAATTTAATATGCCTTTAACACAAAATTTAGAACAAAAACGTAAATTTGTATAGCAAATAAGTATTGGCAAAGTTCTAACTGCTATGCAAATTTTGTTATGTTGAGGTCACGTGCTTAGACTGATAAGAAACCCTGTTGGTATAATTGCTGCAGTGTTATTTTAAAGCGTTATTTTGTTAATTTTATGATAAAATGTCTTCGAAGTCTAGGGAGTTGAATGTTAATGTTAAAAACATGATTATTCGGCTCAGAAATGAGGGTTTAACTTATCGTGCTGTAGGAATATAACTGAATATAAGTTTATTTACCGTTAGAAATGTTGTACAAAAGTTCAAAGAGACAGGATCGACGGAAAATAAGATTAGAAGTGGATGACCTCGAATATTTTCTGCGAGGAAAAACATGGTATTATCAAAGAGGTTAAGAAAAACCCTAAAATAAGTGCACCCCAGTTAGCCAAAGATGTTGCTAATACTTCGTATAAAACTTTTAGTGTACAGACTATACGGAACGTTTAACAGAGAGGAAATTATTACGGAAGGGCAGCTAGAGGTATCTTTCATTTCAGAAATGAACAGGAGAAAGAGATTAGATTTTGCAAACTCTCATGTTAATTTATCAGACGAATTTTGGAACACAGATTTTTTTTGTTCGAAGAATCGAAGTTTAGCATTTTCGAGAGTGATAGACAACAATGTTTGTGGGGAAAGGCTAACACCGAACTGAAAAAAAAAAAACCTTTAACACCGACTGTAAAACATGTTGGAAGGCGCGTCGTGGTTTCAGGCTGTGTGGCAGCAAACGGAGGTGGTAACTTGTGAGTGCTTCATTGATGGGATTATGACAGCACGAACGTATACACTGACGTTTGCGCAATAACATGAAATTCAGTGCCCAAAAACTTGACTTAGGAACATCATTTGTGTTTCAACAGGCCAATGACCCTAAAGACAACAGGATAATGTTACTCTATAACGCTCCTCGCCATTTAAAGACACCTCAATCGCCTGACATAAATTCAATTGAACATTTATGCCACAAATTGGACCTAGAATTTATAAGGTTCTCCCGCCTTCTTCGCATGCCTTCGTGGTGAAGTGATCAACACGCTGGGCGCGTAACCGAGAGGTCCGTGGTTCGATTCCCGGCTAGGGCATTGCTCATTTTTCATGTCTCCTGCTTCGAAATAACCTAATGACTCTACACTGGCGCCCGAACTAAAAATGGTGATGAATGGTGATTCTCCACTACGATTTGGCGATTGAGTCCCCTGAACCCCAGTTGCCCATTAAAAGGGGGGGTATATAAGGTATATCTCCCAACCTCTTCGTATGCCTTCGGCGTTAACGGTCACCACGCTGGACGCGTATTATAGAGGTCCGTGGTTCGAGTCCCGGCAAAGCCGTTGCTCATTTTTTATCTCTCTGCTTCTAAATAACCTAATGTCTTTACAAGTTGCGCCTGAACTAAAAAAAAGGTGGTGGATGATTATTTTCGATTATTCGCGAAAAAGGTCGCGATTGGGGCCCCTAATCTTCAGTCGCCCTTTAAAAGGGGGAGTATATAAGGTATTTCTCCCGCCTTCTTCGCATGCCTTCGTGGTGTAGCGGTCAGCACGCTCGATGCGTAACCAAGAGGTCCATGGTTCGGTTCCTGGCGAAGGCGTTGCTCATTTTTCATGTCTCCTGCTTCGAAATAAAACTAATGTCTCTACACTGGCGGCCGAACTAAAATGGCGATGGGTGATGATTCTCCACCACCGGGATTTGACGATTGGGTCCCCTGATCCCCAGTTGTCCTTTAAAAGGGGGGAATATTAGTTCATAAGGTATTTCTCATGCCTTCTTCGCATGCCTTCGGGGTGTAGTGGTCAGCACGCTCGACACGTAATCGAGAGGTCCGTGGTTCGATTCTCGGCGAAGGCGTTGCTTATTTTTCATTCTTCTGCTTCCAAATAAAAACTTAATGTCTCTACAAAGTCAGGAAACATAAAATTTCGTGTATAGATGAACTTAAGCGTGCACTCCTGCGTAAAATGGCACAAAATTCCTAGCAGGACGTTTTCAACAACCAGGATTTCTCTATGAGAAATAGATCACAAGCTGTTATAAATGCAAAAGGTATGAATATAAAGTATTAAATTTTGTGCCCACATATTGTACATATTGTTCCACATATCGCTGTATGATGTTGCGAATACTTTTTTGACATGCAAATTTACGTTTTTGTTGCTTTTGTTTGTGTCTGTGTGTAAGGCATATTAAAACGAAAGTTTCACTAAATTTGTGTCTTTGTCTCCTTAGTTCATTATGTCCAGCTAAAATTCTCAAGCATTTCGTTTGTTAACTAGATTGATCGATTTTAGGCAATTGCCAATAATTTTTTTACCCGCTGTAATTCCACTCCAATTTTGAGGAAGAGCTTCCCAGGGGGAGTCTGAGGGTCCCTCTTTCCTCTCCCCTACCACGAATTCACACGAGACTCGCTATATATATTTAAAGTGTCCCCATGCCGTAAAGACACTATACATTTATAAACATCCATGGGATCTCCAGGATCCGAACCCGGGCCCTTTCGTACCGCAGCAAGCTCCACTAACCACTATACCGTCTGGGCGCGATGAAAAATGGCGTTGCAATTTCTTCGGCGATTGCAAAATGGAACAATTAAAGTGCTTTCAGCAAGAAGGGTCCAGCTTCACATTTTTAAATTTTGGAGAAATTAAAAAAAAATTCGAAAATTTTTTAAGTTGTGGGGTTCCACTCTTTTAATTCTCAAAGTCGAGATTTGAAAAACCCCTTACACTGATAAGCGAATAATCGCTTGGGTGTGTGAACAGAGACGTAAGAGTCAAGAAGGGTTAACTATCCTTTATTTCTCAAAATAAATATGACACAGTGAGCTCCTAACTCGGAGCGTACAACAAAGCCTCCACTTGCGCTTGAACTTAATATGAAATGAAACTTAACTAGTTTGACTAAAGCTAACTGAAAGATATAGCCGAAACTATCAAGATTCTGAGTAGTTGGCACCTAAATCTCAATTAAGTCGATGAAGCTAATCAAGGGCGTAAAGCACGGCCGAGCGTAGCAATAGCTTAGAGAGAGCCGTAGCCAAATGCAAACGCGCGCTAGTCAGGAACTCTGGCTCTCGAACGAAGTCGGTGAAACAGCGGCTTAAATACTACTCTTACTCCATTTGCATTAACCGCGTTTCTGAAGATACATTCGGGTAGAAAATTGTAAGCTAGAAGGGATAGGGAGGTGCATAAACTTAAAATAATTGTTATAAAATTAGGTTAAACCTTACAAAGTTATATTCTAAACGTTTGTCCTTATTAAAAGTGCTAGTAAAATGTTTTTTTTACGGCTACTCTAATGGCCTTTTACTCCAATGCACAGAACATTTGTTTTTAACAAAAAAGGCTCATAATCATAAAATCTACTAAAGTGGAGTTGGGCCTTTCTTGCTCCAACCCTTCATTTCTTTTTTTCCAAATGCTGTCAGTCTTAAATTCGTAATGCGAGATGTATTTGTTTGCAACCACCGTAGTGAGTAACTGGAATGGGAGCCGAGCTTCTTGATGACCATCAAACGTTAAAGTAACAATGAAAGACTATGCATTTCTGCAATCGCTATCGATAAACACAAAAATATTAGTTCTAAAATGAGTGCGAATGGTGGATTTTAAACATTAAGCTATTAAACAAGTGAGCAGTAGATATTCCTACAACTTGAAGAGAATATAAGTATTTAAAAACTATTAAGTTCTGTTCAATTTGTTTTGTGCTTTCTTTTTCAATCGCAGCACATAACCAAGGATAATACTCTCCGTCAACCTCAACAAGTTGGTCAATCTTTCGCAGCTAAGAAATCTTCCCTATACAAGTAAGCAATTGTTTTATACCTCTTATTAAAGACAAATCTGACCCAACAGACAAGCATTTTCTCCTCTATAAGCATCTTTCCTAAAGCGAAACTCTTAAAAGCCACAAAAGACTTAAATTTAGAGATCGCGTCTCGTGATTTGAGATAAATGACGTCACAACGCAAATGGACCTTAATGGAAACAGAACGCTGAAGTTAAACCTGCAGACAACAATCTTAAGGGAAATATAGTGAATGGAAACTGCTAAAAGGAAAACAAAAATAGCGGTCAGACTTACTCAAGTGCTAAAACTTAAAACATTTATTGTGGGTTGACTCGGCTGGCTTGAACTAAACGAAGCAAATGATGATTGCAAGGAAAAGAAAAAAAAACCTGCTCTAATTTAACATTGTCTACTCACTCTTTGTTTTTATCTTAAGATTTTATTTTGCCAGACACTAGATTCAAGTTTACGTTAATTTGCCAGACTAGATTCAAGTTTACGTTAATCGGATGTTTCCAGCTTTAAACTGAGATTTCTTTTTTTCGCTTGAATAAAGTGATTTATTCTTACCCCCTTTTTTTTCGAGTTACTTATGTAAGTGTAAAAAAATATACTAAAGCTTCTCGGTAGATTCTTATTACTGAGTAAAACGGTAAAAAAGGTTTATTTTTCCTTTCTTTTTTAACTTTATTTTGGAAACATGCAATAAAAATTAAAGACACAAATTCGATTCCACATTTTTGTTTTCTATCCTTTTTTTATTTTATTTTTTTAAGTATTAATTACTGTTCTGTAGGATTTTATTATTTTCTTTTTATATTTAATTAAAGCAATTGCTTAAAACATTAACTATGTAGTGCTACTTTTAGAAATACTTTTTTCTTACTTACTTTCTAAACAATAGCGAAACTGAACAGTATTATATTTAGGAAGCGAAAATATTTTTACTCGTGTAGAATGAAAATTTATACTACTGTGGAGAATGTTTGTTGCAATGAAAAAATTATATTTTACATTTAAAAGCAACTATTTAGGATAAAACTCTCTGGATTGAACTATTTAAGATTAAACAAATATCTGTCAAGTTTGCTATTAAACATTAAATAGCGAAAAAGTCAGAACTACCTGGAGGTATAGAGAAGGAGATTGCTGCCAAGGTATGAATTTGAATATCCTAAGGGAATCTATCTGACTAAGAGAATGGATGCCTATTCCCTTAGACAACTCCTGTGTATTCCCCTAACCCTATCTGTCTAAGGGAATGGATAACTTCGTTGATGACTTTTTAAGGGAAACGGCTCGTACACCCGTTAGCGTAATGCAAACCGCACATTCAGTTGATCAATGTTAACGAATTTCACTTACTGCGCATGCTCAATAGTGTACCGTTGGCGTGGGAGAAAATACTGGGGAATAAAAATAAACAACCCTACACAAGCCTGTTCTTCATGTAGGCCTCAGCGACTCTTTACGATTGCAATACTATGGACACTTTTTTTGTGCTTATTGCACTTGCTTCTGTTTCATTTCATTTTGGTTTATTTTATTCATAAGCATTACATTTAATCTCAGTTATTTGTAATAATTTCTTTGGCTTTAATTCAGTAATTTAAACTAGATATATTCCTTAAGTTGTTAAAGTATTTATGAATGGAACGAATGGTAAATAATCGATTGCTTTTGTTCCTCGGAAGTACAATAAATAAACATTCAGCTCATGTACAATCAAAAAACAACATCATGTAATGTTTCCTGTTTTGTAATCCTTCTTAAACGAAAATTTGGGGAGTTTACAATCGATATTTACACTCTAAGTAATAAAGCAACGCACAAACTGACAAGTTTTAAAATCCCGAACTGTTAACGTGCAAATAACAGAATATCAACTATATAACATATTTATTTTCTACGCCAAAGCAGTAATTGCGCCAAATTCTCTTCTGAGCATGCGCAGTGTGGGTAATTCGTTTAACATTGTTCAACTGAATGTGCGGTCTACCATTACGCCACCCGTTACACATGTGGATAACCACGAAAACCCCTATGCAGCCATTCTGCTCTCGGAATTCAAAGCCGAACTGAACCTGTAAGGTTTTAGTTAAACTAGCAAAGTTTTATTTTAATTTAAATCTTTCTATCTCTTCTCAGTTTCAACTTCCCGTCAGAAGAAGCGCGCGTTTTTAGCTTATGCTAATTTGAAGTAGAGCCAAGTACTATTTAAACCAGTGGTAGAAACCTCTTAGTGTGAGAGAGCTTTTAGTCTCCGATCACGGTCATTCTGTTCGACGTTCGCCTGACCAGCTAGCAGCTAAATTATAAGCCATAGTGCTTGCTACGTGATTGCTTATTGAAATAAATCCAAGTGCGCTAGTATTAGTAATTCTTGCTACGCACCATTTAGTTAGAGGCCAACTCCGCGAAGAGCTTTGTGAGCAAAGATCAATTAAATTTCTATTTAGTTTTAGTTTAAATTTATCTGATTGTTAATTTAGACCCAAGTGTGGTCTTTTTACTTTCTGTATCCCTCCCGAGTTGGGAAGTGAATTGTAAATAATATTGCTTTAATAAAAGAGGATTTTAAATCCCTTTCAAGTGCAGTTATTCTTCAGCACAGTATCTACACCAGAACATAGATGATTTCAGCTCCCTGTTCCAGATCAAGACTGAAGGACTTTAAGGAGTTACTTTTAGATGTTTGCCAAGCACATGCACAGAACACTCAGTCCTGACAAACCAAGGTCCGCAGAAGAATAGGTTAGCTCACTTGAGTAAACAAATGAAAAGGCAGGGACTCGTTTGGCTGTGACGTCACTGAAGTTCGCTGTATCTGCTCGTAACAGTAGTTGTAGGAAAAAATGTCACCCAGAAAATAAGGAACGGAAAGATAGGCATTGGAAAATTAGGAAACGGAAAATAAGTCACCATTCTTTTGCAATGAGAAAAATAAGGGATGTTTAGAAATATCGCCAAGATGGGGGATAAAAGTTTTATCATAACAACCATACCTGCGGAATAGGGAAATCTTCTGACGATGATTGAAAGAAGATAAGCGAGCTGCTGGCCTGTCCGATGGTAAAAATAGAGGGTTGACCAGCGGGTCATGGTCATTAGTGATTGTTCCCCTCGTACCCTATCTAGTTATAGCCTTAAGTTGTGGTTCAGGGGTGAAACATTGTCGCATAACTGAGCCTTAAAAGCAGTATTATAACAAACCGTTGTAGATGAAATTTAGTCACAGTTTGCGATAAGAATATTAAAACCTGCTATCGAAATGACCTTGCTCGGCTGCAGCTAGTTCAACGTTTTACCCTTAAAACCTCCCTCAAGAGAGTCCGCTATAACCCTGCCGGTGAAATTAGAATTTGTCAGGTTTCCCCAACTCCGATTGGCGAGATTTTAGAGTGCTTTTTTTTTCCGGGCGACATTTTTTCCGGCCGGGCGCACGTCCGTAACAGTAGTTTCGAATTTCCTTTCGAGATGTTTTCTGTTTTTCATCGCGAAAATAAAAATTCTAATATCTGGAGATGAAACATATCTGCCTCAAGAATTGTTTACTGTGTAGAATAAGTGGTAATTACGATACTTTTCTCCAGTAATTTATTGTTTCACCAGAAATCTTCCAAACTTTGTTACAGAATTTGCCGTTCAAGATTCGACTATTTATAAAGTTACTAATTTTAGCACGATCATACTCAATACCGACATTTTACGAGAATTGGAAAATATGTAGTGTAATACAATTTAAATGGTGAAACAGAACAAATTAAGGCCATTTATTTTGTACCTAACTCTAGGCCGCTGGCGGTAGAAACTGTGTTTGATCTGAAGACGCAGCTGCCGAGTCCTCGTGGCTCCCGCTGATAACCATGTCGGTTTCGACTGGCATGGGCTAACGGTGTTGGATAAGCATCTCTGAGGTTCGACCGGCGGAACTTCCGGAACCGACAATTTATGGGAGGAGACCATGGGTTCTTCCAAACACTGGTGGACCTATGCTCAGACAGCTTCAGCCTCCAGGTTAGTTAATCTATCTTCACAGGACTAGAACCGTCGTATATTCGGTTCGGTCGTATATTTGGTTCGGGCTTGCCAAGGACCGTACTGGTTTTGTCTTGTCCGTTACTTTTCTCGGATAAGCTTTCTTAAAATTTATCATGCGCTGCATTGCACGGGGAAATAAAACAATTTTTAATTATAATTCTGCTAAAAATGTGTAAACGAAATTCGTAACAGTCATAATGAATTTCAAATCGATTTGGAAACTGACTTTAAAATTCGAACCAAAGCAGACACATATATACAGGAAAAGAAAATGATTTAAAAGAAAAGATAAATTTAATAGCTGTATAAGGTTTATCCTAATTTTATAAACAGTTATTTTAAGTTTATACATCTTTTCTATGTATTCTAGTTTCAGCTTACAATTTCCTACCAGAATGTAATTTCAGAAACGCAGTTAATGCAAATGAGTAAAGAGTGGTATTTAAGTCGATGTTTCACAGACTTCGAGAGAGAGAGAGAGAGAGTCTGAATTTCTGACTAACGCGCGTTTGCCTTTGGCTACGCGTTTGCCTTTGGCTCTTAGATATTGCTACGCTCGGCAATACTTTTAGGCCCTTGTTTGGCTTCACCGACTTAAGTAGGATTTAGGGGCCAACTACTTAGAATCTTGATAGCTTCGTTTATTTAGCTTTAGTTAAGCTTAGTTAAGTTTAATTTTATATTCATTTAAGTTCAAGCCCAAGTGGAGGCTTTGCTATACGTTCCGAGTCAGGAACTGAATGTATTTATTCTGCTTGATTCTTGCGTATTTGTTCACACACTTAAGCGATTATTCACTTATTAATGTTTGTGGGGTTCCTAGGACTGAACACTGAACTAAATAAGTAACACCCCACAGCTGTATGTATAAAGGTCCAGGTTATTTAAAAATGGCCCTGGTAAGTTACATATAAAGCTACAGATTATTTGAATTTCTTGATTTTAAAAGTCGTTATTAGAACAGGGCGTACTAGACCTAATGTAATTTCTTAGATTCAATAAAATGCGCAAGGAATCTTTACCTGTCGGGAGTCCTTTGCACTTTACTGAAGCGCTTCCTTTGGTGAATTAAGTCACGATTGTGTGAAGTTTAACTGTAATGAAATAACTAATGATATAATTGCAAAGTTAAGCGAAAGATGATTATGCACACGTCATAAATAATATCTCATCTCTTATACTTGTCAGGACTGAGTGTTCTGTGCATATTCGTGGCAAACATCTTTGTGAAACTCCTTAAAGTCCTTAAGTCCTGATCTGGAACAGGAAGCTGAATGCAGCTATGTTCTGGTTGTAGATACTATGATTAAGTGGTAGAATAACTGCACTTGAAAGGGATTTAAAATCCTTAAAATCCTACCCAACTCGGGAGGGATACAGAAAGTAAAAGACCACACTTGGGTCTAAAATGAACAATCAGCTAAAATTAAACTAAAGCTAAATAGAAATTAAATTAATCTTTGCTCACAGAGCTATACGCGGAGTTGGCCTCTAACTAAATGGTGCGTAGCAAGATTTACTAATACTAACGCACTTGGAGTTATTTCAAGAAGCAAGCACTATGGCTTAGAATTTAACTGCTAGCTGGTCAGGCGAACGTCGAATAGAATGACCGTGATCTGAGATTAAAAGCTCTCTCACACTGAGAGGTTTCTACCTTTTGCTTAAATAGCACTTGGCTCCACTTCAAATTAGCATAAGCTGAAAACGCGCGCTTCTTCTGACGGGAAGTTGAAACATGAGAAGAGATAGAAAGATTTAAATTAAAATAAAACTTTGTTAGTTTTATAACAGATATAATTGCCAGATGCGTTAAGAAACTAAGTTATCTGAAAGATCCTTTTAATGATTCCAAAGAGCTAATACGTTAAACTTGAAAGTAACCTACTGTAAATAAATTACACTGATTTGATTCCTTCAACAAAACGTTCTGAAAAGACTGCATTTTATTTTATACATTTGTAAAAGTATTGTTATTCAATGTATTATATAAATGGTTTTGTCACATGCGCGAACAAGAATTTCGTCAACAAACGTTTACTTAAAAGACAAGTAACAGCACGAAAATTCGCACTTTTGTAAGAATAATGCATCTCTTCACTAGTATAAAAAATAGTGCGAAGCTGTTATTGTAAACATCGTCAGATATTTTAATTAGAAATGGTATATTGGAAAACGGATTGCAACTGAGAGAAGCAAATTTTAGCATATTTGTAGACCATTTGTTGACAGAAGTTCTTTCAAAAACGAATTCTTCTATATAACTTTTAATTTTAAATTCCATAATGACATCGCTAAATTTTCTACTTCTAATAAATAAAAGAAAGCCATACATCTGGCAACAGCTCATTGTTTCGAAAACAATATGCTGTATCACTTTCTCTTCGAGAGATAAACCATAATTTTGATGGCAGTCTTTCTTTGTCTTAATCAACATCAATAAAATTTAATTCTTCAACCTTATCCCTTATCAGAAAGGAAATGCAATGCTGATTTTGAACACATGTTAGTAGCAAGAAGATTCTAGATAACTTCCAACAATATTAAGCTGAAAGAAAATTCCGTCATTAGTTGTTTTAGTATAAAACAAGATTAAAAAATAAATTATTTTTTCAGATTTCATTTTAAATCAAAAAGGCTATTTTTAATACAATTTGCATCATTCATATTGTTTGATACAAGGGCTCATAATTTGGGTGCATATCCAGATTTTAATGCTGTCGAACTCACTTATAAGGAGCGTGAAGTGACCTCGATATTTGCTCATTATAACAGAGTCCTCCTAAAAAACAGGTTTGTGAAAAAACCATAAAATTCATACATACTTATTACATTATATATACTTTATCAGCCCAAAGGAGCGTTAGCTCAGAAGGGCTATTGATTTCGTTTTGGCATTTTGCGTCGATTCAATGTAAATGTCCGTCTCACTTTTCAAACTGTTGCCACCCAATATTATCGCCGGGTGTTATATTTAAAGGAAGTAAGATATGAAGAATCTGCATAAATGTATATATGTTTCTCGTACTGTGATAAAACAACGGTATCTAGAGCCATCGAATCCTCCACCAAATACGGACATCTGGAATCCCTAATTTGGAATTTGTTTTATTATCAATTTAATATTTTGTAATACTTTATAACGAATTTTTCATTAACAAACTCAACGATTTGAAAGCGAGCAATGGCAACACTGTACCACAAAAAAAAATTTTTATCTACATCGCGCGAGACTGTGTATCGTAAATTCTAAAGATATGCTCATTTTAAAATTATTTTGCGATATTAGTGTCGAATTGAATTGAATTGAATTTTATAGTTTAAGTTCAAATAACATATTTAATAAATAAAGCTAAGACATTAAACATTAAAAAACGCTCCTTTGGGCGTAATTCAGATTTTTTTTTTTTTTAAATTTCTGTATAATACAAATCAATTTCGTTATTTTGCTTTGAACTGTGTTATTGTCTCTTTCTTGTGTTATTGTTCAGCGAAGACTCTTGGTTCGAAAAACATGGTTATTTGCACCCCTGGCTTAGAAAAACATTTGAAAGTTTTCTGCTCGCTCAAAATGGATTAAGTACGTTGGGGGAGGTTCAGCTTGAAATTCTTCACATTGGTCGTTGTGATCGTCGCTTTCACTGTCTTTTTCACCTACAATATCCTCGAGAATAGGTATCTCGGAAATAACTTTGGCGGCAACAGATACATAATTTTCAAATTCTTCTTTACTCATTTCCAAATCTTACAAGACGTCTGTCTACCTTCTCTTCCTGAATGATTTGCTGCTCTTGAGAAAAGTCTAATCCAGTATTACGGAAGCACTTGATAATGCATGTCGATGTAACATTTTCCAATGCGTCGTTCATTATACGTAGCGGCTAGTAAAATAATCAATCCGGAATCAAAATGGAAAATGAAACAAAATGGAAAACATGCTTTAGTTGTTAAGATTTAGTATTCAATAACACTCTTTATTACTTCACGTGTAAGGTTTTAGTTTATATTAACAAAGTTTTGTGTTAATTTTCTCTTTCCTATAAGTTCTTATTTCAACTTCCCGTTAGAATGAGCGCGCGTTTCAGCTTTATGCTAATTTGAATTAGAGCCAAGTTTTGTATTTAAAAGGGTTAGCGAGGAACTTCTCAGTGTTAGTCTCAGATCCCTGCGGCTCTGTCCGACGTTCGCCTGACTAGCTAGTATTTAAGTTCTAAACCTTAGCGCTGTTACTCTAATACTTATTGAAGTGCGTTAGTATTAGCTAAATCTTGCTACGCACCATTGATCGTTTAGCATAGAGGCCAACCTCGCGTTTATAGCTCTGAGAGCAACGACTTCTTAGTTTTCTATTTAACTTTATTTTAAATTATTTGATTGTTCTCTTTAGACCCAAGTGCGGTCATTATTTTCTGTTATCCCTTCCGAGTTGGGAAGTGGCTGTAAATATTAGTTTAATAAAAGGGTCATTTTAAAACCCTCCCTGCGTGCAGTTATTCTACCATAGAACATAGCTGCATTCAGCTCCCTGTTCGAGATCAAGACTTTGTTACAGTTACGAATATGTTCGCCAAAAGTATGCACAAAACACTCAGCCCTGACACACGATGTAACATATTTTTACAATTCATAATAAAAAGCATTTAGTGTGGGCTTAATATTTGTATTAAATTTAGAAAATGGAATGAATTTTGTAACAATATATGCAGCGTTCGAATTCTGAAGTGATAGCTCAAAATCTTTGATTAGAAATTAATAATTTTAAATTGCTTTCATAAGATGGCGTTTCTAAGGATAAATTTGCACCCTGAGCGGAAAGAACGCCTTCAAGCAAATCAATCCCGTATTGTGCAAGGGTATTAAATTAAATGCATATCGAGTTACGCTCCGAAATTTATTTACATCTTGCAACGCCAACATTAACTTCACCCGTGACACGGCTGCATCGATAACCCTAATCTGCCATATAGAACTTTTATCCGTTCCATCACTCCGCTCCTTTCGGTGATTTGTCAAAAAAGAAGAGGCCAACACGTCGGGTATCTATTGTAGCTCGAATGGGACTCGCTGTAGCGTGTCCGACGGTCCCCAGGAGGAGAGGGTGACGAACAAACTAAGATTAATTTGGAGCGTTTTGGATATGAAGATAAATGTGTAAGAATTCTCAGTCGAGATTTTTGTCCTGGGTGGAGAGATAAAGCACGCTGTCTTTCAAGCTCGTCTTTGGAGATGATTTCGAATTTGTAAGGGTGGTGACAGATGAACGGGAGTTTGGGAGATCACTCCCTGAGGGGACGGTCGAATTTTAGAGGGTCATTTAAATTCTGCCCTCTTTATTCTGCTACAATAGCGCATTGAAACATTTTATATTTGATATCCTTGGACTGCAACAAAATAGGTCAAAACCCCAAGAAATTAAGATACAAAAAGTGAATATTGTAACGGGTGCTTGTATTAAAAAAATTTCATTCTTATGTGTACGAGAGAAGCAAATGAAAATTAAAATATATAAGTACGTACGGAAATCTTTTTTTATTTGAGGGGGGAGGTGTATCAGACACTATAAGGAAGGGAATGCATGTAGATTGTTTTGAAATATATTTAGTTTGTGGGGTTTTACGTTATTTAACTCAATGTTCAATCTTAGAACCCCACAAACAAGTTAATAATCTCTTAAGTGTGAGAATAAACAGGTAAGACTTAAGAAGAGTTAATAATGAGAATAAAAATCAGTTCCTAACTCGGAACGTACACAAAGCCTCCACTCGGGCTTGAACTTAAATGATTATGAAATTGAACTAAACTAAGCTTAACTAAAGCTATCTGAAAGATATAGCCGAAGCTATCAAGATTCTAGGTAGTTCGCCCCTAAATATTAATTAAACCGGCGAAGCCAAACAAGGCCTAAAGTATGGCCGAGCGTAGTATCTAAGAGAGAACATAGCCAAAAGGCAAACGCTCGCTAATTTTGGAATCAGACTCTCTTTCTGTCGAAGTCGGTGAAACATCGACTTAAATAGTACTCTTACTCATTTGCATTGACTGCGTTTCTGAAATTACATTCTGGTAGGAAATTGTAAGCTGAAATTAAAAAGATAGGAAAGTTGCCTAAGTTAAAATAACTGTTAATAATTTTTTTTAAATTTTTCCATTAGATGAAATGAATTTAGGATTACAAGGACAAAGTGTTAATTTATTTACCGTCGGAGATAAAACAAATGTAACGATAAAAAAAGTCTAGCTAATAATAATATTTTCAGCTTTTTACCACTTTTAGAAAGTGTTCTAACCGAAAACAATTTGAAAATAGAAAAATAATTAGTATCCGACATCAAAAGTTATTGTTTTTCTTTGATACAGCATGCATTTTTCCGAGGATTAGGAAAAAGGAAATTGGATTAGAAATCCATTTTATTTAAAGAAATTTTCTGTGATTGAACTGTAACTAAAGGTTTCAAAAATAACACACTCGTTAACCTTTGGTTGAACCGAGAAAAAAAAAGAGAATTAAAGGCATTTCAAATAAAGATATTAAATTTTTGTGGCCATTTTGTGCAAGCTATTTGTCTGAACAAGGATTTTCTTTCATGTCATATTTCAAAAATAACTGCAGAACAAAATTAAAAGTGGATCCTAATTTGCGGTTAAACCTAAATGAAATAAGACTAGACAAAGAAATTGATCTCTCTTTAAACAGGCACAAATTTCGCACTGAATTTTAGAATCAAAGTATCATTTAAATTTTAATAATTAAAATGGGAACCAAATTTTAATCTAATATTTTTTATGTGTGCCTATTTAATACAAATAGCCAACAGGTTGTGCAAATGGCAAAATATATTTTCTTTAACATTTCTATTGAGAAACTGAAAAATAATCATTGTAAAATGTAGTCGTAGTACTCAAGTTGTGGGATTTGACCTATTTATTTCGCAGTTCAATGCTTGAAACCCCTAACACTGATATGCGATTAACCGCTTGAGTGTGTGAACAGAGACAAGACTAAAGAAGGGTTAACTACCCTTTATTTCTAAAAATAAATATGACACAGTCAGCTCCTAACTCGGACCGTACAGCAAAGCCTCCACTTGGGTTTGAACTTAATATGAAATGAAACTTAACTAGTTTAGCTAAAGCTAACTGAAAGATATAGCCGAAACTATCAAGCTTCTAAGTAGTTGGCCCCTAAGTCTCAATTAAGTCGGCGAAGCCAATCAAGGGCCTAAAAAGTACGGCCGAGCGTAGCAATAGCTTAGAGAGACGTACCCTAAGACAAACGCGCGCTAGTCGGGAAGTCGGGTTCTCTAACGAAGTCAGTGAAACATCGACTTAAATAGTACTCTTACTCCTTTGCATTAACCGCGTTTCTGAAAATACGTTCTGGTAGGAAATTGTAAGCTGAAGCTAGATGAGATAGGAAAGATGCATAAACTTAAAATAACTGTTATAAAATTAGGACAAACCTTACAAATTTTTTAAATTTGTGCTTATATGATACACGTTAATCAAAGGTTCGAGAACCGCTGCATTAGACTGAGAGATGACAGACATTTTTTTACATGTCCTGCGTTGGTAACAGTCTAAAGTTATTTTATGATTCTTTGTTTTATTGTCCTTCTTTGGGAAAAAACTGGTTAAGACTGTGTCAGGACTGAGTGTTCGGTGCATATTCTTGGCAAACATCTTCGTGAAACGTGAAGTCCTGATCTTGAACAGGGAGCTGAATGTTCTGTGGTAGAATACTGTGATTAAGTGGTGGAAGAACTACACTTCAGAGGGATTTAAAATCCTCTTTTATTAAAACACAATTATGTACAGCCACTTCCCAACTCGGGAGGGACACAGAAAAGAATGACTGCCACTTGGGTCTAACTTCAACAATCAAATAATTTAAACTAAAGCTAAATAGAAATTAAATCGTCGTTGCTCACAGAGCTGTGAACGCGAGTTTGGCCTCTAAGCTAAAGGGTGCGTAGCAAGATTTAACTAATACTGCCGCACTTAGAATTACTTCAATAAGTAATAACGTAACAGCGCTACGGCTTAGAATTTGAATACTAGCTGGTCGGGCGAACGTCGAACAGAGTAACAGTGGTCTGAGACTAAAAGCTCTCTCACACTGAAAGGTTGCTACCTACCGTTTAAATAGAACTTGGCTCCACTTCAAATTAGCATAAAGCTGAAACGCGCGCTTATTCTAACGGGAAGTTGAAATGAGAACAGATAGAAAAGGGTAAATTAAAATAAAACTTTGTTAGTTTAACTAAAACCTTACAACTGTAGTTTTAAAATGTATTTAATTTAATGTATATTCAATTTGAATTTTTAGAGTGCATTTTGTACTTTCTTGCGTACTGTATATATTATAGCTTTTAATTCCATTTTTAGTTGCACATAAGTTTTAGTAGTTTCAATTAGAGGTAAGAGAATGGGTGTGGAACTATTTATTTGGCAATTATTGGTGACACATGGTAGTTTCCATCCATAGTTTACATGAAAGAGGAAATTGTTGCCAAAAGCGTCGAAATGTTGCTAACATTCGCCAAAGCTCGTCTCTTACCCAAAATTAAACAATAAAATTTGAAAATATTTTTTCATTTCATTTAATCGAATTCTTTCTGTGTCCGCGTAAACGATACCAACAAAAGGCATATTCTATGTTAGCGAATGTACTTTTTTCGGAGGTATCGATGGGATCTAAGGAAAAAAAAAGCTACTTGCTTGCTATAGTGACCAGTGCATAAACAATGGTAAAATTTGAAATATTCACTTTACAAACTGGATGATAACGTTTATCAGTTCTGGCAACTAGCAGCAGAAGGAGCATTAACAAGCAAGGCTTTTAGAGACATTAGGTATTTTTTGGAAAGCAGGAGGCTTGAACAATGTGCAATGCCCTCGCCGGGACTCGGACCTCTCGAAAACGCGCCGAGCGTACTGACCACTACACCACGAAGGCGGGAGAAATACATAATATAATTTCTACTAGCTTATTATAAGCTAGTAGAAATTATATTTCCTGTTTGAGGCATGTGTCTCGTACTACGCAATTTCAAGTACATACAGTGTTAATGTTTCTTTCATGTGTCCGAATTAAGATGTAGAAAAGCAAAAAACATGTAAATTTTTTTTTTGCATTTATATTTTTGTTTGCATCATAATTCCCGTCCACCGTGAAACTGTCGCCAAGCAGCTCGATTTGGCTACATTTATGCATAAGCGTGATATCACGACGCGCTGAGAACATCCGCGCTTCGTTTGATGTGGCCTCGGATAGACAGTTACGATGCAACGTGAAAAAGAATATGCATTCAGAAAAGAATTCGGTTCGTAGGCTGTAGAAACATTTGGGAATGCCTTCAGTTGGTCGAAAGAAAAATTTCTTAAACAGAAGAAAGGACAGCTTGATATAGACATTAAAAGACTGGAACAAATACCTGCGGCAAGTTTGTACTCAGACATACAGCTTAACAAAATACTAGATTTTAAGGAAACATTTTTTTAACCATCAGGTCGAATACTTCCGCAGCAGTGGGTATTTGGTAGATCGTGCAAAAAGACTAATGTATGTTCAATTGTACAGACAGAAAATACGGCTTGTGAAACTTTTGGAGGATCTTCGCCAACTTTCACGGCTCGATGGTATAGAACGTTTACGATTTGATACCAAGTAAATACCTAAATAAACGAGTGATAAAACAGTAAAATACAAAAAGTTTTAAGCTCTTTAACAATTTCAGGCTAAGTATTGAATTGAAACAAATGGCAGGACTTACGTATTACCCCGTCGGCTACGAATGTTGGCCACATATAACCACGAAAGTTGAAGATCGTGCCAAAGTTGCGCCGATCACGCTTGCAGACGGCTCGATTTGGTTTCTGTGCTTACGCAAAGCGTCGAGGGCTACCTGCCTAAGGGAAAGATTGCCTTCGTGGAGGATTTTCTAAGGGAAACTGGCTAGCATACATGGCCGACCGGTAAAGTTACTGAACACTGGTAGTTCTGTTCAGATCTCGAATCTATGCAGACGGGCTGGCTGCATGGACGTTTTCGTGGCTTTTAATATGTGTAATATGTATACAAGCCAGCTTCCCTTGGAAAATCCTCCACGAAGGCATACTTGCCTTATGCAGGTTGTCCTCGAATGCTTAGTTAATTATAATTAAAAATAATAATTAAAAATGTACTTATGGTATATTTTTAATTATGGGAAACGTGGCTCATATTTGTTGTTGTTGTTGCTTATGCTGACTTGTCTGACGAAGTCAGCCCAAGCCATTCCTCATGGCAAGGAGGGAAAGACGTCTGTCGTTGGCAACAGCCTTGAGCACCCAACAGGTGACAGTGCGATTTAGCTCAGTTTCGCTCCCAATTTTAATGGAGAGCATCACGGCGCGGGGGGGGCGGGTCAGGGGTCTTCCACTCCTCTCCACTTCCACCAAACCACACGACAGGACTTTCGGCTCGCCGCATATTTAGAGTGCCGTCATGCCGCACTGACACTATACATTTGCAAACATCCATGTCTTCTCCGGTATTCGAACCCGAGCCCTTCGGCACGGCAGTCAGCGACGCTAACCACTATACCGCTTGGGCGGCGGCTCGTATTTAATTATGGAAAACGTTATTACGTGGCTCGTATACTCGTTAAACACGGGGAAAACTACAAAAATGCCCATCCAGCCAGCCCGTTCGTGGGATTGGAACCTCGGACCAAACTACCAGTGTTCAGTGACCTTCACCGCTGAGAAGTCCTCAGTTTTGCAGAATTCTGAAGCAAAGGGAACCTCCTTGTTTAATAAACAATCGGTACTCGAGTTGTTTCATTTCTCCGCTTTATAAAAAGGCTTTCGGTGATTTCTACTACTGCTAAGTCCATCGATTTCACCAGAAAGTCTGTCTGAAAAGCTATAAGTCAATTTCCCGTAGTTAATTTGCTCTGATATATTACTGTTTCGTCAGTTCACTCTATCCTGCCCATTAACACAGAGTTTTTTAAATGGTGGGATCCCAAAACTTTTTTGAAAATAATCCACTGTTTACTTACCGAGCATAGAAGCGTTTACTTACCGTCTTTAGAAAAGAGGTTTCAAATTTTAATTAATTTTTTTAAATGTAAAAAAATAACTAGTTCACAGTCTTGTTCATAAAAACAAAAAGGTGGCTTATCGAGAATCAATAGGGATTACCTCACGATATTAGGAGTGTGTTGCCTTGTCACGTTTTCCCATAATTGTAGCTAAACCCCGCGCAGTGGTAACAGATTCACGGTCTACTGCATGCCATTTTTTAATGAAGAAATCAGCGCACATGTTAGTAAATCATTCATAACAGTACGTGTACATAAAAATAATATGTTCATTCTATATTCTTAGTAGTAAGTATAACAATGCTGCGAGATGATAGCTAGTAATATAAAAAAATGTTTTTTTAAAGTTGTGGGGTTTTACTTATTTAATTCTAAAGTTCTAACTTAGAACCTCACGAACACTAACAAGCGAATAATCGCTTAAGTCTATGAATAAACACGTAAGTCAAAATCGCTGAAACAACCGTGTATTTGGCGTACATTTAGTAAATGTACAATACAAGGTTGTTTCAGCAATTTTGATTGTCACATTGGCGTGTTTCTCTTCTATTCTAAACACGTAAGTCTTAAGAAGGGTTCAATACCCTTTAGTTTTCAGGATATTTACAATCAGTTCCTACTTGGAACTTTACACAAACCCTCCACTCGGGCTTGAATTTAAAATAATAATGAATTTAAATTAAACTAGCTTAACTAAGCTGTCTGAAAGGTATAGCCGAAGCTATCAGAAATCTAAATAGTTGGCCCCTAAGTATTAATTAAATCGGTGAAGCCAAGCAAGGGCCTAAGCATGGCCGAGCGTAGTAACTGAGAGAGAACGTAGCCAAAGGCAAACGCGCTCTAGTCAGGGAATCAGACTCTCTAAGTCGGTGAAGTATCGACTTAAATAGTACTCTTACTCATTTGCATTCACTTCGCTTCTGAAATTACATTCCGGTAGGAAATTGTTAGCTGAAATTAGAATAGATAGGAAAGGTTGCATAACTTACAATAACTGTTAATAAAATTAGGATAAACCTTACAAAGTCTATTCCTACTTAGGTCAACAAAGAAAATTTTTATTTTAATTACTTTTTATTAACATTATTAAAATTTTTTTCGTTTCTGATTTATGAAACTGATGGTGGTCTATAATTTCTCCTCCTATCCATCTCTTGTAATGCTTCATTATTGCAAGGAACCTTTCCAGTGAGTTTCCAGCAGTCCAGTTCTTCAATTAGTATTCCATGTAATGATTTCACATGACTCAAGGCGACATATGCTTGACTTGTTGCGAAGAGTTTCCGTTTTAGATATATTACTGCATAAGCTACAGTGCTACTTTGCATCTTATGTAGTTTTGTTGCCCGTATGGTATTAATGGTATTAATGGTAGCATTCTTCGTCCAGCAGTACTTCGGTTTGTGCATTTACTCTTCGCAGCGCTCGTGAATGCTGAATACGTTGTCTTTCTTGGCGAACTTCGCCTTGTTCTTGAGTTTCATTTGCTACTGTTAGTGTGTGTCTACGACGTAGATCTTGTAATCGTAATTTGCGTTATTCTTGAGTTTCTGATAGTGCATCAAGCATTGGCGCTTTTCTTCTTTGGTTTCATTTGCAAAGCTTTTCTTGGCGCTTATGCTTTTTCTTTGTCTAATAGTCGGTTCCGTTGTGTTGTATTTCTTTTCGCATTCTCTGTTTATGAAGCAAGGGACATTTTAAAGGGTTATATTTTAAACATGTATTATTATCACGTTAATATAGAAATATGGGGAGACCTTTCGCTACATAATGGGACATTACATCCGCTTCCTGCAACTCTTTAAAACTACATTTCTTTAATTCTATATACTTTAAAAATTTTTAAAATTCTACCTTACTGTTGCTTATTACTTTTGTTAAATATTACAATTCCGTTTAACAGAGTCATGTACCATTATTTGTAAGTTGTTATAAAATTAGTTTTTACAGCACATGAGAATTCCTAACACACTGTCTATTTGAATGTGAACCTAGACTTCTTATATTAACCAAATGTCTATTTTCAAATCGATAATGAATGATAATTTTTTTAATTTAAAGTCGAGAACACTCACTCACTCACTCTCTCTCTCTTAGCAAGATAATGCCCGCCCCCACACTGCACATGTTTCTACTGCTTGCCAAACATTACCTTGGCCAGGAAGGTCGCCGGATCTCTCCTATTGAGCACGTTTGGAGCATTATGGGCAGAACCCTCCAACCCGCTCGGAATGTTGACGACCTAACGCGCCAGTTGGACAGAATTTGGCACGATATCCCTCAGGAGGACATCCGCAACCTCTGTCAATCAATGCCAAGCCGAATAACTGCTTGCAATAAGGGCCAGAGGTAGACAAACGCGTTACTGACTTTTCACTTTGTGAAGCTCTATCACTTAAATAAATCATCCAATTCTTATCAAACTATAATCATTTGTTTTTCTGTACATGTACATCACTTCTACCGATTTTCGTCCCATTCGAATAACTCCTTCTTGGTGAGTCTTTTTTTGGCCAAGATTGTTCATGTAGATAAAAAACAGCATATGTTTAAGTCCAATAAGCAGGAATTAACTTTAATTTGTGGAAAACTGTATTAACATTAAGTGTCATCCAATACAAGTTTCAAAAATGTATTTGAACTCGAGCGTATGAATAAAAAGTATTTTATTAACGATTGAATATTTGGAGAAGATCTAGGGAGGGAGGAGCTAATAGTAGGAATTTAATAAAAATAATAGGCATGCTTAGCTATGATTGCCGTTTGATAATTATCGAACTTTATAATAGCTGATGTTTTTTCAGCTGAAACATATTTATTAACGTTTGTGACTTCATGAGATGACATTGATATTGCTACATTTAATTATTATAGAAATCTTTATCTGTATAACTATTCTGTTGTATATTTATAAAGATCTCGCACACAGAATATTTTTTATAATAGTTCGTGAATCATTTACATTGTATCTTGATTGAAATCATTTAACATTCTTCATGCCATCTAACTCCAGAAACTCATATTTAAGGAAATAATGACAATCAATATTGCGTATAGATCATTCCCAGACAGTAGGTCTAATCTCACTGCAGAAAGCATTAAACATAAAGAAAAAAACCACGCTATTCCCTTCGCAGATTCGTTAGATCATTGATTTTTAGTGCATATTTTTCGTTATCATAAACTTCTAGATGGTTCCAGTGTTTTGCCTTTAATTATATTTTCAGAAATTGCTAATAATCCCGTGGTCTCCCACACCAATACAGTCAAAAATATTCATGCATTAGTCAAAGAAATCAAAAAATCTTTCGAGTGAAATGATGGACAAAAGGAAAATGATATAATGACTATCTGTGATATTCAAATCTGTGCACACATTAAGTCTGTTTTTTGGATAATCTCCTCCGGACGGTGGGGAGTCGAATTTCGAGAGAGCTAGCATCTGGATTCCAAGAATTCGTGGGAAGCCAATTCGACCTATTCATCTTCGTACGACTTTAACCAGCCGAGATATTAAATCAAAATCAGCTGCAAATCTGTCCATCGGGCACTCCTCTATTAAAGACGACCATATTTCGGTCGACACAATAAAAAGTGCAAAATTTTTCATCTCCCAAGACGAGAACAAAACAATACAAAAATATTATATTTTCAGTTCTCTCAATTCACCTGTTAAACGCTAAACAAAGCAAACCTTTCCCACCAAAAAATTCCAGCAGCGAAAGTGTTTGTGTGTGTGCGGCGGGGGGGGGGGGGGGAGAGAAGAGTAGTTTCAACGCTTCGAAAAGTCGAAACTTCCAAATAATCCCAGCCACTTGTAAGAATAAATATAAACGGAAATAATTCCTCAACCCTAAGATTAAGTATTATAAGTTTACCGGAAACGCCAAATTTTAATGCACACTGTGTATAAATTTGAAATTATTTGTATTTTTCGACAAGATAATTCACGACCGCGTGCTGTTTTGATCTTCCCCGATACAGAGGTTGAGGGGAACGAAGGGTAGGGGCACCGACGATGTCTAACTTGGGTAAACAGATGTACGTTTTACAGCGTGCCCTATCCAAACCTACACCTCCCAGAGGCAACAAAAGGGCCGCTTCAGGGGTTTATGCATTTTGAGCGTAAGATTTTGCACAGCTAATAATTTTTACACTGCATGCCACAGTACATGTGGTACAGAATCGCACCTTTGATTTCCTCATAGAATTATATAACATACAGTGGTGTGCAAAAATTAAGGACGAGACTGTTTTTTCAATATAACTTTGTACAAAAGGTTTCCAAATCAACACATTTAATACCGTAAGATCCCCAATAAGTAAGGACATGAGTAATGTAAGCAACACTTACTAAAAGAGAAATCAGAGGGATAAAAAGAAGCTTTATTGAAAAGTAGCATGGAGCATATCCGACTGAAGGCCGAAACATCTCTGTGATGGGTGTCCAGCAAGAAACATCCGGTCTTTGGGGATATGATCTCCCTGACTGCTAGGCAGGTTTCACATCATTTGTGCATGCTCGATATGTGGTTGTTAATGAGCTGTTGAGACACTGCTGCTCGTTCCTCTTGTAGCACCAATCGCAGTTTCGGAATCGTTAGTGGCGATAAGTTACGTGCTGCCACGGGTCTCCCTAGTAAGTTCCGTACATGCTTGACGGGATTTAGATCCAGAGACCTTGCCGACAAATCCATGTGTTCAATATCTTCACTCTCCAACAGCTCTTCGACAGTAACTGTGCGATGAGGTAGAGCGTTGTCGTCCATGAAGAGGAACTGAGGACCCATAGCCCTTGTGAAAAGACGCATGTAAGAAAGAAGAACCTCGTTACAATAGCAGTCCCAGGTGACGAACCTCCTTGGAAGATATGAAGGTCCGTTCGGCTACCAAGCATTATGTCTACTCGAACGAAAACTCCGCAACCTCCAAAACAGTCCCCTTTGATGATGTTGAAGGGGTTATTGCGTGTTCCCCGCTCTCTCCAGATGTTTATGTGTCTAGAATCGCAACTCGGACTAAATCTGCTCTCATCTGTAAAGAGTACTCGTCCCATTCATTGTCTCTCCAATTCCGGTGTTCCCGGCACCACAGAGAACGCCTTCTCCGATGAGCAGGCGTTAGAGGTACACACCGTACAGGGCGTCGTGCAAACAGACCACCACCGTGCAGGTTTCTGGGCCACGGTAAAACGCGAGGGCGTCGTGCAAACAGACCACCACCGTGCAGTCTTCTGGCCACGGTAAAACGCGATATCGGTCGTCCAGTCGCCTGTGTCGTGTGTCTAGCGATTTCTCCCGCTGTCTGCCGCCTGTTTCTTCTGGCCTGTAAGGCAATATGCCGGTCATCTGCGGGTGTGGTTCCTCGAGGACGACCACTACGAAACCCCCGGATATCTGTTCCTGTAGTTTGAAATTGTCTCTAAAGTCGTGAAACGATGCTGTGAGCAATTCCGAAATCTGCAGCCACACTTGTCACACTGTAGCCTTCCTCCAACTTCCCAATGGTTCGACCTCGGGTAAAAGCATCCAAATGTCGTCTAACAGATTGATTATTCGCCATTTCTCGCTGAGGCAGCAACTCGGTGTGATTTTAACTGCTATACGGCGTGCAATCTCTTTGCCAGAAATACTGATCTTACATCGACAACATGCTTTATACTATTCAGACACTCCCCCATTACGTCTACCTGCATATCTGCGCATGTGCTACCGTACATCACCTTACTTAATCTCCTGATTGGTCTTTCTGTCCGCTCTGCCTCTTCGTTCAGCTGATATGCTAATTTTTCGACTTCGTCCTTAATTTTTTAACATCAGTGTATCTACATATGTATACTCGCACGCACACTATAAAGCTAAAACTAACAAGCAATATATGTGTACAGCATGAAGTTAAAATATATATACACTAACATGAACATTAATATAAACGTACAAATATACATGTAAAAAATAAATATAGTGTAGACTACGCTGCTGCTTTTACTGGAATGTTATTCTATACGGTATAGCTGTTAGTTCATGATTTAAAGTTTTTAGAATCATTGAATTATATCGATGCTTCGAACGTGTTGTTGTTGCTTATCCAGGAAAGATCTGACATATGTCAGATCAGCTCCAGAAGGTTGTTGACAGTAAAAAAAACAATAATAGTGAGGGGATTGGATGTTAAGTTGTCCTTAGAAAGTTCGATGCAATCCAGTATGTGATCCGGTGAAGCTGGATGGTTACAGCATTTTTTACAAGCGGGATAGATTTTTCTACCACTATCAAAGGAAAGACATTTGAGGTGGCCACTTGTTAGTCTAGCCAGAGCAGTCTGGGAGCCACGGTCACATTTGAATTCCAGTAGGGAACCAGGGGATGTTCCTGTGTACCGCTGGTGCGTAGGTGGATTACGCCATATTATATTAAGTTTAGATCTTTCACTTGAGTAAAGTTCTTGATAAGTAAGTGAGGAGCCAGTGACCCTTTCATTTTCACTACCCTCTTTTGCCAGTTTATCAACGACCTCATTTCCACTGATATTAACGTGTGATGGCATCCACTGGAGGTGGACGTCGTGGGTTTGAGAGATCTTCAGTCTGAGCAGAATAGATATGCAATTTTTATCGCATGCGGATGACCAGCCACCAAGATGTTGTAGTGCACTGGGGCTGTCCGACAAAATCCGTAGTTCCCCAAAATCACAATCTTCCTCCTTATGGCTTCGAACGTGAAATATAGCAATGCCCTCGTCGGAAAAATACCTTATAAGTTTTGAAAATGTTTATATTATCCATATGAACATTTTTAAATACATTCGCCAGGTATGAACATATTTAATTTTTTTTAGTATAATTTTTTTACGCTGGCTGTGTCGTAGTTAATTGCTAGGCTTACCTGATTTGAGTCTGTCAAAGGGCAGTGGAAGGTGTTCTTGTGGTGTGACCCGACTCTCCTAGCAAACATCGCCTTATGGCCAAATAAATGAGTCGCATCATCTCAAAAAAACAAACGAGGACATCCAGCGATTCGGCCATGTATTAGATACCTATCGAAAAACAAGAATTTTCCTAAAGCCAATTTTCGGGAGCCAAATTAGGGTTCCGAGAAACCAAGCCCTGTGCTATGAGTAACTAAAATACAATCAAATAGCAATATCAAAATCCAGTACTTACGTATTAACGCAACCAGGCCAAAATTCGCATAAATCGCAAAATTTGGCGACCCTACTTATGGCAACCCTACGTGTTATACGCGGTATACGTGGTTTTTCGTAAAGAAATTATTTTGCTTACTGGTTAGATTGAATGCCCTGAAATACTTTATGAGTATTTGAGATTTGCCTGCGAGTGAAAAAGATGCTGTTGAATTGTTGCAGGGATATGGAATCATACCGAACGAACGTACTTGTAAAAATTCTCATGAAATGAAACTGTATTTTGGAAAGCAAATCTCTGGAAATGTAACGTCGAAGAGTGCAATCAATATTTGGGTTTGAGAACCGGAAATTGGTTTGAAGGTAGCCGAATTTCATTTGTGACAGCGGTGCGCTTCATTTATTGTTGGTGTAAATTAAATTTTGCGCAGAAGAGATGGGAATTGCTGATAAAACTATTATAGATTGGAATATTTACATGCGGGAGATATGTGCTCTTGAAATGGATGAAAAAGAAAGATAGCAAATAGGCGGCGAAGGACTTATTGTGGAAATAGACGAAAGTTTATTTGTAAAAAGAAAAAATAACAATGGGCGTGTACTACCACAGCAATGGGTTTTCGGCGGAATTTGCGGAGAAACGAAAGAGACTTTTTTGGTTACTGTACCTAACAGAAGCGCCGTTACCCTCACGGAAAAAATTTACGAAAATATCAAGGAAGGAAGCATCATTTATTGGGATTGCTGGAAAGGATACAAGACAAGTGAGTTGGAAAATGCTGGTATCTGCATGGAAGTGTTAATCACAAATATAACTTTGTGGATTCCAACACGGGCGCTCACACACAACACGTAGAGCGCATGTGGGGCTCAGCCAAATGGCGCAACAAAAAACAGAGAGGAACAGCCCATCATCATCTTGACTCATACCTTATCGAATTTATATGGCGCCAAGCTCAAGCTGTTAATGGCGAAGACGGTTTTCAATCAGTGCTAAAAGCAATAGCCAAAAGATTTCCGCCGAAAAAATAATTCTGTAACTAAATAATTCTGTAAATTCGAAACCGGAAGGGTTTAATTGATATTTTATATTTTAAAACAAAATAATATAAAAACTGTATTAAAAATTATCTGTAATTAATAAATGTACATTTTCTTTCTATTCATACTTTTTTAATCAAACTTACAAATCGCGCCAACCTGGTTGCGATAATACGTAAGTACCCAAAATCCCAACGGTATTACCTATATTTACCGTTAACCCTAAAGCAAATAAAGAAAAGTGAGAGAAAAAAAACCAAATAAATAAAATAGTTGTTTATAAACAATAAATTAGAAGAAGGAAAACACATTTACATACACTACCATATGGTTGCAACAAAGGTGCCACAAACTATTGCACACAAAAACAAAACAAATCATGCGATGCTCCTCATAGTACCATTATAAAATACCAATCTGGGTTCTTAGAATTTATCAAAGACATAATTTGTTTTGCTATCACATTACCTTTTTTATCTTAAATATTTATATTACAAAAATACTTGTAGCTCCTGGAATAATTCTAGTTAATAAACATTCCTCGACAAAATGTCGAGAATCACCAGTTTTATTGCATATTTTACAATTTTCATTTTCTTGGCACTTGAAACGGCTCAGATATTGAAGGAAATTGCCGATGCAACGGTGCGTTAACGAACTCAAATGTAAACGAAGTCCGCCCCGTTAGGCCTAACAGTTCAAACCAGTAAATAAGATTCTTGAAATCATAAAACACATAAAAATACAATGCAAATAGTAAAGTTGTAAAAATACAAAATAAATCTTCGGAAATATAAAATATAGTCCTACAAGCAATATAAACAGTTTAAGGGAGATTTTAAAGTTTGGCAAACACTACGTATTAAGAGCGAGTTCGTCAATTTATAAAAACACGTCAAAATAAATAAATAAAAAAATCAATAAAGTACGTGAAAATGCCAAATAAAGCCTTTACGATTTAAAATGTAGTCCTACAAGTAAAATAAACAGTTTATGGAAGATTTTAAAGTTCGTCAAACATTATAAACATGCAAAAAAGAAGTAAGAAGTTTATGCAAATGATAAATATCACTGACAATGACTCCGGAACACAAAATAAGAAACAAAACAGTACTTACAATCTCAGCACGGCAAAATACATTGAATATAGACACATAGAAAGCGCAAATAGAATGTAAACAAATGACTTCATTAGGCCTAAGTACTATCGGCGACTTGAAACGTCAAACAATCCAAAGAGAGCACTGTAAAAGAAAACAACTGTAGTTTTTAGGTAGCGAAGCACAAATACACTATATAATAATCATTTACAGCACGAAATATACAGTATTTACCGGAAAAACAGCATAATTTCAGGAGCTCAACAAAACGCATTTAACATGTGCGCCGGTCATGCGCAGCCAGCGATGGAAGGTAAAATGCTCTTGGAAACCTTCAATTCCATAAACGCGGTTGTTTGTTTCTGTGATACTCGACCTATTGAAGTATGCAGGAAATGGATCATGATCTGGTATAAATTGTGTTAGCTGTAAGATGTACAGCTGAAGCTTTTGGCATGAAGTCATATGTTCGTCGTCTTCTTGCACCATGATCCCATTCATTTTGCCATTTTTCGACTGATTTTTCCAAGAGGGCCTTTTTTAAGTGTGAGGGATGGACTGGATAACTGAGTATAATCGCTACTATTTTGTCAGCTGCATCTTTGGCTGGTTTGCTTCCTACTTCATTACTTTCTGTGCTTTCACCCATTTCAAGTGACCATTTTTCACTCATCTGTGCTTTCACTCAGCAGCTGCTATTGATGAACTGTGGCATAGAAGTTGAAGGCCTCCTGGAATGAAGTATGCATATTCCAAGCTCTGTTCGACTCAATGCCAGCTGGATTACAACTGTTGTTGCTGTCAGAACTCGCAACTCTGAACTGAATTATGCCCGCTGTGTACCGTAAACCACCTACACATTTAATTGCGTCTTTTCCCATTAAATTATCTATGCAGAATATATTTATTGGTTTTGTTATTAGCTTTCCTTCCTGGTCTAGCACATTTGGTTAAAATTTATTCTACGGTACCCTTCAGCGAATCGTTTCTTTTTTGACGCCAAAATCGGCGCCACGAAGGATTGGCACCATCTTGAAATTGGTCGATCAATTTCAAGATGGTGCCGATCCTTCCACCCGCTACATAAAACCAAAAGAACTCAAACACTTATACAAACTCGGTGTCCATGTACACATCTACCTATTTTTAACGTGAATTATTTCACGCCTCCCACCAGCCATCTCCTCCATCCTCCACGTCAAGCAATTCAATTAAATTTTTGGTCGTTTCGGCTCATCCGCTGCTCATGGCAGATAAATGCGTATAACAGCGTTTAGGAAAGCCATAAATACCCTTTTTTTCCTCCTCCTCCTTGCGCCACACATATTTGGCCAAATAATAGTGCAAGCTGTCCTACGTTTTCCTCCTGGCTAAACCGCATTTAATTGCATTCCACCTCGAAGAATATGTAGAGACATTACGTTATTTGGAAGCAGGAGATTTGAAAAATGAGCAACGCCTTCGCCGGGAATCGAACGACGGACCTCTCGGTTACGTGTCGAGCGTGCTGACCACTACACTACGAAGGCATGCGAAGAAGGTAGAAGAAATATCTTATATGCTCCCCCTTTTAAAGGGCGACTGGGGATTAGGGGATCCAATCGCCAAATCCTGGTGGTGGAGAATCATTATACATCATCCTTTTTTTAGTTCGGGCGCCACTGTAGAGTTATTAGAATATTTTATAGTAGGATGTGGGAAGAATGAGAAATGCCCTCTCCGGGACTCGAACCACGACCTTTCGAATACGCAGCGGCATGCGAAGAAGGCGGGAGAAATACTTTTTAACTGACTTATCATTCATTCCTTAAACTTTGTATTAAAAAATTTTTTAGTTATTTTTACCGCATTTACGATATTTTGACCACTTTATCAACTTTTTGTAAAACACCTTCAGTATATCAAGCTCA